>JAOTRS010000004.1:20851534-20865251 GCA_028565755.1 Dinotopterus cunningtoni
TGATGTGTTCATGTTTATGACATTTACGAAGAAATCTTGCTGCTGCATTTTGTACAAGCTGTAGGCGAGCAATTTGAAATACCGCAGTATAATGAATTGCAGTAATCTAGACGAGACGTAACGAATGCATGAATCGCCATTTCTAAGTGGGAGAACTCGCACAATTGGTGGCTGACTAATTATTTTTGGCCCCACTGTATAAAAGAAGGTAGTACCAGGTATGATTTATGCTGAGAATCACTACCACTTAGTTTAGGGGTCTAAATCACTGATGACTTTATGCTTACTACAGGCACCCGTGACCTAAAAATAAAGAAAACAGGTTCTCATGCCGGTTCACTGTAGGAATTGTGTCTTAAAAAGCCTGTCGAGGAGGTTGAAAAGAAAACAAGACTTGGATTCTAAGCAAAAGAAACAAAAACAAAGTGCTTAATCAAGCGCTTGGCGAAGAGCCGAGTCTTTAGTCATGAGTCGAATGACAGGCAGTGAGTCAGCTGTTTACACAACCAGGAGAGGGTTTGTGTTCTCTTATGATGCCATGGTTTTAGGTATTAAGGGTGGATATAGGCGACAGGTCAGGCTTTTTCTCTCGAGTGGAAGATGAGCATGGCTATTACGTATTAAACTTCAACTCTAAGCATGTTCACTTTCAGACCTTGCGTTTCTAGTAATACAGTTCTAGTAATTATTATACAGCAGATGAGTATTGGAGTGAGTGTGCATCTTTTGAGTTTTACGCTTACCCCTAAATCACCTTTCTGAGTCATAACACTGATGCACAGGCATGTTTCTGCTCAGAAATATTACTCATCCTTGAAAGCACTTGAAGTTCCTGATGATTGTTTTGTTTTGGTCTTGTTGGAAGCATATGGAGCTTTTGGCAGGATTTTAACCCGTCGCATATTTTTATTTAATGTTGAATGTCCTGTTTAGAAGAAGTGCTACACACCCGTCATATGTACAATATATATTTAAATTATTAATGCACAAAACAATAATTCCTGGCAGGTCAAAGTAGTGAAGTTCTCCTACATGTGGACGATAAACAACTTCAGTTTCTGCCGAGAGGAGATGGGAGAGGTGCTGAAAAGTTCCACCTTCTCTTCTGGTCCCAACGACAAAATGAAGTGGTGAGGTTAACTTTCTATCCTAAAATTACACCCTAAATTCAGTTCTCTAATATTAACTTGTCACCTAGCAACACCAAAGCGAAAAAGTCAGATAAAATTTTATGTTTTGCCCTTACCTTAATTTTTATTTGCATGTTTCTTCTCTGTAGGTGTTTAAGAGTGAATCCAAAAGGGCTAGATGATGAAAGTAAAGATTATTTGTCCCTCTACTTACTCCTTGTAAACTGTCCAAAAAGTGAAGTGCGGGCAAAGTTCAAGTTCTCCCTGCTAAATGCCAAAAGAGAAGAAACTAAAGCCATGGGTGAGCTAAAATAAAAATAAAAACAGTCTGTTATAATGTCATGTGTGGTTTCTAACTTAATCGTATTTGCTTTGTTGTTTTCTAGAAAGTCAAAGAGCATATCGATTTGTCCAGGGAAAAGATTGGGGCTTTAAAAAGTTCATTAGGCGGGACTTCTTACTTGACGAAGCGAATGGACTTCTACCAGATGACAAGCTTACACTTTTCTGTGAGGTACTGTTATTTCTGTTGGGGAAAATATATTCAGTAGGTGTGTGACAACTACAGGAACTGGCACTGCACCCCCCAAGGTGACTGTCCTAAAACAGCTCTGGGACAAAATGGTGTCCGGGATTTCCCTCGCGATTTAAAGGCGCAGAGACGACGCTGTTAGTTACCGTGAGATTTCGTTCCTCTGCACGGGACAAATCGATCGGGCCTGTTGTGAAAGCGCCTTGATGAAAACCTAAAACAGAGTTGGGTTTATTGTGCATGTCCTGCTGTTTTTGTAATGACTGGGTTTTTCTTTTCTCCTCCCCTTTCCTATAGGTGAGCGTGGTGCAGGACTCGGTGAACATCTCTGGTCAGTCCAACATGAACATGCTGAAGGTGCCTGAGTGTCAGCTGGCTGACGACCTGGGCAGCCTGTGGGAGGGCTCCAGGTTCACTGACTGCAGCCTGTTTGTGGGAGGACAGGAATTTAAAGCACACAAGTCCATCCTGGCAGGTGTGGCCGGTTGTACAGATCGAGTTATGTTGTCAGATTCAATGTTTAAAACTTTGTTAAACTTTTTTTTTTTTTTTTGCTTTGTTGCAGCGAGGTCTCCAGTCTTCAATGCCATGTTCGAACACAAAATGGAGGAGAGTAAAAAGGTAAAGGAGAAAAAAAAGTTTGACGGAGTGAATTTCCTGGGTACTGTGTCACTTTTTCACAGATCGACAGATTCTTCAGAAAAAAGCTGCTTTACCGCAGATTGTCTATTTCTATAGTTGCACAATTTGTGTGATTTGTTTTGCATCTCTGTGCTCAGCGTAGCATTCATGTTTCATTTCCTGTGGTAGTGTCACAGTCGTGTGTGTGTGTGTGTGTGTGTTATGGTGCAGAGCTCGTTTAGATTTTTTTTTTTTTTTTTTTTTAGCATTAGTTATTTTTATTATTTTTTATTATTATTATTAGCAAGTTTCTTTCAAAACACATGATTTATAGAGATATTTACTTTTTTTTTTCCTCTCTCTCTTTCTCTTGGGTCCAAAGAACCGCGTGGACATCAGTGACGTCGAACCCGACGTGTTTAGAGAGATGATGGTCTTCATCTACACGGACAAAGCTCCAAACTTGGAGAAGATGGCCGATCATCTGTTAGCCGCAGCAGACAAGGTGAGGCAGGAGACGACTGTAAACGAGTTACTAATTGATAAGATCTTATGAAGTGCCTGAGTCACTGCCTCGGTATGTTATCTGCAAATTCTCTGTGTTTCTGCAGTACGCTTTGGAGAGATTGAAGGTGATGTGCGAGGAGGCTTTGTGTAACAGCCTGTCTGTCGAGAACGTGGCAGACATCCTCATTCTAGCAGACCTTCACAGTGCAGAACAGCTCAAAGCACAAGCCATAGACTTCATCAACAGGCAAGCCTGCTCTCGTTTGCTTTTCCCATGTTGTTTAGTTTTGCCCCATTCCAGCTTCACACACATGTATGATAGGGGTCTAACGGTAAGCGTCATTTGAACGTTCGGTTCAGTGCACATTGTAATCTCGGTAAATACAGTCTGGATTTAAAGATGCTTTGTGTGTGTGTGTATAAATAGTCCATATCTACCAGAACCATGTGATTGCACTGTTTGCTGTAGGTAGCGCACTTACTGATATTGTGCACCTTTTTTTTTCTCTCCACAATATTTTTTTGATTTAAACAATTAAATAGGAAGGAAATCAAACTATAAATATATATAAAAAAAGCGAAGGAAGGGCCCCCACACCTGTTGAAATTTCAAGTCTGAATAACGGATTGAGTAGTGAATCTTCTCCAGGGACAAACAGGACATAATATCTCTGAGCCCCTGGGCGTGAGTGGGTGACGTGGCATCCTTCCACTTGAATAAAAGAAAACGCCTGGCCAGGAGTGTCGCAGAAGACAATAAATGCTGTTTAGCTGGAGTTAGACACACATATTTCTCTCCAGTGATACCAAAAAGAGCAATCAGAGGGTCTTTTTTGCAGCTTTTTAAATGATAGAGATAGATACGTGCCTGTGTGTGCGTTCCTTATGTGTTCAGCCAATATTAACCCCTTTGCCACTGTATAAAATAAAATTAAGGTATTTACCAAACCATAAATACACCCCTAATACACACACTGCATGTAAGGAGAAAAAAGTGGCCGTTTAAGAAGAAATAAATTATTAAGCTGCGTCAAGCAAAGAAAACAACTAAGGTGATCGTCATTGCCTGAAAGCATAGTACTGAACTTTGTGGACGAAAAATGTGATTGTCAAAAAAAAAAATTTAACATTAAAACCCATAGTGACGTTTAATATTGAAAGTAAAAGAATTTCCATATGCAGACAATGTGATGAGGGCTAAACAGCTGTGTGATTGTAAGAAACGGGTGCATTCCAGGAATCGGATTGTGAAATAGTGATTATGTGAACATGAGGAATCATTTGCACACACAATCAAAAAGCTATAGGTGACAGAATGAAAGTTGGTGTGCGATCGTACAGTGGGCTGGCAAACACGCTCGGGTACATTTGGATCTTTTAATGCGCCTCTTCTACCTAGAAATGTACATATAGTTTATCTTTATACTTTAAAAGTAATGATGGTCCTGTAATTTAGTGTGAAATGTACATTTATATCAACATTTTAAGATGCTTATTAAAGCTATTAAAGAGAAAGAGACCACCCAGGAAATCGTCTTAACAGGTTTTGCTATAGCAGTGCTGTAAGTGGTGCAAATATTTTTGTAACACCACCTGTTTCCTCTCCAGATGCAGCGTTCTCAGACAACTCGGCTGCAAAGATGGGAAGAACTGGAACAGCAAGTACGTACGCGCATATTTTACTTATATCAACCGTCATGATAAAAAAAGAAGAAATAATGTCTGAATGTTCATGTATTCTGCAAATAAACTACAGCTTAGTGATGTAGGTGTGGGATGCAAATTAATTAGCCAAGAGAACAATCCTAAAGGTTTTTGTTTTTTTTTTCTGTTACAAGTTAACCAGGGTCTCAGAGCTCCCCTAAAGTGTGTTAATTCCCCAGCTGAAATATTAACTCTACAAATAATGCATTTTTATGCATCAGACTACCTTTATTTTACTTTTGCTCCAACTGCACCATTTTAGTGTATGTGTAAATTAGGTACTGCTGAGCCACACCCCTCTATCGAACAGCACTGCTGAGAAACAAGCCAGGGGAGGGGCTTTTATTATGTGATGTCACGTTAGGAGGAAAATTTTATTAGCTTGTAAGCTGGGAGTGTGTTATTTTTTTTGTTTTGTTTGTTTTTTTTGCGTGCACACTGGAGACCCTGCTGAATGTCTAAATATGACTTACTTTTTCATAATAGCCTCCCTTTAAATAAATTCCACACTAAGTGAGTGCATATAATATTACAAAAAGTATTCATGTATAGTCATTGTTCTTACAGAATGTAGAATTGGCCAGAATTAGTTGAACTTGATGATAAACTGTGATAAAGTAAAAACTTGCATCATGCACTTCTTCAGTGAGTTTGCAGAAATAATAAGCATGCACGGCTTCCCTAATTGCTTTATAGAGATGATGAGAAGAAAAACATTTACTGCAATAATACTTCTCTAATAATATCAACGTCATGTCTACTCATTCTACATTAGGCTAATCACTTACTCCATTTGTTTCCTTGGTTCTTCAGCCATGCAGCAGACATAATGGAGACCGCAGGCTGGAAGGCCATGATCCAGTCCCATCCTCACCTAGTGGCTGAAGCCTTTCGTGCCCTGGCGTCGGCTCAGTGCCCCCCGTTCGGCCTCCCCAGGAAACGGCTCAAACAGTCCTGACCTTCGCACACAACTTTAGAAAGAAGCAGCAGCCAGCCCTGATTCCCTTTGGCCTGTCACTCCCTTCTCCTTTACTTAAGCCCAGCTGGAGGACTGCACTAGCTCACAGTGCTCTTTGCTCACTGCAGAAGAAGAAGACGACGACGACGAAGAAGGAACCAGCTTTAAAATGGCCGCCTCCGAGCTGGCTTCTCTCTGCTCAGTGATTTTTGTCATTTGATAAATGGCCTTAAAGGACATGCCCTCCCCCTCCAGGCCTGTCCAGATTGCACT
This sequence comes from Dinotopterus cunningtoni, assembly GCA_028565755.1. Taxonomy (NCBI): domain Eukaryota; kingdom Metazoa; phylum Chordata; class Actinopteri; order Siluriformes; family Clariidae; genus Dinotopterus; species Dinotopterus cunningtoni. The sequence continues at coordinate 20,857,260 of JAOTRS010000004.1, forward strand.
AACTCTTCCGTAACACCGTAGTTTTAAGGTGATGTTTAGGTCCCTTTGTCTGTGAAGTGTTGTCAACAGGGGCACATTAACTGGCATCCAGAATGTTTAAAGCCTTGCCTGTGATATTGACATTTTGGAGGAGGGGAAGAAAAAAAACAAAACAAAAAAACAATGAAAAGTGCGTGAACTCACAAAAAACGGCTCCACACGTCAAGTGCGAAATCATTTCCTTTGATACGTTTTAAAAATGATGTTGCCCATGTTGTTTTCGGAAATGTTTACCAGTGTGTCTAACATCAGTACATATGGGCATAAGTATTAACTGAGATTCTGCTTTAGAATACTTGGTGAAATGTGATGCATTCTTTCTGAGTATGTAATTGAGTATTACATGAAAGCAGAACTGAACATGTTGATATTTTGCACCTCCTTAACTATTGGGTAAATATGAAGATTTTCTTTATCATATTGTTTACAAGACGTTTTTTTCCCCCTTTTCACACAGACTTATTTTTGACTTTAGTTGTATGGAGTTTATTTTCTATGATTAGCAGCTTTGCTTACTCTACAAAACGGCAGAGTTCTTTGTGTTTGGAAAATGTATTGTGGTTTAAAAGAACTTTGATTTATTGCTTTGAAATTAAAACACAAAAAGCACAAGTGGTTTTGCTCCTTTTTGGACTCGCAATAGCAAAAACTGTCCCACTGCGTATAATCGTAGGATTAATTCCATTATTCTTAGTGTGATCGTTTTATCCTGGTCAGGATCTCGGGAACAGAGTGTGAGGCGAGAACATCGTGGTTGCTCAGAGATGGACTGGTATTCCATTCAGAGACGCACGGTCTCTCCCAGGGTCGTTTGAGGATAGTCAGTCCACCGAGCACTGGGGTTTTTTTTTTATTTTATTTTTTTGGAGTTTAGAGGAAGCTAGAGACCCCAGAGGGAGACGGTGAAAACTTGTTAAAACTCCATACTGGTATTAAGCTGAGCTCAGGATTGAACCGCTTGAGGTATCGGCTTAGACCTTCATCATCGTAATCCGGTGAATAAATCTAAACTGAGTATCAGGGTTATTGAGATTACTCTCGATAAGTTTACACAGCAGGTGTATAAATGAACTTTGAGTACAAAAGCACCTAAGTGCATTGGAACTGCTGACACAAAAATACAACAAAAAAAAAAAGCATCATCAATAGAGGAAACCCTGCTTTTATTTTAAATCCTTTGTGTGGTTATGTGAAGTGTGCGAGAGGGTTAAATGTCTGTGCTTAATATTGTCTAGTAATCACGTGTTTTACTTCAGGATTGTCACAACTACAGATGTGCAAGTTTAATCAGTTGTGTAATTTAATCGACCTTTTGTTTGTTTTTAACTTCGAATCGATTCACCTTTTTTTTTATCATATAGGTAAACCTGGGAAAATATAAATGGTCTAAAAATTACATTTCCTAAAAATACACTTCAGCACAAAAGACTAGGCGTCAGACTTTTTAGATGATTGTGGATAATAATCCCTAAACTACTTATCTCAGTGTTTCACTAGCGCTTGGATACCATCATGGTAGAAAGTTTTCTCAGTACGCTGTAGCCATGATCAGACTGCCTAATTCATGTCTGAAACCCTGGCCTCCCAGGAACTCCTTTAATGGAAAGAGCGGAAAAAAAACTTTTGATCAAAGGCGTTCTGTTTCTGCAGTCCTAAGCCTCCAAGCTCCAGCCACTTCCACATGTTTGGGCCATTAAAGGAGTTCCTGGGAGGCCGGTGTTTCCGCAAGGACCAGGCAATCTGATCATTGCTCTGGTGTACTGAGAAAACTTTCTACCTTGATGGCACTAGTGAAACACTGAGGTAAGCGCATTAGTTTAGCAGGGGATTATATAAAGAAATAAAGTGAGTTTTTAAATGTCCACTATAAATGTCCCGTTAAGACTTGTCCATCATAGAAACAGCTCTATGCGAGTGTCTCAATTCTTCTTTTATGTTTATGATTGTGCTATTAAACCAAAACAAAAAAAAGAAATGAATTGAACCTCCTCCTGATACACTGCTCTACTCAGAACACTGTTATATTTCAGCCTGCACTTTCTCTGCTGTCTTTTCACTTTGCATTGAACTCCATAATCCCAAATCAGGTCTGTGTTTAAACCACTCAGGAGAACAGAGTGAGTCTTAAGTGTTTGGAGATCACACAATTTTAATGATCAGAATGATTTGTACAGGATGAATCAAGAAGAGCCGTTATTTTCGTGATCATCTTATAGTTTGCCTTCCAGCACACAGCATAAAGACGTCACTGAACACATGTAAAGGGGTCGTGTCATAATAGACATCAAAAACATCTTTTTTTCTTTTTTCTTTTATCTGGTAAGAATTCATGGTTCAAGGTGAATAAATGAGTTTTGACACTCATTAGGTAAGTGTGAGATTTTCTGTACGTGTGTATGTCCACTTGTACTGTTGACCAAATTTACAGATACTATTACAACATTTTTTAAAATGCTCAGAACATGCAAAAGATGGAACATTATCAAAAGCTGGGTTCAGGGTTTGAACACTTTACAGATTCTTAAGATTCCTTAAATCTCGAGTGAGGCTTGCTCACAGCAGGTCCCTCAGCTTAGTTGACTCAACTTCAGCCCTCTAATTACGACAAGGGAACAAGGAAATGTGGGCTGTGATGACAGAAACTCAACTCCACAGACATGTACGGTACGCTCGGGACGAGTTTGAAACTCTACCCCATCGAAGTGTAAGGCATGTCACTGTGGTAATTGTAGTCCGGGCAGACTTTCTGCAGCAGTTTGTAGTCAGCACTGAAGAAGTCAATGTAGATGCAGATGACTTTAAAGGGCTTGGAGCAGAGCCAGGAGACGTGGCTCTGCGTCTGTTCCTGGAAGCACACCCTGCCGGTGTCGTGGGTGCAAAACGACGTCCTCTTGCTCCGGTCGGTCTTCTCGTACTCCACTCTGCAGTTAAATGACTTGGTGTCTTTATGGACGTCCAGAGTTTCCTGTTGGGTGATCTCGAAGTCCACAACCTTGGAGGGGGGCACCAGGCTCACCGAGACGTTGCCGAGGCCTGTGGAGTTGTGACGGAAGTAGACGCTGAACGTGCCATTGCCGTGGTCGACGATCTTGCCCGTGATGAGCAGGTTGAGCTTGACCGTCTTAATATGGGAATGGAAGTCACCCCAACCGAACATCTTCTTGAATTTGCCCGTCTTGACGATGGGTCGCCGCTTGGCTCTAGTCAGACTTTGTTCGTTCTCTTCTGTGCGATTGAACAGCCAAGCCCACAGATCTTGGACCGCAAGCTGCTGGGGGGCTTCGCTGGTTAAGGACAGGTGTGAGTAAAGCCACAGGGGTTTGAGGAGGTCCGAGTGGGAACTGTGCCGGGAAATGCTTTTATCCTTTTCGTTTTCCCTCCATCCTACCGGAGCTACAGCTGCACTGGGCTCTGCATCACACACGACCTTTAGACAAAAAAAAACGGAAAAATCCAGGTAAAAAAACAATTCCATTACCCATTTATGGTAATAAGATCATTGTCTGAATAAACACACACAAACATGCACCTGAATCTCCTTGAGATATGAATATCTGGGTCTTGACAATGTGGGGACATTTGTCTCGTCCCCTTAAGGAAAACTTTTGGCAAAACATTTTATGAACACTAAAAGAGATTAAGACTGTGTTTGTGTAGAATAGCGTTAATGAGCTGCATATATTATTATACCGGTGAAAGGTCCTCGGATATAAAGTAAGACGAACAGCAAATAATGTCTGAAACCACACTGCTGTTGAACCATAGAATGAATGAGTTGGTGGTGAGACCTCCGTGCAAAACAATAAAATGCATCATTTTCAATGAACGTTTCCCGGTAGAGTTTTACAGAGGACAGTAGAGCTGACAAACGATTTGGTTCCATCTAGGCTGAAATACATGCAGACTAATGCAACGTACAGTACTTCACCTGATTTCATCCTTCACCAACCGGTCGACATTGACTAGTAAATGTGTTATTTAACAATGCTCATTGTTGGAAAGCACCTTTACAGAATCAAAGGAATTATGGAAATATGTTGTGAGGAAGTATGTAGAAATTATAACGATCGGTTTGTCCCTGATGGCGACGGTGGCAAAGAAAAACTCCCTGAGATGACAAGAGGAAGCAACCATGGGAGGAACCAGACTCAACAGGGAACCCAACCTCATTAAGGTGATCTCAGATAGATATCTGTGGAATTGATCTGTGGTTATCCTGAAAGTTCAGTATAATGAGAAATGTGTTTAAGTTAATAAGAAGTCCTGGGTACGAAACTCTAGTCTATAAACCCTTACAGAACAGCAGCAATAGAGTTTAGAGCATTTGGGTCAAAGTGGATCTGGTCTGTTTGTGAAGTCTGAGAACATATTGGCTCACGTTGTTCTACACAAATCCGACCATGGGAATGGAGGTTGCACGTCTACTTCCTTATTGTTTTTTTGCAGAACAAGGTAAACCCCTCGTGCCAACTGAAGTTTTCCCTAACACCTATATAAATAAAGAAAGGTTTTGTTTTTACTTTGGTCAGAACTCTTTGAGTTATCTCTCTTTCACTCTTTCAACGATATCTTTAAATTTCATACATTAGAGGACCTGAAACCAGTCTCAGCAAATGTTCTGTCCGTCTGTCTGTCTGTAAATCTGGTCTGTCTAGCCAGATTTTGTCATAGCATCATGCAAAACTTGCTGGACAGAATTTAATGAAACTTTTGCAGTACTTAGATATCTGCCTAAAGTTTAACCTGCACCAGAAGTGAAATCAAAATGCTGAGTAAAAGCAACGTTATGAACAGTTATGTGCCGGATTTAATATCCTACTTTAAAATAATCTACTAATGCACTACTTGCTTAATGTAAACAAACACCTGTGCCAATAGATATTAATTATAAAAGCTAAACTGAATATTTTTACTGGGATATATATGTGTGTGGACACCTGATCATCACACCCATATTATTTGGGCCTGACGTTAATTTGCCAATGCATTAGACGGTGGGACAACATTGGTATTATGTTTTTGTAAAATTAGATTACTTTGATGAACTGATGTTGGGATAACATTGAACGAATGCCCCTAACAAATAGCATTAGTACCAAAATGATGTCGTGTGCATGATTCAAACTCCAGTCACTGTGCTGAGAGCACTGCGTGTTTACCACTGGACCACTAGGGAACATGCTGTTGATGCTAGTAATTTTAACCAAATGTTAACCTATAAAGCAGCCAAAATGGCTAAAATAAAAATAAAAAACTGCTTAAGTCTGAGATCTGTTCTGTGACAATAGGGGATACAGTTTAGATGTTGTGCAAACACCATATTACAGTAAAGCCATTTGGGAGCTATGATGCAGCTCACAGTAATGTTACTGAAAGGAAATGAAACCGAGCGGTAACATTAAAGCACTAAGAGATGTCATGTCTGTCCCAATCTCTGATAAGAATTCTAACCCTGGTAGAAATTTAAGGGACTCTGTGGTGTGGTCAGACTTTCACCCAGGTCACGTTTCCAAACCTTGTAGAAGGGAGACTCAAAAGAGTTAAAGCGGTAGGAGAAACTTGTTCACTAATTGGGATGCCATCATTTCTATCATGCCGAGAAGTTCTCAAACTATACAAAAACCTGCTTTGTTTGTTAAACCTTTAGAGGAAAAAAAAGGAAATAAAAAGAGAGAGAGAGAAGGAGAGAGAGAACGAGAGAGAGAGAGAAAGAGAGAAGGAGAGAGAGAGAGAAAGAGAGAAAGAACGAGAGAGAGAGCATTTGCTCTACAGTGTAAGAGCTTGTGACCTAAGCAGCTACTGGGTCGACACTTGGCCTACTGTGGGCTTCCATCGTTATTAATTAATTAATAATATACGTCATATATAATATTAAACTCCAATTGAGTTTTACTTAGGCGGCACGGTGGTGTAGTGGTTAGCACTGTCGCCTTGCACCTCCAGGGTCCAGGTTCGATTCCCGTCTCTGTGTGCATGGAGTTTGCATGTTCTCCCCGTGCTTGGTGGGTTTGCTCCGGGTACTCTGGTTTCCTCCCACAGTCTAAAGACATGTAGGTTAGGTTAATTGGCGTTCCCAAATTGGTTGTAGTGTGTGTGTGTGTGCCCTGCGATGGATTGGCATCCTGTCCAGGGTGTACCCTGCCTTGTCTCCTGGGATAGGCTCCAGGCCCCCCGTGAACCCTGAATACAGGATTAATAAAGTACTCGATCTCTCTATCTAACCACAGACAACAGGTCACAATTTCTGACGTTATGTGTCATGTGGACCCAATATGGGACCCGAATTCAAAAAAGAAAGTGACTTGCAGCTTCTAAAAGAAGGAAGTAAAGGTGCTGCGTCACTTCTCCAGGTACTTCTCCTCTCTGCCCATGATAAAGCTTCAATGGGTGCACTATCTCTGCCCTCACCTGTGCATAATCACACACACAGCCTATGGGATTAACACTATCCACAATTTCTCTCTTACACACACATACACACACACACACATGCAGAGCCACCATCAATCACTAAGGCACCACAATTCACAAAGCAACCACAACCCCAGTGATTCGCCTGCGGAGTTAAATATGCAGAGTTTTTTTTTATTTATTTTTTTTTATCCGAGACTAAGTACCATGCCTCACACTGACAACACTTCTCCGAGATGAGAACGCCGAGTTAATGTTAGCGTTCAGAGCTTTAAAGGCCACCAGACTGGTGAGGTGTTTATTGGTGCACGAAGTCCTGTACAGAGAATATAAGTACGCAAGCTGGTTAACAGAAATGCAGTATGTCAGGGTGTATTGGGGTGGAAGAAGTGAAGGCTTATTCGATTGGTAGTCTAGACATTTAAATATGCACCTCCGGTTGAGGTTCAGGAGCCAGCTGGGGTGAAGATAGGAGTCTGGAAAGTGTGAGAGAGGAAATAATTCGCCTCGAGCATAAAACCTTGAAAATAATCTTTTCAGAAATCATGAGATTAGGGACTTAATCCAGCGTGAGTCGATTTTATTACAATTTTTAAAAACCAATAATAATAATAATAGTAACAAGGTGCAATAAAAGCTCAGGCTGGACTCTGACCTGGACTTCTGAGCCGTTTTTTAATTTGAATTTAACTGGTTTAAGGTCTAAAACCTGTCCTTTCCGTGTGTGTGTGTGTGTGTGTGTGTGTGTGGGCCTCACCATGAACATGTCCCATTTCAAATTAATGATTAAAAAATAAATCATGCCTCTGTGTGAGGAAGAATTTGGTAGGGATTAAGGATTTCTTCACAAGACGGATTAGATGAACGTTACATGCTGCGGCTCTGCATTTTTCCACCAAACTGCTATCTGTCGGTTTAATCTGCACTAAATATTTTCCATGGACTAACTAGGATTTAATGACACTGTTGCAGTAACGACCAACTAAAAATACATCGTACTCTGGCTGGACGTGCGGAAAGCCAGCCCTGTACCCTAGGGAATAGGAGAGGAGCCTGAAGTGTGCTCACAATTTATAGCTTTTAATTCTATTTAAATAAAAGTGTTATTTAAGTATATAACTTCCAGTTATTGTATGTCATTTGTAGATTACTGGAATTGTCTTTTCTTTAGCCTAAGGCGTGTGTGATTAGGATGTCGATTTGTACGTACTCTTTTTTTTTTTTTTTTCCTTCACTCAGCACTTCAAGTCGTCGTATTTCACAAATGTTCAACAGAACAGTGTAATGCATTATGGATGAGATTGTATTGTTTCATATTAATCAGGAATTCATTGTTTTTGGCAGATTCCTCTGCTGAGTCTTAGCCAAAGTCAAGCGGCACAGCAAGATTTCCTTATCAAATTCTATAGCATTTTTACAGTCTCAGTGCATCGCTGTGATTTGAGGTGGATAAAGGAATATGATGATAAGCTATTCTTACATCAACAATAGCTTGATTCTTGAATGCAAATTACATCGTGATGAGAATATCAGTGTGTAGCA
>JAOTRS010000004.1:20876704-20887290 GCA_028565755.1 Dinotopterus cunningtoni
AAAGTCTTATAAAAATAATAAAATAAAAAATTTCAAGAATAGTTAATTGGAAAAAAAGAGGAGGAAAAGCTTAATGTGATAAGATTTAGAAGAAAAAAAAAAAGGGGGGGGGGGGAAGCAAACAAAGGCCTTAAGATTGGAGTACACACTCAAGTTGCGTACACACTGAATTCAACAATATGCCTGCATGTAAAGCTATCCTTACCTTCTGTAAACAAAGAGAACCCCCCCCCCCCCCACATACACACACAGACTCACATTCCTGTTCGCTGTAATTCAGGTCCTCCATGGCCTCCATGCTCCTCTGACTCTCCCAGCTCAGTCACTCCATTAGGCAGAGGAGGAACTTTTCTTTTCTCCTACAAAACGAAGACTTCAATCACTTTTCAACAAGCTTTCTGGATAGAAATTACAGTATATATGGACCACGATACATTAAGGGGGAAAAAAAAAAAAAAAGCATTTGACAATTTCCGAAGTTATTAACCTCATGTCTGATTTCTGGTTGTTTTACTGCAGCATTAGATTCAGCTGTATTAGGCACGGATTTCCTCTTGGCATCATAGTTTCCATGGCAAAAAACACCATGTGTTCATGTTTGTGTTGGTCTCTGTTTTGGTCCTATCTTTGTTCCATCATTTGCTCATTTCCTGATTGCATCCAGCTGTTGCAAGTTAGTCAGTCATTAATTTGCCTATTTATACCCTCTTCTGGATTTTTTTATCCTTATTTAATATGTGCCAAGTCTTGGCTTCCCTTTGAAACTGCCAGTTTTCTGTGTTTTTACAGTACTTCTCGTAATTTGACCTTGCCTGAATAATTTTTTTGGCTAATTAAGATGATCCATTGGAGATGTTCACTTCTTTATATTATTGCTCTTAATAAAGAAGCCATTGAAATTATGCACTCACATGATTACATCATTACAATGTCTAGCCAGAAGAAAAAAAAAAAAACAAGAAAAAAAAAAAAAAAGGGTGCTTGTGACAAATGGCGGAACCAGTAAAAACCAGTGCAGACAGGAAGAAATCAGGACATAAATGGCTACAATGTGGGTTTGTGCTAATCAAATCTGTTCCTTGAACATCCTCTTGATGGCAGACATGTTCAAATAAAAGATAGTGTGACAGTAAACAAAATCTTATTTTACTTATTTCCCACTGCCCCTCAGGATAATAAAAACTTGTACTAAAAATCAATGTACTTAATACAATTTTTACTAAAGTTTTCTAAACATTTTTTATGTTAACTACAGAAATTGAAGCCAGGCAGGTCTCACAGAGGGAACGGGTCAGGTTGCCCCAAAACATATCCAATAGAGCTTCATGCATCACCTGTGAGGGCACGTTCTTGGGTGGCTCTATTCTGATGGTGGGATCCCACTCTCCTGGTGGTAGCACGGTCACCTGGTCCAAAAACTCATCAATTCCAGCAACCAAGTCACTGCGGTCCTTTGCCTTATATGCCACATCATGGAACACCTTGGAGGGAAGTAAAACATATAATTAATGCAAACTCAAAAAAAAAAAAAAAAAAAAAAAAGATGTAAAAATTGTCCTGAAATGATGCTGACCTCGTCGGTCATTATCGTAGCTATGGAGCGTCCGATCTCATGGTACTGAGGTCCTTTTCCCAACGGCCCCAACAGTATAAAAAGAAATCTGGAAAATAACCAAATTCATTTCAAAATGTTACTAGACATACAAGTATGATTCTCCCATTACTTTAGATTTGTACTTTTAAAATTATTCATGGTCTTCCTGGTGCCCACCTAGTGGTGATGGGGACTTCAGCCAATCCATTGAGGAGCACAGCTGGAGAAAGACGCACAAACGCCACCACCGGTTTCTCCAGGAACTCTAATTCTCCAACCAGGATGTTTGAGGCTTCCGCTCCTGGTGGGATCTTCTTCATAAAATGGAGATCTATCTGCAGATTTCGAAAAAGGTGCAGTTACATTCCTGAGAACTTTCTATTTTCAAACTCTTCTCCAACTGGAATAGTATTGCCACACAGTATTGGGTTTAAATCACCAGAAATTGTTCGACATTTCTCATGTGGAGTAGCATATATAGAGATCTGTGCAAAAGTCTTGAATCACCGCTCAATTCTTCATAGTTTGCTATATTGAATGTAGTCCTAAGGAATATTTAACTTAAAATGAAGAAACAAGGAGTAGCTCAAGACTGGACCTTATAGGAATGAGTTTTACCTTACTGAAGTCCACCGAACTGTTCTCTCGACTGCCATCGCCTCGGCCCTCTGTGCAGCTTGGCTGCGACTGAGGAGAAACTGTCTGACCTAAGAAAAGAAAACAACATTATTAATTCATTCATCACCACATGATCATAAAACTAAGTGGCAGATCAAATGTAACCCATGATATCATGTCAGATATCCAGTTGCACAGGTGAGTTTTGCACTATAGTCAATAGAGTGCCATGGGTGAAATGTATTAAATTTGCCATTTCAGCACACATCAGTTAATGCATACATTACCTTTCTTAACCTTACACAGAATTAAGAAATTTTTAATCAAACAATGTTTTAAACACCATCAGAGCTGTTTTTTTCTTTCACTATAAACCCACACTGTTCAAATTATTTTTAAAAGTAGCAGGGAAATCTAAAGCTGAGACCTCCCCCTTTTTTACGTCCCAGAATCCTCATTTAAAATGCCCTAAAAATAGGAATTCGACTAAGTTTTCCTGAGGCCATCCTAATAAACAAACACGCACTGGCCACATTTCAGCAACCAGACGTGTTACATTAATAAACTTTTTATCAGAATGGAGCTTATTGAACCAGGAACCTAAAAATATGCATAACTCAAAATCACCCAAAATGTGACTTTATACCTTATGAAGTAACTGGTCACATATTTAGGTTTAAAAATCCTGTAATCAAGAAGGAACTTGTTAGAGAGCCTAATGTGGCTAAGAGACGCCTAGTTTTACATCAGTCTCAAACAAGCTCTACAAGCTCCCAAGATTGTCATGTTCGCTAATTTTTTTTTTTAAGTGAACTTTGTGGACCAAAAATATTCAATCACTGTTTACTGTGTTTTTAATTAGAAACTCTTTGCATGTATAAATGTGAGTAACCACTAAGATTTTCAAGCTTGTGGTTAAAAAAATCTGTTATTTATAGATTCAAAATCAGATATTCAGAGATATCAGACACTGCAGCTAAAACTACCCTAAGGGATAATATTTGGCTTTAGCATGTGTTTGTTTGATATTACCACAGCAGTGATTTTCTGAAGTAGCACATGAATGAGATTAGAATAGATTCATCTTTGTCATTGTGCAAGTACATATACAAAGCCAATTATATACACAAGTCTAAACTACTCATGCATTTTATGCAGTAGAGATTTACTTTAAGCTCTAGTAGTCCTGTACAACAACAAACATGCAGTGTTCAGCACCAGATTCTGGACAGCTCCCTCAAGTACTGTTTTGGGCACTGCTAGTTTTCAGGTCACAAAACATTAATGAAACATGTGTTTCTAAAGTTACTTCATACTGTACATGGCATGTAACATGTAAACTGCACTTCTCTCTTTCACAAAATTGTTTCTGCTTCTCAGTGAAACTGAGGACTCCTTCTAAAAACCGACAAATACAATGTCTCCTTGCAAAACAGTTAATCATCAAGATTTAGTCTTTATTACATTTTGGAGGTTGCAGTATATGCACCCCATAAGGAATGCAGTGTTTTTAAGTCACATGTCCAAGGTTTTAGGTTCTGATGTCTTCTTACCATAGAAGTAATCACTAGCTTTGATCATTATTAAAGAATTCGCTTTACACTGCATCTGCAGTCCAGTCAACTCATACAACCCTGTGTTTACTCTTCCTTCGTTAGCCTGATGTGATCATTTATCAATAAGATGAATCAGTTCTTAAATCAGACTAAGTCCATGTCTTTTCTGTTCTCAATAAACACAGTTTAGATAGAGCTTGAACTCCTCGCGGTGGAATTTCCTTCAACATCAGGCCATGTGTATGTCGAGTGCATTTACCATTCTTATCCATGGAATGTGGCTCGGATTGCTTCTTTCCGATGTCAGCGAACGAGCGGACGATGGGGATGCGGTTGGCCAGTTTCTTCTGGTTTTGGTGGTGGTGCTGTTTTAGAAGAGCATTGCGGATTTTCCTACGCACCTCCTCTCCGATAGTGACCGATGTCTCGTGTTGGTCGAGAACCATGTCTATCCATCGAGAATAGCAAAATGCAAGCAATCACTGAGGGTTTTGATTTAGATTTTTTTTTTTTTTATTAATTTTAAGAAGTATTGGTATTGGTGTAATGGTTTACTATACCTGCGATCTCCTCCAGTGAGCTAGCTCTCATGTCCAGCATGACAATGCCATTGAGAATGCAGCTGCGCAGCTCAAACAGGCTGTGCAAAGACAGCGTGGCTACGTAGGGTTTACTCCATCTCTCCCCTCCGTCCTCCACATCCTCCTCAAATTTCAGCCATCTATATCAACAGAACACAAAGTGTAGTGTGAGAAAGTAGAAAATAGGTTGTTGGACAGCAATTACATTTCTAATAGATGTTAAGTAAGAGATATTGAGTGAAAGAAAATGCATGTACATTTATCCATTTAGTCTCCGAAGCCATTTTAGTGGATCAGGTCTTACTTTTTATTTATGCAACAAGACTTTAAGCACAGTACAGTGATGACTGTTAAAACATCTAAATGGTGCAAACATTTTAAAAATGTGCGTGAATGAGGATCCTGGCCGAGGTGGCTCTGATCACAGCAGTCGTTACCGTGTACATTCAACTGATCATTGAAAAATTGACAGATAAATGGTCGCCAACTTGTGGAAGTGACGCATCTGTCCGTGAGAACTGTACACACAATCATTCACCAGCAACACTTTGGAGCATTCCAGGAACTCGCCTCGGAGTTATAGCCACATTCCCCGTACCGTCCTGACCTCAGTTTAAGATCTTTCGACATGTTTGGGCCGTTAAACCCTAGTGAAACGCTGTGATAAGTGCATTAGTGTAGCAGGGGTTTATATAGAGAATTAAAGGAAGTTTTTAAACGGTGTTCTGTACAACCAAAAGTCCCAGTTTGACGTGAACACCACTCATACACACAAGTTGCCTTAATACACTCTTATATTTTTATATTTATATAAAACAGTCTGTTGTGTATAGACTATTTTCTACTCCACATAGCAGGACATCAATATCATTACATCTGCCTTTTCATTTAGAAGCATGATCATTATTAAAGATTTTAATTTCACTGTTGGTTTGAACGGTTTAATATTTCTCCTTATCTCCAAATCACAGCTAGAGAAGAGGATGTGAAGGATGGCATTACTGACTCTGCCCTGTCAATCAGTGTCGTTTAGGGTGGGGGCCTGTACGCTTTGCTTTCTAAGCTTCAGCACCTACTGGTGGTCCAGTATGCCTCCTAGATAATCAAGGAGACTCTGTACACAAGCCTACACTAAACATTACAATAAAATGATGCAAGATGTGCAAGTCAAGAACAAGTGAATGTATCTCGGGCAATACGAGTACCAATAGAACATCATGAGCTTTAGTTGAGAAAAGGGGTCAATGTTGTCACCCAGACAATCAGGAACTAGCACACACACTGCTCTGATCACTTGTGCAGAGAAAATCAATTCCCACACTTTATTTTCCATAGCAAATCGAGCGATGGAACAAAAAGCAATATGAATTCACTTTAGGTTCTCTCACTCACTCATCTTCTATACCGCTTTATCCTGTATTCAGGGTCACGGGGACCTGGAGCCTATCCCAGGAGGCTTGGGGCACGAGGCAGGGTACACCCTGGACAGGGTGCCAATCCATCGCAGGGCATACACACATACTCACACATTTTAGCCTAACCTGCATATCTTTGGACTGTGGGAGGAAACCGGAGTACCCGGAGGAAACTCACCAAGCACGGGCAGAACATGCAAACTCCATGCACACAGAGACGGCAATCGAGCCTGGCCGGGAAACAAACCCGGACCCTGGAGGTGCAAGGCGACAGTGCTAACCATTACACCACCGTGCCGTTCACTTTATGCATACATACATTTTTTTTTTTTTTTTTTTTATTCAATGGAATCGTTCATTAAAATTCACCACTGTACCAACTTCCTAAACTCATTAATATCAATAATTAATTTCAGTACAAAGGAAAAGCATTCCTAAACATCTGGCCTTCCTACAAGCTTCGTGATGGAAAAGAAGTAAAAAAAAAATTCACGATCATCCAGCTAAAAATATAGGAATGACGTAAAAGAAAGGTAACAAGGAAATAAATATTTGCTAAAGAACAGATGGTGCGATATAACAGCTGATATATAAAATGTGTTCACAGTACAAACGCAGTGTGAGGGGTGCCAGACCGAACAGCTAATCTAACACACTGCTATACCGAGCTATACATAACTCCAGGTCTAACTTTCACAGGACATGTGTGAACTTGTTATACCGTGCAGTCTCTTTCCACTCAGCGTCCTCTCCCTCTCTCATACAAATTTCATCCAGCTCGGTGAAGAGTGCATGAGGAATGTGCTCTTCATCCTCATCTTCCATCCCCAGCAAAAACTGCACCCTTTGGGACGGGGTGTCTGCTGTGAAAAGAACGAGAGAGAGAAAGAATTGAAGAAGCAACAAAAAAAACAAGCTTTTGTCTTTCACTGAACATGCACACGCTGACACACTTACTGTATGAAGGAGATTCCCTTCCGTCTTCCGTTCCTGAATCTCTGTCTCTTGATCTCTTCCTGTGACGGTGTCCATGGTGACGATGTCGCCTGTGTGACCTTCGACCAAGTGGGACGTGCACGCCGATGTACAGAGTGCGGTGGCCTACAAGAGAAGAACCCAGTCATCAAGAAAAGAAAAAAAATGCATGTTCATGACAGATAATGTTTAGTAGTGTTTTAAACGGATTGGAAGGCTCACGCACTCACATCATTTATACCGCTTTATCCTGTATACAGGGCTGCGGGGGGCCTGGAGCCTATCCCAGGAGACTTAGGGGACAAGGCGGGGTATACCCTGGAGGGGGTGCAAATCCATCACAGGGCACACATGCATATACACACTTCGGGTAATTTGGGAATGTCGATTATCCTAATCTGCATGTCTTTGGACTGTGGGAGGAAACCGGAGTACCTGGAGGAAACCCACCAAGTGCGGGAAGAACATGCAAACTCTACGCACAAAGACCCAAGGCGGGAATCAAACCCGGACCCTGGAGGTACAGGGCAACAGCGCTAAACACTAAGCCACTGTGCCGCCCAGGAAGGGCCGGCTCTTAAAGTGAAATATTATCAAAATAAATTTGGATTGACTGATTTGTAGCCATGTTTATTTAACTCCAACACTAATATGTTTCAATGACAGATTTAAAGTTTCAAACACACACACAAAAAAAAAAAAAAAAAAAAAAAAAAAAAAAATTTTTTATATATATATATCTTTTTTTTTTTTTTTTTACCTTCTAGCTCCTCTTTCTCAAAGTTGGTATTGAGCATGGAGCGAGTCCCACCTCGGTCCAACACGGCCTCCTCGTCATTTCTCTGCGAGCAAAAAACAAGCATAGTGATTAATGAATTTAATTACATGTTTCAGTACATATACACCCACATACACACACAACAAAATCCTGGCTCACAGCTCACATGAATACAATATGATTATTATTATTATTATTATTATTATTATTATTATCATTAACCTCTAAAAAAAACTATTTTCTAAACCTTTTCTAAACGTCTTTATACATATTATATTAACATGTGCATTCATTAGAATAATATACCACCACCACCACATAACTCTTCATTTGTCCACCACATCACAAAGCCCTGCTCACATTTCCAGACAGTAGAGATTCCTGGACCTGTTGCTTCGTAACCTGATCTGCTATTGTCGCAGAGGAATCCTCTGTGCCAGACGTAGTCTCATGTATTATATTGAGGAACAAGGACAGCCTGTATTTTCTGCCTCTTCTTACAACCATCTTCAGTTACAAACCTGTCTTTCCTCTAACTCATTGATCACACTAAGAAAACACAAATCAGAACAAAAAAGCACCATCTGCCCCCTTTTTCCCTATATAGCTGAGTTTACAAAGATGCACTATTGGTTAGTGTCACTCTGATTGACAGTGGAGAGACAGTAATGGCAATCCTCCTACACTTCCAGAAAGCATGGTCATCACACCTTTGCCATTTCCTTCATTAGGAAATTAAATTTCCTAGAATGCTGTGCAGCCCACAAACATGGACTATGATTCCCTGTAACTCTTTGTTCTCCGGTTAAAGTGTCCTGATTACTAAACTGCAACACCTGTCTTTCATTATACAACACCTATTTAATGGGACTCGGATACTCAGCCTTTTGTTTTGTTTGGTGCTTCCCTAGGATTGCACGGAGGAGAGCACACACATTTCTTCATTCTGGCAAACTGATCCAGACATTTAAAACTTTTTATTATGGCTTTTGTTGTCCTTAATGGTACCGTGAACTGCTTACGCTTTTATTCTTTTATCTAACGGTACATCCATTACAGTACCTGACTTGTGCAGGTCACTGACCATCTGTCTCATATCAAATTTACATCTAGTTAAACCTTAAAATAGATTATGGGAGGTGACCTTTTAAGGTTATTTAAAAAAATATTCATTGAGGAGAAATACTGAACATGATTTATGTGATTTTTACTATTAAAAGTCATCAACTTAATTCTTTGTGCATAGTGTTTTTGTAATTTATACGAATAATTTCACATATTTTTTTTCCAAACAGAACAAGAAGACATTATTATTTTCTTGTCAATATAGCATATCACTTCTCACTCAGAAAGCTACATTCTATACCTATTCCGTTTTTTGTACAATTACAATAGTTAATACAATTCGTTTTTTTTTTTTTAATTAAAGCATAATTGATCTTATAATTCTTGTTTTGATCGAGTTGATCGTCACATTCTGAGAAAGGATCTGCAGTATACAGAGTGCAGCAGCAGAGGGATCAGCTCTCCCCTTCGATGAGAGAAAACGTCCTAAAATAAGCCTTGATGAGTTTGACCTTACTGGACAGTCACCATGGCAACAAGTACAGCACATTGCCAGTCATCTCCAGAGCACAATTTTAGTCACCTCTGCAGCTAACATCTGTATGCACTTATCACAAGGATTTGTACATCTAAATAAGGAAATTGGGAACTTTTCTTTAATAGGAAAATAATCCATAACACAATGTGGAGTAATCTCTTCACTTCCAGTCTAAAATGGATCATATTACTATTACTATAACTACAAGCCCTGAAGTGTCTGAGTCCTCTTGTATTACAACACTTCAATGATTAAAATGTGTATTAATGAACAAAATTGTTATTGCTTTGGATGGGTTACACTCTACTTATATTTCATTTTGTAGAACATCTATTAATTACCACTTACATTTACAGCATTTGCCAGACGACCTTATCCAGAGTGACTTATATTTTATCTCATTATACATCTGAGCAGTTGAGGGTTATGGACCTTGATCAAGGGCCCAACAGTGGCATCTGATCAGGAGTCCAACACCTTAACCAATAAGTTACCCCTGCCTTGAGGTATGATATCTTTTAACAGTTATTCTCTCACCAGCCTCTCACTTTTAACATTAATACAACAAAAATATACATCTTGCCATGTTACATTCATGTATCTTCTATACCACTTATTCTGTACAGGGTCGCAGGGGGGCATTTAGCTTATCCCAGGATACTTTGGGCAATATACAAGGTGCCCATCCATCACAGCAAACACACACTGTGCAATTTAGGAATGTCAGTTAAGCTAAGCTCTATTTATTTGGACAGTGGGAGGAACCCAGAGCACCCGGAGGAAACCCACCAAGCACAGGGAGAACACGCTCACAGACCTGAAGAGTTTCTCATGTCTAAAAAAATGCTGATACCCGAGACTCAGCATTTTTACCGTGTGAACGATTATACAATATTTTTTGGTTAAATATTGTGTTTTTTAAGCCTTTATTAGCATTGGCCTATGTAAAGGATCCACCATACTAACCATAATCCTACAAATTAGATTAAGTTATTCGGGAAACTTGTACCTTACAACACTGTGAAAAGATTTTTTTTTTTTTTTACATATCCCTGTTAGGAAGATGGGGTCAAAGTACAGGCTCAGCCAGGATACAGCATCCTTGGAGAAGATAAGGTTAAGGGCTTTGCTCAAGGGCTCATCAGTGGTAACTGGGCAGTGCTGGGGCTTGAACCTCCGACCTTCTGACCAGTATACCAGAGCCTTGGTTGTTTGAGTTATCAGTGTATTCTTCTTTGTCTCCATCTAACTCTATCCTCTGTATCCTCTTCTCTTACACCAACTAAATTTATCTCCTCTTTGGTCTTCCTTTAGACATACTGCCTAGCAGTTCCAACCTCAGCATCCTGCTACCAATATGCTCACAAGCTCTCCTTTGAAAATGTCCCTACCACCTCAATCTGGCCTCTCTGACTTTATCTCCAAAACATCTAACATGGGTTGTCCCTCTGATGAACTCATTCTTG
>JAOTRS010000004.1:21003670-21016200 GCA_028565755.1 Dinotopterus cunningtoni
AGTATTGTTGTAGAATGTAGAAAATAAATCACTAAACAAAAACAAAGAAATTTGCAAGTGTTCTAAAACTTTTGAACAGTAGTGTATATCCAACTCAAAAACGTATAGTTTCGTCTACTTAAAATTGGAAACATCAGCACTTAAAAAATTTGATGTAACTGATTACCTTAAATTTTTTGACTTTTGCCAACTTATTCGGGTTTACAGTGTGGGTGTGTTGGTACTGTAGGTATCAAGGCAGGTATAAATTTCAAGGAACAGTAATGAAAGGAGGGGGGTGTAGTCTCAAGTAGTGTGACCTGCGAGGTTGATGGTTTGATTCCCACCTCGGGTCTGTGCTTGTAGAGTTTTCATTCTCTCCCCATGCCTGGGTTCCTCCGGGTATTTTGGTTTCCTCCCACAGTCCAAAAAGCGTGCAGATTAGGCTAACTGGCATTTTCAAGTAACTATTTCCTAGTGTGTGAACGATAGTGTACATGCATGCTTGTGTGTCCTGTGATGGATCTGGATGTATCCCGAGTTCCCTGGGATAGAACTCCAGGCTTCCTGCACCCCTGTACAGGATAAGCACTATAGAGAACGGGACCTTCCTCATATCCACTGATTCCGGGATGGGCTTGGGATCTACCGTGACCCGGACCAACATAAAGCCGTTTCTGAAGATCGAAGAATAAATGAATGCACTCACACAAAAAAAGCCTGCTAAATGAAAAAAAAAAAAAAAAAAAAATCTGGCAATAAATGAAGCAATGCCGTTGCACAGGCCTATGTAATCTGGTAACGTGAAAACACCAGGGCTACATAAACCAGCCGATAATTGGATTCTGTTCTAAATAGATGATGGATGACAGAAACGCACTTCATCAGCTGCTCTGCACCCTGCTAATGAACCTGCTGAAGAAGAAGGATTTCTCTTTAAAAATCTAATTTTCCTGGAAGATATTTTTTTAAATCCTGAATTTCTGTTGCTGCTAAATATTACTTGTACAGTTTTATTTTATTCCATGGCAAATTACACAGAAATACACTTGTCATTTTCAAGCTATTACATCTGTTGATGGGCAGCCTTTCTCTAGTCTGCAGATCACATGACCACTTGAATACTGTGGTTAATGCCTATTTTACTTTTTTTTTTTTTTTTTTTCCATTGTGCTTGGAAAGACAACTCAGAGTGGTACAGCATGGTTAGAGGCACAGACTACAGACACAGTGCTTGTCTAAGTCTTTGTACGGTGCAAAGCAGTACAACAGTGGGGTGAGAGTGACGCCAGAGCGGGGTGAAGGAGACAGTAGTCCGATTCAATACTTGACATGTGTCAGCCTGAACTTTTATTTGGTAAGGAATTGGCCTTGTAACAGAGATTGTTCGAGTATGACAAACTGACATAGGCGGCAACATGCCCGGAGACAAAAGGAGACAGTGTACGGATCTAGACCGAAGCACAAAGGCATACACATGCACGCTAGCACACGTGCCGGCAGGCGTTCTATTGACGTCCGGGCTTGTACATTCACCACTGGCGCGCACACACACTCTCTCAAAATCACCATTTGAGAGGTATAAAAGACAGTAAGTAATTGGTGGCAGATGGCTCTAGATCATTTCTGGCTAGTTCATGTTACAGGCAGTATGTTAATGTGTGTGTATGTGTGTTTGTGTGTGTGTGTGTGTGTGTATGTGTATGCGCTATGCCTTAAAGGTGAGGGTCAGTGCAATCAGGGCCAAATGAAGAGCAGTTGTGAAAACATAGGCAGCTTGATGAGATCTGACCTCTGCTAATGACCCCTAAAGCAGAGCCTCAGCCCTAAACGCTGCTTATTCCTCAGTAACTCACTGACTCACGACAGATGGACACAGTCAGGGGCCTTTGTACCATGTGCTTGACTAAGATTCTGAGAAAATGAACATTTGAGCATATTTCTCAAGTTTCTCATGTGCATCTTCGGGTATTTCTGTCAGTGTTATGCGTTAGCGGTGGGAGTCGAACAGAGACTGTGTCATTTTATATTATAAAGATTGCACGTCTTTGTAACAAGTTGTCAATTTAATGCATATTCCTTTGTATCTCTAACGTTCTTTGAGTACAGTAATCTAAGAATCGCCATGCTCATGCGTGACCGAAAGCGCTTATGAAATCCTTCCTGTGTTTTTGTCCTTGTGGTTCATGTTTGTGTCACGACCCTCTGTGGTGGCGTCTCTGTCTCTGTAATGAAAGGGATGGAAGAGGAAGGGGAATTCCTGCTACAAGATTGCTGACCAGGAACAAACTTTCAAGGATGCTATAAAGGGTTATTACTGTAAATCATCCCTTGTCACTATCGATGACAGGTATGTTTTTTTTACAATCTCAGTACCCACATCATGCACAGTAATCATTTTTCAAAGCAGTATCTTTTTATTTTTTTAATTCTTAATGCAGGTTTGAGCAAGCATTTCTGAACAGCCTGATCATTGCAAAGAACGGCTCTGCATCCCAGTTTTACTGGACCGCTCTCCAGGACCAGAACAAGACTGTAGATTATCAGTGGTTGATGCAAAACGGCACCACGATACCGCTCACGTATACCAACTGGAACCGCCACCAGCCCTGTGAGTCAGCAGTGCTGACATTAACCCTATGTCATTATCCATATGATGTTTCTGTTTGTTTGTTTTTTAAATAATGCAATATATTACGCATTGTATGCATTGTATTATTACGCACTGCAAGTTGCGAATGCGCAGCTGTCGTCACTTCTTCATCAGAAGTGAAACTTCATCCTCGTAGGGCTGCTTTCAGGGAACCAAACAGGTGAAAGTCCGATGGAGTGAGATCAGGCCTATAGGGAGGATGCTTTGATACCTCAAAATAAAGTTTTTGCATAGTGTCAACAGTGTGGGCAGAACTGTCCAGTTGTTTGTCATTGTGCGACCTTCCTTGAACCTCTCTATCCATTCATACACACTTTCTCCATACTGCACACAAAATCTTCAATAAATAACGGCACCATGTACACCCTCAGACCGCACAAAAAAAAAAATCACTGCACGCTGCTCTTCTTTCGTTTGGTATCCATTTTTCCTTTCGCCGCGGTTACAAATGAACTGATGTAACACCTGCACAGCAGTGACTGGGGAGACGGTGGCTTTTAAACGGAAAGCGCTGATAACCGGGGTGCGGATAATTTTCGACTCACCCTCATATTAGGGATCGAACAATTGTGTTATTGTTCAGTCAGAACATGGCCATTGTGGTGGCATATGTAATTAGATTGTGTATATATATTTTGCAGTAGTGACCGGAGGAGGCTGCGTGGCAATGACAGGAGGGCAACGACTCGGCCACTGGGAGGTCAAGAACTGCAATTCCTTTAAGGCCTTAGCGGTGTGTGAGCAGAGTGTGAGCAGTTACTACGATGTCCTCTTTTCTCTACCACACATAGACCTCTTTGTACCCTGTAAGGACGGATGGGAGAGTCAACCCGGCCTGCATCACTGTTACAAGGTGCCAGAGGCATTCCAGAGTCTGTAAACACACCATCATGCAAGAAATCTTACACAGAAGGAAATCTTATACTTCTACATTATGGTTAAGCTATAGTCGACTATACATGATAGCTAGGTCGATTTCTATTGCGATTCTTTAAGTATCATAATTTTTAAATATCCTTATACCATATTACATAAAAAAAAAATCTAAGCTTCCTTTTTGTCTTTCGTCTGTTCCCTTTCAGGGGTCGTCACAGCGAATCATTTGCCTCCATCTTACCCTATCCTCTGCATCCTCTTCTCTCACACTAGCTAACTTCCTGTCGTCTCTCACAAAACAAATTTAGCAAATACAGGATGCTGTGTGTGTGAATAGTTTAAATGCACCACCTGCAGGATCATAAAGGAACTGCAACATTTTCCCCACCTCAAAGGCAAACATATATAAATTCCAAATTTATTTTAAAAAATAAAGATATTGTAGTCAGTGTTGTGAATCATCACACAAAAGAATCGCAATACATAACCTAATCAATTTTTTTCTCATCTCTAGCAAATAATCAGCCCTTAAGTTAAATAAGTGAAAAAACTTGAAGGGGATACGAATGAAGTTTTCTAATTGTGGTCCCTCAGGTGTTCCACAGCGAGAAGATCTTGATGCGTCGCTCCTGGGCCGAAGCGGAGTTTTTCTGCCGGGCGCTCAGCGCAGACCTCGCCAGCTTTCACTATTACGAGGATCAGGTCTTCGTCAAACAGCTCCTGACTAAGATGTTTGATAGGTTGGCTCGCACAGCGAAGTAACACTAGGCATTTCAGACGCCATCTCAGTTTGTTTATATATTGTTTTACGAATCAGTGATTTATCTTCTTCTTCTTCTTCTTCCTCACGCTTTCTCTTTTCGTCCTGTTCTTCTTATTCTTCTCCTCCAGTACAGAGGGTCGTTGGTTCTGGGTCGGCTTCACTAAAAGAGATCCGCAGTCTGCCGGAGCCTGGGAGTGGTCAGATGGCACACCGGTAAGGAGATATATGGATATATGAATGGTTAGAGACACAAATACATACATGTAAGGGACTATAATATGCTTTTTTGCTCACTAGCAAGTACATATAGCATTATTTTCATGTTACTTCGACAAATAAAAATAGGTTCATATAACTTTGCATTTCTGTATGTATATGTTTCTCTTTTCAAGTAATTTAAATGAGATATAATGAGATATAATGCACATTATCCTGCCTGTTGTCCTTAATGCCGTACATTTAAACTTGATTTTCATGGTTTATGAACCCATTTTTTCAGATGGTTGTGTTGTTTGTGTTCAGCCACTAATGCCTCAGTTTAAAGGACACCTGTTATGTACAAATTAAATTTTTAGTCACTTTTAGACATTCAGATGAGTCATGGGAACATGAGAAAAAAAACATTCGCCGAACAAGCAAATCAGATTTTCCCCCTATTGTGACCTCATATATCAAGAAACCCCTCCCCCTAGCGCTCAATGCTCAACTCTGCCCATTTCTGCCACTCTCTGGGCACCATTTTTAAGAGCTAGGCTAGCAGATAGCATCTGACTGCTAACAGCTAACCTAGCCAACTTCAGCACTTAGTTGTGTTTTAACTTTTATATCACTAAACATTAAGGATGCAATCATGAATTAACGCTATATATATAAATTATATATATATATATATAATATAATTTTTATATAAAAAATAAACCGTATATTTTTTTTTTTTATTGGGTGGGAAAAGCCTGCAAATGCTTGGAAAATGCTCACTTTCCAAACATGGTTGCTTCAGGTCTCTACGTTGTGATTGGCTAGTAAAATGCACTTCCTCAAAGGAGAGTTCATGGGTGGTTCTATTAAAGCTACAGACACTAAAACGGCATGTTTAGAAAAGTAGTGAATTTGAGTTCGTTTCATTCTGAGTTGAATTTCAGCAGGATAATTAACAAATACATTTTGGAAACCACTAAGACTTTTTTAAAACAATATAGTACTCTTTGTGCCCTTTAAGTGATGATGTAAGTGTACTCCCATTCGCATGGTTGTCTTACAGGTGGTGAAATCGTTCATAGACGACAAGAACGAGGATATGAGCACTCACAACTGTGCAGTGTACAGCGATCTAATGAACACACTTACACCCCGACCCTGTGACGCCAAACATGAATGGATCTGCAAGGTGCCCAGAGGTGGGTCTCGGTTTGTCCATATGTGTCCACATGGTGTTCATGTTTTCCGTACGTCTCTCAAAATGCATTTTTCACTTCAAATAAATTCAAGTCATTTTATCTAACATTGTAATTGCATGACAAATGTTCCCATGTTTTTCAGGTGTGGAGTTAACGGATCCTTATTGGTACAACAAGGGTAAGTGAACCAGGAGTGCGTGTTAACTTTACTCTCGTTACTACTGTGACTCTGTTTAATAATCAGGAAATCTGTATTGATGGGTAATAAAAAGATGGTAGAGTCTTGTTTTTTTTTTTTTGTAATCTTGAGAAATAGTTCTCCAAGCTTCCTAAAAGGTGCCTCTCATTTTCAATCCAGTCCCTGTACACCCTGTACTTTTTTTGTTGTTAAGCTGACAGTGATCTATGAACCATTCAAGCATAAAAGACTTAAGTCATGAACCAGTGGGAAATGGGTGCAGATGATTAGGCTTTGATTAGTATGCTGGTGGTGCTGAATGCTAAGTAGTACTGTGGGAATAGACGAGAGGGGAAATGAGGCTGCTGCTGAAGTTGATGCTGAAGAAATACAGTAACGGGTGGATAAAGACTTTTGAACAGTACTGTACATGCATACATATGTACATGCATACAACTGCCTAAGAAATCACTTTGTTGTCAAAAGAGTACAAAAGAGCATTTTAATATAGGCTAGTTTTATTTCTATTGATATTACGATAAGCACAGTTAATATTATTTATTTATATTATACCTACGTGTGTAGAGAATGAGCCATGGGTGTTCTACCGTGGAGCTGAGTACTACTTGGCCAGCCAGGCGTACCCTTGGGAGATGGTGTTGTTCGCCTGTAAGATGCTGGGAGCTGACTTATTGTCCTTACACTCCAAAGAGGAACAGGCGTTCATCCAAGAACGTATGATGAAAGTAGGTAATCACACACTCACACATACCGTATAGTGTATTTTTTTCCATAGAATTTAAGTTGCCCGGAATGATAGACACCTTCAAGGTGATGTGAAGACTGGACGCTTGGTTACGGAAGGCCATAATAAGCAGTGATGTCTTCCTTTTTCTCTCACGTTTCTTCTCTCTCATTTTTAGGCTGCTCACGGTGCCACTGAATGGTGGATCGGCCTGTCAACTAGCAGTGTACCTGAAGGCTTCAGGTGATGTCGCATATTTATATTTAGTCAGTACTATGGGCATTTGTGGCTCTGTGGTAGGTTTCTCACCTGCCATGTGGAAGGTTTGATTTCCAGCCAGTGCATGCAGTGCCGGTCAAACATCAAGATAAAATGGGAGGGTTGTGTCAGGAAGGGCATCCGGTGTAAAACCTGCGCCAAGTTGTGTGCGGTTTAGATGGTGCGCTGATCGGATGGAGCCCCCTTGACGGGAGCAGTCGAAAAACTAACAACAATAACTTATTTAGTTACTAGAAAAATACTACTACTCCTAAATTTTACAGTATAATAAAGAATTTCTTTAAATATATTCCATCAATTCTACCACAGTTGGACAAACCACAGTACTGGTGCTGATAATTTTTTTTATGTTATGCATATAATACAAAAAATGTGCATGCCAAAGAAACAATTCTGAAGTTTATGCAACATGGAAGTGACCGATCTTGCTTCGGCCGTTTTGGAGAGATGATTTGCTGTGATTTAAAAAAATGGCCATTTTTCAGTGTTATACTGTCTTGCTTCAAACAATAATCATTTAAAAAGCAAATTATTAGTATTTTTTCATGTGTATTGATACTAAAATTGGTTTAAGCCTCTAGAAGCATAATACCTGTAAACATTGCTGCTTAAATTAAAGCGCTCCATGCAAAATTAAGGATTTTTTCCCAAAAAAATTAATCTGTAGTGTCCATAACCATGACAAATTAATTTTGCAATATTTTTACAATTTTGCATTTTAGAATAACACGCTTTTTCAGGTTTATGTCTTTGCATGTGAAATCTAAATTGGCCAAGTTTTCATCTGAATGACAATTAAGATCATTAAAAAAATTTTATTTAAAAAAGTTACAGACACTCCATAAAAGGGCTTGAAATTGTATATAGAAAATGTGTTCTTCTGATTAAATATAAACGTTTATGCATATTTACAAAAAAAGAACGAAGAATGGATCTGGAGATAAGAAGCATTAAGTATTATGAAAATACTGTATGGTGTTATATGATCCTATCTGAAAATTCACTTTTTCACCTACAGATGAGACACTTTTTAGCACCAATACCATGTTTTGGCCGAATGCTTATTTATGTGTGTGTGTGTGTGTGTGTGTGTGTGTGTGTGCATGAATGCATGTTTATATCTGTTTTGTCTGATCCTGTAGTTGGACTGATGGAACAGCTCTAGATTATGAGAACTGGAAAAATGGAAGGCCTAGCAGACAACCTGGACGAAACTGCGTCTCTATGTCTCTGACAGGTGAGCTGCCGGTTCTCAGAATGTTCTCTTGGACAACATACAATTTCACTAACTCCATGCATTCTGTGTAGGGTCATGGTCAACGGGTCGCTGTGTGGATCAACATGGTTACGTATGTAAACGCAGGATCGTATCGGTGGTAGAGACTCCGCGGGAGCCTCACTTTGTCGGCGCCTGCCCAGAAAACTGGTTCTACTTCGGGCACAAGGTGAAACATGGATCACTGATAGTGCACTACAGCCACGCCCAGTTCTGTTTCAGGATTTTTTTTCTACGCTGCTAGATTTTTGCTTGCTATTTGCTGCTGGGATTTCTCATCTTTTATCCCTGGTTTAATCGGGTAGTGTCTATTGCTGCACCTCCCATCCCGGCCGAAGGAGGGAAAGAGCTGGAAAGACGCTCAGTCCATCTGCTCTAGCTTCCAAGGCATGCTGGTTTCAATCGAGGATGAGATCGAGCAAGGTGAGGCTGCTCATCTCTGAACCGGAACGTGACTTAAAACCTCTTAGCACTGATAATTAATTCTATATAATAATTTATTTTTTTGAAGCTTACATCACTATGCTACTTCATGGCCAATCTGAGGGCGTCTGGATAGGCTTACAGGATGCAGACACCATGAAATGGACCAATGGGAAGCTTGTAACCTACACTAACTGGTCACCTGTAGAACCCGAGCACTCTGATGCTGTACGTGAAGATGTGCTTAATTATAAAAAAAATTGTATGAGCGTGTGTATTAGCGTGGATTTGACGTGTTGTTCTTCTGTGTCTACAGCAGGAGGAAGGGTTGGGTAACAGGATTGAGCCTTTGTGCACTGTTCTGTCCAACACGCACAACTTTCACTTTACTGGAAAGTGGTACAAGGAGAAATGCAGCCAGAGTAGCTACGGCTTTGTATGTCAAAAACCACAAGGTGCGATCAGTTGATTCAACATGTTTGTGTGTCTGTACTTCAATCTGACATGATTGCATACGGCCAAAACATTATTATTATTCATTGGTGCTAAAAAGTGTCTCACCCAGGTGAAAAAGTGAATTTTCAGATAGGATCATATAATAGCATTTTTCATAATACTTATCTCCCGATCCTGCTTCATTCTTTTTTTTTGTAAATATACATACACGTTATATTTTTCTCAGATAAAAAGAAACACATGTGCTAAATACAATTTCATGCTCTTTTATGTCTGTAGTGTCTGTAACTTTTTTGAATTCAAATCTTTCAGTGATCTTAACTGTCATTCAGATTAAACTTGGCCAGGTTAGATTTCACATGAATAGACATAAAGCTGAAAAGTGTGTTATTCTAAAATGCAAAATTGTTATGATATCGCATCCTGAATTTGACATGGTTACGGACACTACAAATTTTTTGCTTTTTAAGCTTTTACCAAAAACAAAAGGAATGCTTTAGTTTAAGCAACAATTATAACAGGTCATATGCTTCTAGACGCTTACCCTAATTTTAGTATTAATACACATAAAGAAATATGAAAAAATTGCATTTTAAATGATTATTGTTTGAAGTGAAAAATGTCGATTTTGGGGGCACATCATCTCTCCAAAACGGCTGAAATTAGCAACTTGAAATTTTTAGGGAAGCAAGAGTGGTCACTTCCGTGTTGCATAAACTTCAGAAGTAGCTTCTTTGGCACACATACTGTATCAGCACCAGTACTGTGTTTTAGCTGATAGTTTGTACATGACTCTATGTGTCTTTTCCCATCTCAGACAAAACCAAACGTCCATCCCACTCGTATCCTAGCCCGGCCTCCCTAGCGTTCTCTGAGTATAAGAACCGGAGTTACCATGTTGTCCGTGGCAACATGAGCTGGTTCCAGGCCCGGACTGCTTGTTCGGAGAAAAATGCAGAGCTTGTGAGTATCACTGACCCGTTCCACCAAGCGTACCTTACTGTACTGGTCAACCGACTTGGAACGCCGCACTGGATCGGACTTCTGAGCCAGGACGTAAGTATACCTATACAGTACGGCTAACGGTCTACATATATATAGGTGCATGTGTGTGAACGCTGAACAAGTCCCTCTCCACAGGATGGTATAAATTATGGTTGGATCGATGGCAGAGATAATATGTTCACACACTGGGACGCGGTGGATGACGATAGCGAGGACAGTTCTTTCGTGTTGGGAAATTGTGTGTACATGGACATCACCGGTGGCTGGAGAAGAGCGGAGTGTGACATGCCTCTTTCAGGAGCACTATGCTACGTACCTCCCCCAAGTGGGTTCTTCTTATCCATACATACTCGTATACCCATGTCTCTTCCTGTTTCTCTTGTCTGACATTCGATGTCCCCCTTTCAGAAAGCATAGCAATCTCCTCCGAAGTGGTGTGTCCAGAAACGTGGGTGAAGTTTCGCCGAAGCTGCTACAATTTCAAGCCCGTTGTCTTAAGAATGTCTCTAGAAGAAGCAAGAGAACGCTGCAAGAAAGAAGGTACTGCAGCGCGGGCTTATCGAAAGCATGTTGCAAGTGCTCCACCTAGTGTCTGTAAAGGGAATAGTCCCTGTAATCATTGTCCCACTGCAGCAAAAACAGGTTTTTGGTTAGATTTTGGGATAGTTATGGGTGGCTAAGCACCTTTGAATTGTGATCATAACTCTCTGCAATCTCTAGACAATTCCTCTGACGTGTTGACGATACGAGATGAGGAGGAGAACCACTTCTTCCTGAAGCAGATGAAGAACTTTTATGGCAGCTTTGAGACTGTGTGGCTGGGCATTTATTATAACAGAGACAGTAAGAGAGATATACTTATAAAAATTTACATAGAAAAAAAATATATGGATTTCTTATCCAGAATGGTGGTAAAAGGTTTTTAAGAATGGTTAAGAGTTCTAGCTTTCTAAGGAGGTGTTTTTTTTTTTTAATAACATTCTATATGAAACTGTTTTCTTTATACAAAGACAAATGAAAGAACTTTTCAGTAACTGTCTTCTTTACTAGACAACTTTATGCATACTGAAGCTCAACTGATGAAATAAAGAGAGAAATGGCGTTTAATTAATAATGAAAATGCTATTTTTAGGAGATGCTTTAACCTGGCTGGATGGCTCTGCACTCGATTACACCAACTGGCCCCTGAAGGCTCCGGATGTGAGCATGATGCACGCTGACACGTGTGTGTCGATGCGGGTATCAGATGCCGGGTGGCTCCTGACCAACTGCACAAGCAGGCACGGCTTCATATGCAAAACCTGTTCAGGTACAAACACGTTTTACAGACACCGGACCTCTACATCTGCACTCGTACATTTTGAAACATGTCATTTACATATACCTTAAAATACTTCTGTTATCTAGCTATTAATATAATAAATAATATAGAATTGGGAAGCTCAATTATATTGATCATACTTCAAACATTTTTGGATTATTGTCTTTAATTTTTGTTTCTTTAATTAATTGTCTGTCCAGATCACACTGTTCATATGTGCAATGTTGTTAAGTGCAATATCTCAGCTGCTTTAATATCTCAACTAATATCTGATAAATTATAAATATTTATACGCTTTAATTTTTTACGCTGGCTATCTGTCTATCTATCTGTCTGTCTGTCAGTTTATCTGTCTGTCTATCTTTCTGTCTGTCTGTCTGTCTGTCTGTCTATCTGTATGTCAGTCTGTTTGTCTGTCTGGCTATTTATCTGTCTGCCTATCTATCAGTCTGTCTGTCTACCTGTCTTATTTATGTGTCTGTCTGCCTGTCTGTCAATCTGTTTGTCTGTCGGTCTGTTTGTCAGTCTATCTGTCTATCTGTCTATGTATCTGTCTGTCTGTCAGTCTATCTGCCTGTCTGTCGATCTGTCTGTCTGTTTGTCTGTCTGTCTATTTGCCTGCCTGCCTGTCTGCATGCCTGCCTGTCTGTCTGTCTGTCTGTCTGTCTATCTATCTATGGATTTTGCCATATGTGTAAATTTGCATGCCTGACAACCTTATTGTTCTTCCTCCATGACAGAGTCAGTACCAGAGGTGGAGGTGGAGCCCTTAACTGGTAAAAAGCTTTATCTCTTTCTCACTCATCTCCTATGCTACCCTTCAGCAGCCTTTCTCTCTCTTTAACATCCTACATTAATAACTTGATTATGTAAGGGAAATTTCATCCATCATAAGCCTCAGCTGCCATCTTATTGATTTCCCAGCATTGTTGCTTTACTATATTTCAGCCAACGAACATTTTCCAATAAAGCAGATCGCCTTCTACGTACAAGACAGAGCAATGCACTGCACGAACAGAGATTTTTGGCAGGAAATTCAAGCTTTAATGCATTTTTTGCCATTGGCTATGCAGGAGGATAATTATAATTTTTGCCTTCATATCTTTAGACTTGCTCTCTGTGTCGGCGCGATGGTTTTCATGTCCATCACATCACATTTAGCTGGCTAATTAGGGTGTA
>JAOTRS010000004.1:21017454-21031302 GCA_028565755.1 Dinotopterus cunningtoni
AGGGTTTTGTGGCTCCCGGTGTTTTATTTTCTTTTAGACGTCATTTAGAGTCTATATGACATCTAAAATAAAGATAACACCGCATATATCGTTTTTTACCTTTATGCTATGTGTTTAAAAAAAAAAAAAAAACTATAGTGTGTTGCATTTATGAAATCAATGAACTGCTACAGAGAAAAAGAAATTTTATTTCTGCATGCAACAAAAACTCTTTGAACGCTGGATTGAAGGTTACTTTTAAACACCATATTCAATATCTATTTAAATCCTCTTCGTATTTACGAAATAAAAAAACGAACTTAAATTTTCCACCTGCAGCAAACCAAAAATGCCGCCTGTGTCTGTGTGACATCATTCTTTTATTGTGTGTACT
This sequence comes from Dinotopterus cunningtoni, assembly GCA_028565755.1. Classification (NCBI taxonomy): domain Eukaryota; kingdom Metazoa; phylum Chordata; class Actinopteri; order Siluriformes; family Clariidae; genus Dinotopterus; species Dinotopterus cunningtoni. Next base: position 21,017,828 of record JAOTRS010000004.1, read on the forward strand.
GGAGCGTCCAGGCAGCTGTCAACCTGAATAAAACCCGGGGCTCAAAATGCTCAATAAATCGCGTGTCGCACATCGGTGTTTGTGATGCATATTTTGAGCGACAAAAAATTAAAGACGTTTTATTTTAATCACTATAATATTCAAATTTACTCATTATTTATTTTCCAAAGCCAAAGGGAGCCGCAGCACAGGGGTGAAAGAGCCACATGCCTCTCCTGGGGTTGCTGACCCCTGTCATAGAACATTAATGTTAATTTAATTTAAAAGTATGAGTAGAAATCTCAGGACAAAAGAAAAAGCCGAAATCTTACTGTATGTCTAATACTTAAATAATTAATTTATGTTCATAGAATAAATCTGTATTTATTGGTTCTGTTTATATTTTTTTCTGTACATTAATTGAGTCCACTTTATTATGAACACCTTACACCTGGGGATTAAGGCATTTATCTATTTAGCCAATGAAGTTGCATCAGTGCAGTGCAAAAAGCATATCACATGAACAAACTTTTGATTGTGCAGAATAATATGAGAGTAAGAACTACATTTAATTCTCTATATATTCCTCCACTACACTAATGCACTTATCACAGCTTTCACTAGCGATTTGTATACCATCAAGGTAGAAATCAATTTATTGTTTTTGTTCATGAGAATTTTCCTCCCTGTCCCGGTTTTACGTGAATACTCCTCATATAACATCAAAATAGAGTCGGGAAAAAGTGTGATCTCAGTGACTTTACCTGTGGCATGGTTGTTGTGTGTGAAAATCCCCAAATATTCTGAAATACTTAAACTAACCATCTGGCACCAACAGGTTCTACACAGAATGGGGCAAAAAAACAAAAAGCCAGCCTTCCTGGCAGCTCTGAATCTGTAGTTTTCCTCTGACCTCTGATCAACAGCGCGTTTCTAAATACGTGAACCAGCCCATTTTGTACAAACATCCATACCATGATTGAAATTACAGAAGCCCAATTAAATTAGGGTGAAAATCTGCGAAAATAAATAAATCCAAATAAAGAAAGATCATGTTTTTCCTCCCACTGATGTTTGATGTGCACATTATGTAAATCTTTTTACCTGTATCTGCATAATAATTTTTTTGCTCTACTCCTGCCTCATGATTAGTTAATTAGATAACTACATAAAAGAACAGGTGTATAGGTGTTCCTATTAAAGTGAATGGTAGATGAAAACAAAACACACACTGAAACTCCACCAAAAAAAATGAAGTGGAATGCAAACAGACGTCAGAGAGCAGCAAGTTGATGCTGAAATAAATGTGTATGAACATGAGCCAGGTATTGATCAAGAGGAACCAATAAAGTAGTGTTGTACAAGTGAAACATGCTTGACCTAAATACTTGGAGTGTGTGTGTTTGTGTTACAAGCCAAATGTTTTTTTAAAGCACAGCTATCAGAATTATTGCACCATCATGCTTTCAGTTAAAAATAGAGAAGTTATTCTTTCACTGTTATGTTTTCACTGTTCAGTTCATGTTTATTTGCTCTGGAAATCTTAGCAAGTCTACATATCTCACAAATACTATAATCACCAGGGACCTCCTTATACAGTATTATCACGAAGCATGGGTCTCAGTTTATTTTGTATTGCGATTTTTGGATACACATACTGTGTAAAAATCCCCAGTTTTTGTTACAAACTTCCCAAATAGGTCGCATCTACAGTACCACAAAGGACATGGTGCCGCCTGCCAATGTGTGAATGGTTTAGAGAGCACTGTAGGATTATAGAGGAATGACAAGTTTAGACTTCTAATACAAATGTATATAAATTAAAACTTCGATTTAAAAAAAATAATAAAAATTTTTGCAATCAGTGCACAAGATGTTCGATCTACGATCTTCACATAACACGGTAGATAACGTTTCCTAAATGCATGTAACAAACCAAATTTTTGAATCATGTCCTTATTTATTTTTTTTTTACGTTTCAGGCAAAGAATTTTGTTTTTGCTTTAAGTCCTGCAGATGTGTTTTTCAGATTTCTAAGCTAACTTGCTTAGAAATCTGAAAAACACATCTGTTTAAAGGCTTCACCTCACCAAAATAAAGTTGGATCAATGTTCGATATTCGCTTGATATTGAAAGTTTCTTACCTCGTTATGAATCGGTTGAATAGGAACATGACCTCTTCAATCACATTTTACAACATTACATGTAATGAGGAATCATCATATCACTGTTTTTTAAAAGAGGACAGAGAAAAGTACAGAAAACTTTTTGTTTTTGTGTTGCCTGTTTGCTAAACATACTGTAGGCGATACATAGGGATTTCTATCCGCCATTGTTCTATACAAAGTTTTTGCTAAACCATTTGTGGGAATTTAAAAAAACCTTTCACAGAACTGTTGACTGTTAACTGTTTCCTTTTTAGAAGTAACGTGTTCCTCCCGAACCGTAGTGCCGATGTCTTAACCACTGAGCTTTTGGAGTAGCTTTGCTGAGTTCCTTATTTAACTTCCGATCCGTTTGTCTCTAGAATTATACAGTCCGTATTATTAAAGTCACACTTCATCGTTCAGAGAGTTTGAAAGTGAGCAGGCTAGACAAGAAATGTCTCTAACTGCCACTTTGTCATCTTTCACTTTCTCAGGTACACACATGGTCTGTAGATTCTTGCAGTGCGCAAAAGTCCTTCCTATGTAAGAAACCTGGCACGGTCAATGAAACCGCAACAGAAAATAGCTGCCCACAAGATGGGGTAAGACATTGTTTTTTGTTTTTATTTTATTTTTTTTTCCTGTTCGGCAATAAGCAGAACTGAAACTATATAAAAGTAAGATGATGTAAATACTCCTTTCTCTATATTTTTATATAGAATTGGAGAAGATATAAAAATTCCTGTTACAAAGTTGACACACGGGAAGTCTCTTATAAGAGCAGCTGTAAACTCATCATTAATGACAGGTAAACGTTCAGCTGGATATGAAACAATAGACAAGGTCAGTAAAGATGTCCATGTGCCTGACGTTCTCACACGTTCTGTCCCTTGATTAGATTTGAGCAAGCTTTCATTAACACTCTGCTGAAGGAGCATGCAAGTAGTAAGCAGCAGTATTTCTGGACTGGGCTTCAGGACACTAAAGGCACAGGAGAGTACCAGTGGTTCAGCCAGAACGGACAAGCAAGCAGAGTCGCGTATGACAACTGGAAATGGGGAGAACCAGGTTGAGCAAACTTGAGCAAAGTTTCTTAGAGCTTTCTGTCACATATGATATGAATATGATACGGATGTTAAAATGATAGTACATATGTCTCTGAAACAGTGTTAACCATAGGCTGCTTACACGTGTGTGTTTATATATTTATTACAGCTAAAGCAGGAGGGTGTGTGGTGATGTCCACAAGGCCAATGGGTCAATGGACTGTGGAGAACTGCACCGAATTTAAAGCCGGTAGTATCTGCAAGACTTCCATTGCTTCTGAACCTGCTGCCCCGACTCCACCAACTGACCCTCATCTCAATGACACCTGCCCTCCTGGTTGGGTTTCCAGACAGGGAATGAAGTATTGTTACAAGGTTTGCACATATTTTTTGTATACGTCATATTGTTTGTATCCGTGGCTTTGTAAGAATCACACATCAGTTACTTCATGCTGTTTGTCCATGTGTGTTTGTGCATACGTAGGTGTTCAACGAAGAGAGAGTGAGTCGTAAGCGCTCGTGGGAAGAGGCAGAGCAGTTTTGTGAGGCACTGGGAGCTCATCTGCCAAGTTTCACTGAGCAGGAGGAGATGAGTTTTCTCCATGAGATTATGAGAGACTCTATTAGGTAACAAATACTAAAACACATCCAGTCACACACATACAAACACCTGGGCTTGTATTGAAACGCTTGATTAGGAAATGATAATGTCAGAAGGAAGTATTCAGACCCTTGGCTCAGGCATTCCAGACTGACTGTAAGTGGAGTTTGTTTTTGGTTTTTTTTGTTATCATCTTGTTTTTCTGGAGTCCACCAGGTAAATTGGACATGATTTCAAAATTCACAGACTTTTGTGAATTCATAGATATGATTAAACAAAATGATAATGGCCAAGCATAATTTAAGGAGTCTTCCATGGAGACAGGAGGACATGCTTGGAGGACAACCACCCCAATGCCTTGATAGTAGTCTGGCAACACACAAGTCACATACTGTATGGCAGGTACTTAAAGGATATTGAGAGCATGAGAAACATTTTTTTTTTGGTCTGATCAGACAAAAAGGGAACTTTTTATGCTCTTCATGATTCATTTGAAAAGCAGATACTTTTCATTACATCCCTGCAGTTAAGCATGGTGGTGGTAGTATCATGCTATAGAGGTGCTGCTCAGACTGGTCACAATTAAAGAAAACCGGCTCCAGATTGCACCGAGACTAGGGTAAAGGCTGAACTTTTAGCACATCCATGACCTTCATTCACAGGTTTCTGCATGGACATCAGTGACCCAGACAAAGCCCAGACTTGAACCCTATAGCGCATTTATGGGAAGACCTGTAGATGGCAGTTCAGTTTCCCATAGAGCCAGAGAGAATGGGAGAAATTGCCCAAATCCAGATGTGCAAAGCTTGTAGAGCCTTGGCCTTTTTAGGACTAAAAAAAAAAGTACTGAACAAGGGCTCTGAATGCTTCCCAAAATGAGAGCATTTTTATATGCTTTACCATTCTAGGCTGTTTCGTACTTTGATTTTGCTTTCATATGAAGGACATTTTTTAAAATGTATTTTTAATTAATTTTATTCATTCATTTATTTATTTACTCGTAAACATTTCAGAGAGTGTGAGTGTTGCCATTGAGAGTGAGAAGTCACAAAATTGCTACAGAGCACTGTCTTTCAGCAATGGCAATATGTTTTTATAATGATAAAGTTTAGAACCTTTTAGAGAGAGATTGCACAACTGCTTAAATATTTTGTGCGCGACGGTATTTGTACATGCTGCCAGCAGACTTGAAATTTACTGGTTATTGCATTCTTGTATCTAAGGAAGCAACACATTCGAATTCCACGTAAAACTCCTCTATTGGCACCCTGTTTGGTTTTGACAGACAAAATAATTGAGAAATAATGCACAAAAATATTAAACTCGCAGCTCAAACCCTCATTTCGAAAAGCAAACTTCATGAAAGAGTCTTGTCGAGTTAAACGACGTTTTGATCACAGTCTGTAATAATCCAACGCTCTGTACAGATCTTAGTGTGAGATATTTACTAAAACGGTGAATGAACACAGAAATGATTGCTCTATGTGAGACACCATCAGATGTAATAGAAAGGAGAACAGAGGTTCAGATCACAGAGCCAGATCATAGCTATATTCACATTATAATCCATAGTGCTCAATTATGATTTCTTTGGTCAGATCAGATTTGCGCATCATAACGGTTCACATTCACATAAATAGAAGTGACTTTTTTTTCTGACTCGAATGAGGATGTGTCTGTCTTCTGAAACAGCATTCGATCTGTTACATTTGGGTAAAAAAAGTTACTTTACAGGCTGATAATGCGAACCGAAGAACCTGAGTTATTTTAGAAGACATTTTAGACAGGACATTATAAAAACTGCTTGAACCCTGGACACAAGTTTCTGTGTGAATAAAACTTCTGGTTGATTAAAATCTTTTAAATGGAATAGTAGCTTATTGAATAAACAATTTTTTTCACCGCTATAACAAAAATGTTAAAACCATAAAGGTCTGGCAGTAAATTGACAACACAAATAGTATTTTTTCATTGTCAATTACATTTAATACATTTAAAATAATTAAAAACTTACCAGCATTTTGGTAAATTATGTATTTTAGTATATAGTTGCTAAGAGCGTAGAATCTGGATATGGCAGTAAAAAGAAAGGGCAGCCCATAAAAATTTCACACGCTGTTTACGAGTGTGAAACAACAACTTTTGTGAATCATCAATTATATTGTCTGACTACATTTTCTCTTCTGCAGTGACGATCGCTACTTCTGGGTTGGCTTAAATCGGAGGAATCCAAACAATGACAACCGATGGGAGTGGAGCGATGGTCAGCCTGTGAGTTACTTAGATCACTGATACCTGCTCCAGAAGTCTCTGAATTGTTCATAGTTTACAGTTCACAAGACATGTTAGTTGCTCTTCCTTTACAGACTACAAATGGCATGTGTTAACTCTCTGCTGTGTTCCAGGTATCCATGAAGATATTTCCAGGAGAGTTTCATGAAGATGATGAGTATAACAGAGACTGCACTGCCTTCAAGGTGAGCTCAAGGAGATCTCAAGAAATGCAGAACACCAGAATATCAGTTACATGAAGCAGAGCTGTGCTGTGGTACACGACTGTACAGTAAATACAGTTCGGCAGTTATGTGCTTTATGCTGGGTTAGTCAAGGAATAAAACATGACAGGATGAATTTTATCCCACATAATCCATAATCCAAAACTTGCCAAATATTCTAAGTTTATACAATGACATCTTGTTGTGCTTTTTAATGTCAAGGACAACAAATTACAAGGACTGTTTAATTCAAACCAGGACTTTTCATTGTGCAGAATGACACCACAGTAATATAACCACCACTTTATATAATCTCCTGCTACGCTACTGCACTTATCCCAGTGTTTTACTAGTGCTTGGATACCATCAAGGTCATTTTCTCAGTACGTCGTAGCCATGATCAGACGGCCTCATCACGTCTGAAACACTGGCCTCCCAGGAACTTCTTTATAACCCAAACATGGAAATGGCTTGGAGCCATGTCAGGACTATATGGGTAACGCGGCAATAACTCTTGGCCGAGTTCCTGTAATGTGCAAGTGGTGTTGGTGAATGATTGTGTTTACAGTTTCCACAGACAGATGCATCTCTTCCGATTTTCAAGGATCAGGTGTAAATGTTTACGCTAAATGTTCAAAGGAATTATTGCAGTGGACTCCGAGCCGGAATCATCATTCACGGACGTACAGCCTTCTTTAAAACATTTCCACCATTCAGATGTTTTATTGCGGCTGAGCCTCAATACCATACTGAACTTTTGTAAATGTCAATCGGTTTTATGCCTTCAATGATGAAAAATTTTATCACTAGTCCCAGTTTGACTTAAAACCCCTCGTAGCTGGTGTGGTCGCTTGGAATACGGTTACGTTATGTTAAGCCTTTATTTGTCACATATGCAGGGGTTGGACAATGAATCTGAAACGCCTGCTTTTAGACCACAATAATTTATTAGTATGGTGTAGGGCCTACTTTTGAGGCCAATACAGCATCAGTTCGTCTTGGGAATGACGGATACAAGTCCTGCACAGTGGCCAGAGGGATTTTGAGCCATTCTTCTTGCAGAATTGTGGCCAGGTCACTACGTGATGCTGGTGGAGGAAAGCGTTTCCTGACTCGCTCCTCCAAAACACCCCAATGTGGCTCAATAATATTTAGATCTGGTGACTGTGCAGGCCATGGGAGATGTTCAACTTCACTTTCATGTTCATCGAAGCACTCCGTCACCAGTCTTGCTGTGTGTATTGGTGCATTACCATCCTGATACACAGCACTGCCTTCAGGATACAATGTTTGAACCATTGGGTGCACATGGTCATCCAGAATGGTTTGGTAGTCCTTGGCAGTGACGCACCCATCTAGTACAAGTATTGGGCCTAGGGAATGCCATGATATTGCAGCCCAAACCATCAATGATCCACCCCCATTCTTTACTCTGTGCATGCAACAGTATGGGTGGTACGCTTCTTTGGGGCTTCTCCACACCGTAACTCTTTTGAATGTGGGAAAAACAGTAAATGTGGACTCATCAGAGAATAATACATGTTTAACATTGTCCACAGCCCAAGATTTTTGCTGCTGGCACCGTTGAAACCGACGTTTGGCATTGGCACGAGTGACCAAAGGTTTGGCTATAGCAGCCCGACCATGTACATTGACCCTGTGAACAGTTTTGATGAAAACAGGAGAGTTGAGGAATGGAAGTGCACATTTAATTCTGCAGTGAGTTGGGCAGCTGTGGTTTTATGTTTTTTGGGTACAATCTGGGTTAGCACCTGGACATCCCTTACAGACAGCTTCCTCTTGCGTCCACAGTTACTCCTGTTGGATGTGGTTCGTCCTTCTTGGTAGTGGAAATGGCTACTGTGGCTCTCGATACAAAGACTTGCTGTCTTGGTCATAGCAAGACGCACACCAACAATTTGTCTTCTTTTGAACTCTGATACGTCACCCATAATGTTGTGTGCATTGCAATATTTTAAGCAAAACTGTGAAAAAAAATCACTCTGCTAATTAAACATTCACACTCTGCTCTTACTGGTGGAATGTTCAATCAATGAAGATTGGCCACCAGGTTGGTCAAATTTAGCCATGAAACTTCCAACACTAAATTGGCCAGTGTTTCACTTTCATTGTCCAACCCCTGTACGTTACTGCACAGTGAAATTCTTTCTTTGCATATCCCATCGTAACTGGAGCACAGGGTCAGCACCCCTGGAGCAGATAGGGTTAAGGGCCTAGCTCAAGGGTCCAACAATGGCAACACGGTGGAGCTGGGGCTCAAATCTCCGACTTTCTGATCAGTAATTCAGTGCCATAGTCTTCTGAGCCACCACTGTCTCAGCACCACCACCTTGTCTTTTTGTTCTCTCTATCTCTTAGGTTTATCAAAACAAATCTTGCAGGTTGTCATGCTATAAAGAGACAGAAAAACATTCTGGCCTGAAAATGTTCCAGTGTCAGACTGGAGCATTGACAGTTACACAATGCTTATATTAGAGACTTCCAATATTGCTAAGTAAATATTGAAACATCTTTCTACACTCTTTTTACACGATACATTCAGAAGACGTTTCTTACTAGAGAACACTTGTTAACACCTGTGATTTTTAGTTGAAACTAGTTTTACGGTCAGAGAATTCACCAATGCTAGATAAAAAGAATTAAAAAAAAAAAAAACAGTCACTGTCCAGTCTTTGATTTTTGTGCATGCTCTGTCTCTGTTTTGTAACCAGTCTCTCAGAAAAAGATACCTACTGCTGTTCATATTCCTGACGACGGATAGTCCCAATCAGTTTTACCCCAAAGCCTTTCACTGTGACGCTGAACTGGAGTGGGTATGTCAGATCCCCCGAGGTAAGCCATGCACAAACAATGAAGGGTTTTAGATTTTGCACAAGTATGTGTATATCAGTCATTAATCATTTTGGCTGTCTAGCAGTAATGATGTAATGCTTTAGAAGAAATCGCTTGTTCAGAGTTGCGTAATTGTTTTATTTGATGTGTTCCAGGTCAAACCCCAAAGAATCCCGAATGGTATAATCCAGGTGAAGTATAACATTTCCCCCCTCTTCCCAGACAATGCGTACATCTCACACTAAGGAAGCTGATGTTATTTTATTGTGTACGTTTGCAGACGGCCACCATGACACCTCGGTATTCATGGATGGGCAGGAGTTCTGGTTTGTAAACAATACGAGGTTGTCCTATGAAGAGGCGAGCATGTACTGCAGCAGCAACAAAAGCAAACTAGCCACACCTCTTTCATTAAACACGGCGAGGCATCTGCGTGAACATCTCTACAAGGTATGACTCAAATCTGCAACCTCATGCTCCATGCCAGAACGCCACCTCTAAAGCATACAGCCATATTTATTCATTTATAATTTCTTTCCTTTGAAGCATGCCGGTACTGAGCATTGGTGGGTGGACCTCCGTGAACCTGGTGCTCTTGTTCCTGTTAGGTGAGCGGCATGAATTCAGGTGGTAAATCCAGATAGCAAAAAGCAATACGCAGGTCCCCGTACTTACTCAATACTGCTTTATTAATCACTGTTCTTCAGGCTCGCTCGTCTGCATGTCTATCACTCCATGTTCTTGGGCAGATGTACTTCACTTAGCCCCGGATCCTTTTCACCAGGTACTGAAAAATATATGACACTCTTTAGTTATTTCATTATGGTAATCATTCTGCCTGTCCATCTGTAACCAGTAACCGCATCACGTTACAGATTTCCGGATAAAATGCGAGTCCAAACAGCCGTTTGTGTGCGAAACAATAAACGTCACATCCTCAGAGAAAGGAACTCCAGACCCCCAGCCCTCTGGAAAGCCATGCGAGCAAGGCACGCTTGCCTTCAGGGACAAGGTTTGCCACTCATCTGGTTTGCCTTGCATGGGTTAAAATCATAGCTTCATACTTGACACGTTTTTTTGTTTTACAGTGTTACACAGTGTTCAAGCCTCAGGTCTTGACTTTTAAAGCAGCTAACGAAGTGTGTCAGACCATGAGAGGAAGTCTCCTGTCCGTCCGAGACCAAGTCGAACAGGGTGAGTAACCAGGTTTCGTGTTTATTTTGGAGAACAACCTAGGATTGCGACATGCACCAGAAGGCCGTGCATATTAAACGTAATGTTTGCTGCAAGTTTGTTTTTGGTTGGAGCTCAGTTTAAGATGAGTCAGGAAATCCTGGCAATATGATTTTTCTTCTCTTTTTCTAGCACTAGTGTTTATGCTCGATTCTGTTTTCAGACTTCATCACCACCCTGCTGGTGGGGAAACCAAAAAAGATTTGGATAGGTTTGAAGGACAATCTATGGGTGGACAACACACCGATCAAGTACCAGAACTTTAACCCACTGATCCACGGGCAGCTGCGTCTTATGTACATCAATGCAAGTATTCCTGTGTTTCAAGTGTTTGATACAGTTCCACTACCTACTACACTGTATTCTCCACTTTATACTTAGAAAAACTTTCTTACATTTGTCTGTTTTTCGTACAGCTAATGGAGCAGGATGGTTTGGAGCTCTGCGCCTATATGTTTAATGATCCTCATTCGGACATGTTGGGCACTTGGGACTACACTTCCTGTTCTTATGAGCAGCCCGTTGCTATCTGCCAGCATTATGCAGGTAGTCCATGTGTACATCTTCTGCCTTTTGTGATATTCCAGTTTATTTAGCAGAGATGATTGATCGGTTGATTTAATATCCAATTGGTCTGATTTATTTTTTCCAGATAAGCACGAGGTTCCTGACGTCACCAAGGATGAGTTTGAAGCCAACAATAAGAAATTTAAGGTGCTTTTGAAGGACGATATGACCTGGTACGATGCTCTGGCATTATGTAAGACGAATGGAATGGACCTGGCAAGTGTGGCTGACACATACCAGCAAGCTGTGCTCTCGGTGCATGTCAGCAGAGCTCAGCGCCCGTTCTGGATCGGACTTTTCAGTAACGATGTATGAGGAAAATGCCACCTACTTGGTTATACACACACAAACAAGTGCCACACTTTATAGAGTTTCAAGTTTGGTATCATTTTTTTTCTTCCCTTCTCAGGACAAGCTGTACCAGTGGACAGATCACAGTCATACCGTGTTTAGTCGTTGGGGCCAAGACGAGGTTGTAGGAAGGTGTGTTTATATGGACCCTGATGGCTTCTGGAAGGCAACAGAATGTGAAGAGAAGCTTAATGGGACTATCTGTGGCAAGCCACAAGGTCGGAACATTTCAAAAACACTTTTCATAAACTTAAGCATATGCTCACTTGTAATCGGAATAACTAAATATTTTTAATTTTTAAATAAACTAGATGACAGCATACCTTCTGATCACACTAAGTGTCCACATGAGAGCAATGGACCCAATTGGATACCGTTCAAAAACAACTGCTACACATTTCTGCTCCGGGCATCGAGATGGCAGGAGCATGACAAGGGCAGCGAGCAGCAGACGTGCAGGAGTCTCGGTATGGTTTATACTTAAATGAATATTTATGTTCACAAATCATCAGTCTCTGAAAGCATTGTGAAATTAACTAACTGACTGATAAACACCCTGAACCAACCGCCTACGCAGAAAAACCAGCCATCAGTGCTGAATCATAAATCAGCATATTCACAATCTGGGCTGGAGAGGACATGTGCTTCTGGAAACAGGCAAAAAAACGCATTCTCTCTTTGTTAAGCATATTATCGGTTATGATTATTAGAATTGTACAAATTTATAAACAGAAAAGCATTTGCTCAGAGATGATGAGTGTTAATCTTGATGAAGAGCTAAATTAGATTTTTTTATTTGCTCTCTTGGTAAAAAAGATGGAATTGCTTTCTCTCTCTTTTTTTTCTTTTTTTCTTTTTCTTTCATGGAATTGTCTTTCAGAAAGACATTGTCAGTCCCAGTAACACTACACAATTGTGCCTTTCTGTAAGCTTTTGTATGATGAACAAGGCAGATACCATTTCCTCAGTGTGTGTGTTACACATCCATGTAAAGTCCTGGCTTTCCTTGGGAGCAAATTAATGAATAAATCAAATACATTAAATTAAGTTTGATCTTCAAAAGATTGGAACAATACTTGATTATGAATTATGAATTCTTTTGCGTGGTGATTAATGTATCCACACTGACTCCAAAATTGATAAAAAAAAATATATATATTTTTACATTTATAATAGAGATGCACTGGTCAATTTTCTAGTGACAAGAATTGGCTGGTTTTCAGTTTAATTGTTCGTAAATGGTGATCAGATGATCGGCCTCACATACAACCGATTCAGTACAGAGTGCACAAGCTTCCGAATGGTGCGACAAAAAGGCATTTTTATGGTGTTACATTATCAAAGACTACGCATGTTAAAATTCCCCAAACTCTGTGAATAAATTTGTCTCAAAGTCCACACAATACACACCAGCTTACACCAGTCTCAAAACACCACGAGCACAAATTAGCAGCCACACACCTTGCACGCTTACTATCAAGTTGAGTTTTGAGACTTTGGAGGTTTTTGAGGCGGTAAAGCTCAGGTGGTACACTCCGAACAATTCACACATTTTCATCCGAAAAATAGAAGAGAATTATTTGCCAAGTTTGTTTAGAAGAAATAATTATGGTGTGTTACAGAGATATTGTTTAAATGCTGCTCTTGTTTTTTAAGTGAGAAAATTAATGGTATAAGGAATGGGCTACATTTAATTTCTCATGTTCAAATTCAGTTGTCAAGCTGTTGAACAAAGCTAAGATATGAGTTATGGGAAGGGTCAGTGTTTTAAAAACAACTAAATAGTAAATAAATATCAAATTGTGACGATATATCTGGTGGTCACTGGTGATTCCCAGCTCTACTATACAGTAGAATCAAATTGCAAAATATAGCAATAAATGTGGAGAAAGGGGCAGTTTGTTTCATTAATATTATCAGCAACAATTTATGTTTTCTTTTTTTTTCTTTTTTTCCTGATCTCAGTTGGAAAGGGTGACATTCTGACTATTCGGCATGAAGAGGAGAATGAATTCATTAGGACACAGCTTCAGCCTTTTAGAGACCTGGCTTCGTTTGTGTGGCTGGGGATGTACAGAGACAAGAAAGGTACTTATCAGTCATACTTAATAATTAATACTCTGTTATTTGTTTTAACTATCTTCTTATTTTTGTACAGGATCGCAACTAGTCTGGAGTTCATATCATGGAACTCAGGGCACTT
>JAOTRS010000004.1:21034616-21053694 GCA_028565755.1 Dinotopterus cunningtoni
AAGTTAATAAAAAATAATAATAATAAAAATAAAACAAAATAACAAATTCAAAAACAAAATAACAAAACCGAAAACAAAATAACAAAACAACAAAACCGAAAACAACGAAACCGAAAACAAAACTGAAAACAATATAACAAATCAGAAAACACAATGACATATCCAGATACAAAATACCAAATGAGAAAACACAACAATTCATTCAAACCGGAAAAGGTAAGTATAGTTTGCGAATTAAATATTTTTTATTCGCGATAAGAATTAACGTTCCTATGTGTGGCTGCAGTACTTCCTGTATATTTTGAGTGACGGATGTCTTGTCCAATTAGCGATACTTAAATCTGACACTTAAAATATACAGGAAGTACTGCAGCCACACAGACATTTAGATGTATTTTCATTTCAGGATTCATTTCAGTATTTTAGGATTATACAGCACTTTGGTCAACTAAGTTGTGTTAAATTACTAAAATTGTCTTTAAAAATGATTCTGACTTCACTTGATAGTACTTCTTGTATGTCTTGAGTGACCGATGTCTCATCCAATCAGCGATAAGAATTTAATTTGCGAACTATACCTACCCTTTCCGGTTTAAATGAATCGTTGTTGTGTTTTTTCATTTGGTATTTTGTTTCTGGATAAGTCGTTGTGTTTTCTGATTTGTTATATTGTATTCGGTTTTATTTTTTTGTTTTTGAATGTTATTTTGTGTTCAGTTTTGTTGTTTTGTTTTCATTTTATTATTTTGTTTTTGAATTTATTTTGTTTTGCACTTCTCAGACACCGTACATATTACATCATTGTTGAATTCTCAAATATGATAGATCCCAAGCTGTTGATAAATTTCCTATAACAGCAGCCGTGACAGGATTTTGACAGCGAGAGAAGTGACAGGATTATACTAATGCACTATATCACACTATATAGCACAATCATTTAATAAGTCTTGTTCCTAGGAGCAAATTACTATGGGACTAGTATGGCAGACTCGCATAAATGTGTAAACTGATATGTTCATTTTTCAGTCAGGAGATGTTTACTTAGCCATTTTGGATGGAGTCTCCAGTGTTTGTAATTTTTAATGTGTTTGCATTCCTGTGAACATTTAGCAAGTGGAACGCTAGATCCTCGAAAATCCATGAATAACTTTTCCCCAGCTTGTGAAACGGACACATCTGTCTGTATGATCAGTTTAATGAACTGATCATACACTCATTCGCCAACACATCCCTGTACAGTTCTGACCTCGCTCCAAGCCATTTCCACGTTTGGGCCATTAAAGGAATTCCTGGGGGGGCCAGAGTTACTGATGTGATGCACACAGTCTGATCATAGCTCTGACGTACTGAGAAAACTTTCTACCTTGATGGTATAAAAGCACTAGTGAAATGCTGGGATGAGTGAGTAAGTGTAGTAGGGGTAAGATTTTTTGCTCTCATAGCCATGTTCTGTTATTTTGTACATAAGTCCTGGTTTGACTTGAACACCAATTATACTTATTACATATACTTAACTAAAATAAAATGTTTGTATTGGAAAATTATGAAAGGAATCGAACTTTATGGTAATTCCGCTACATATTTGGCTGTATCACACCTCGTCTTTGTTTATTTTTATACAACTTCCCTAACATGTTTTCTTTCCTAAGATTGTAAGCACAAGTTATTTTAAATACTTCTACAATATTTCTGTTATACTTCTAAAAGCTCAGTTATATCCTTCATTCTTTTATTTCAGAATCACAAGGTACTCCTGTGGCCTTGATTTTCTTTATCATCGTGCTGCTTTGTGTCATCGCAGTCGTGATCTTCGTCGTGTATAAAAAGACCCGGCACCGGTACTCCTCTACAGTACGCTACCGGAGGAACTACGACGAAGCGGACAGCGCCAGCATGATCGCAGAGACTGACTGAACGTTGCACTGCATGCAGCCCGGAAAACGGCAACGAGGCGAAATCAAGCCCCAGTGCCTTTCAGTGTTAGGACTGAACACCTTCAAACACCTGTCTCGAACAAACAGAGTTGATTTATGATGTCACTGTTAATACTGATCAGCCCGACAGCTGCAGGGTGTGAAATTAATATACTAACGGAATGTTGAATGATTTTGTAGATAAACGTGGCAGTTTGTTTTTAATTTAAATTTCATTCATGTTTTTGTATATTTTAATTAGATGACTGCCAAATACCAGACATGTTGCAGTGTTTGCTTGTTTTTGCCATTATTTGGCATCCTTGGATTGAATTTTATGCCTGACGAGGTGTTTTTTTTTTTTTTCTTTTCCCCCAATTCTTCTGAGCACTTTGTGAAAATGCCAAACTAGGATCTTTTTTTTCCAAGCTTTAATGTCTTTCTCCTTTTGTGTGTTTTGTTTCTCTTCACTTTAAAAAGGAATTAGCCAAGTTAAAAGTGTTCTTTTTACAAATAACTTGCTATTAATTACTGTTTTTTACAATATTGTTATTACTGTTCGTACAATATCAGACTACTGTGCCACCAGTTCTGACACATTCTTACTGTTTTTGTGCTGGGTCTGCTTTAATTTCTGTGTAACTCAGTGACTCAGTCACTTTGGCAAACTACTCTATGTAGCGACTCAATCGAGGTTTTACTTGGTCGAATCCCTGATGACAGCTTCCACCCGTTTAGCCCACGGATAATTAAGTCCAACTTCACTATGTGCAACTAAACACTTTATTGCATAACCAAACATATATAGTATATTGTGCACATTGTATCATACTACACACAATTCAGTTGAATGTCACACATAATCCATCTATTATTTCAAACTTTTATAAAAGGTTTTACAGCACCAGAATTCCCAAAATGTCTCGTTACACTGTGTAATAAGACGAATGTACAGGATGCCTTTATATGATATGCGGCCTGTCAAAGTTTACCTCTATTATTCTTTGCGCTCAGACTACTGATATGTAATGCACTTTAAATGTGTTTTCTTGCTGACTGCATACGAATTCAAGCACATGAGGTTTTTTTTTTTTCCTTTTGTAAAGATTTTTCTGAGGAAAATATGCAGAAACGGCACTCAAACAGCACAGGGATGGATGTTGTATATGATTTGTAAATATCTTTTAGGCTTTTCGTATATATATTAAATTTTCCTTTAAGACGTATTAAACCAAAGAGGCTTCAGAAATTACCAATTTCATTTGATGTGACCCTGCTCAGGTTTTCGTAGGCCCCGTTTCATAGAAAAAAAAATTAACCAGGTGTCAAATTGTTAAACTTTGCAGTGCTTTTGTTATTCAAACTCATTCAATAAAATGCTGTCTCCGTGGTCACATGTTTGCAGGGTTTTTTTTCCCCCTTTTTTATGTTGGTTGTGCTTCAGTGTGTATAGGATTGGTAGGAATATGCAGTGTTTTAACTGACTGCTGTAGAACCTTTGTGTTTTTGTGAGAATGAGAGATTAATTGTACTTCAGCTTTCAACCACTAGAGGGCGAATATGCCCAATTCATAGGACTTTACCAGCTCATTAATTAAGGTTTTTTTTAAAAAATGTTGCTTTCTTTCATTTTGGGGAGCAAACCTGTGATGCTAATGCTGTCAGTTAATGAAAGCTTGTGGTCACAAATTATCATGTATTATTAAATATATGAGACATTGCATTGCAAATGTGTGCATAAAAATGTAATAACTAAGTCAAAGGTATTGAACTGAACAACCAAGGAGAATTGACTCATTTATACAAAAATGATCAGTACTAGCTCTTCCTGACTCCTTAGTCACTTTTTTTTTCATAAAAATTGTCCTGTAGATTATTTTGTCTTATGGTATATATATATATATATATATATCATGCATTTAAATAACTGCATCCCAAAAGCCATATCACAGGTTAACTTCCTGCAAATTCACTAACAAACAGCTCAGATGCTAAGAGGGTTCTATAATACAGTTGTGATTAAAGATGTAAGATGTTTGTATTATGCAATTTTGTGATCATTTATGATTTTCATGAAATAAGACGTACAGTACTTTAATAAAATGTTTTTTTTTTTGTGACTGTAAAGATACCTAAATAAATACGATCCAGATGTATACAAGTTACAGTTTTGCTTTTAAAATTAATTGTGAATGAATTGGGACAACAGAAAGTATGGATAAAGGTTAATTTATGAAGTTAATGTTTGCATACAAAAGGAGGGGGAAAAGTGTCACTTTTTGTATGTTTGCAGAATTTAGTAATCTTGTGTCTTTCTTTTCAGCTTTGTCAGCCATGTTACTTCCACTAAAAGTTTTATAATGAACCCTAGTCACTCCAGTTTTTATTTATTTATTTTAATTTATTTTATAGTGGTTAATACTCTAGCTCACACCACTGGGGTCAAGGCTTCGAGTCCCGCCCCAGGTCTGCATGGAGTTTGCATGTCCTACCCGTGCTTGGTGGGTTTCCTCTGAGTACTCAGGTTTCCACCCACAGTATAGTGACATGCAGATTAGGTTAATTGCTGTTTACAAATTGTCTGGTGAGTGTGTGCATGCATGTTCGTTCCCTGCGATAACCTCATGCCCCAAGTCCCCTGGGAAATAGACAGTATAGAGAATGAATGAGTGAGTAACATACTGTATATAAGTCGGAAAATATAAGCCGGAAAAAATTACCTTGCAAGAATTAAGAAAAAAATTAATACATGTATAAGAGTCGACTCTCAAGAGTCTAAAAGAGTCGGTTCAATGAACTGAATCATTCTCAAGCTGAACATCAGAAGGATATCAGGCACTGCTGCTGAAACTTCAGTCTCCTGTTAAAAATAGTAATTGGCAACTGGTGCATCAGAGAGGGTGCATGAAAAGGACCCTAAAAAGGACTCTATGGCAAGACATGATAAAAAGAATAGCAGAAATGAAAAAAAAAAAGTTTAAAGTGAATTATTTTTAGCTGGATTCGGTTAACCGTGCCTTCAGCCTGATGCTCTCTCAGGATCGAAGCCGCTGACTAAATGGAATGAAAATCAAATGAATAATAATAATTTTTTAAAAAAATGGTTAAAATGTGTGGAAATGTGTTCAATAAGATTACTATAACAACCTAAATTATTTTAGGTTTTTCTATTCACAAACTCTCTTCCAACCTGTAACATATACCTGTATCGTCCCCCAGTATCTCAGGATAAGATAAAACACACCTGAGTGAACCTGAGCCAGCCATCTTCCAGCATTAACCTGCTCGCACATCTAGCAGTTACTCAGAGAGTGAAATGTGGTTTGAAAATGGAGGTAAACGCTATATATAGTCTGAAGTGTCACCATACATGGGATGGAAGAGAGAAGCCAGGCTTCGTCTGAGAGAGAGGCAGTATTTTTGTTACCCTCAGCAAGACGCCTCCAAGTGCTCCCAGGCCGACCTGACACTCAGCGCCGTTCACTTCTCCAGGGGTAAGTCGAAATATTTCACATATTATTATTATTATTATTATTATTATTATTATTATTATTATGCCATCATAAATATTTAACAAACCTCTCACACCTGTTCCGACATCTGTTTCTATTAATAGGGAAGAAATCTATCATATTATTTCTGTCTATAATATCAGGCTGTAATTGTTTATGGACACAATCACTGTTTAGTCGGTATTTCGTTAACAGTATAAGCTTGTGTTTAAATCAGTTGTGGTACTTTTGCATGAGGAAAAATAAGGTTTAGAGCTTATTACATCATTACATTTTTCTATTAAATAATAAATTAAAATGTACACATTTTTCTTCTTTACATCATATATAAGCACAAGGCAAGAAAGGTTTGCATGTTTAGCTTCACATTAAAGCTCCATACAGTAACTGAAGACAGTGTACAGCTAACAGTGCACAGAGCTGTACACCTAACACTCACACCCTTACATCAGGACTGCTTACTAAAGTGTCTTTGGCACTGTATATGACACGCACACACTCAGAGTTATCTGTAAAACCTTGTAGATAAATATAGTTTGTTTAACTACAAACAATAACTGCAGCCAAGTCAAGAATTATTTTCTACCTCGGTTTCTACCACGTCTTTGGCTGCGTTCACACTGCAGGCAAAAGTGGCCCAAATTGGATTTTTTTTTTCCCTTGTTTTCCTGTTGAGTTCCGTTTGACTCAAATCTGTTTTTTTCCTCAACAGTGTAAACAACACCAATCACATGAAATTTGATCTTTATAATTCTGATTTTTTTTTTCTCAATGCAACCCCAGTGTGAACAGTCAAACCGGATTTTTAAGTGATTTGTACGTCTGTCATAATTTTTGTGCTAGGGAAAATGGTAGATGATGGCGAAGGTGGATTTAAGCGACATACAAATGAGATAACAGACCACGTAATCATTTGGGTGATTTTGCTGTCCAAGCAAAATTCTAAGGTGCATTTTGCAACTGATCTTAAAAGAAAAGGTGGAGCGGGGTTATATGATGACGTGTCTGCAGTTCCAGTGAAAAGCTAAAATGTTTAAAAGCCAAATTTAAAGAAATCAAGAACATAGACCAAAGAAGTAACTGAGTAATGCCTTTTTTACAGCGAGCTTGAACGCATCACGTGACAAGTTGTTCCTTTACGCGTGTGAGTCAGTTTAGGAGATTCATTAGGTAATAATATCAGACTGATGTTAAATATCAAAGACGTTAAAAACATAGTACAGTATGAATGACCTGCAGTGTGAACATTACCTAATGTATATCTTATGTACATCATGTCTCAGTGTGTATTGTATGGTTTCTTTTATATAACAGCAATTTTGCCAATAATAATCATTTTTATTTATTAATTTTTTTTTTAAATCTATGTCTAGTTACATTTAATGTTGTGGAAGAGCAGTGAAACAAAAAAGTTCATCTCATCACTACCTTTACAGTATCGCTGAAAATGCTGAGTAAAGCATTTTTTTTTGTGAATTAATCTGGAAAGACCTTGTGAATTAGTTGTTACACCTTGCAACTTTATATTATTGTCATTATTGTCAGAGCAGCACTTGTTTAAAAAAATCAATGGTGTTGTGGTGTAAATATCTGAATTGGACTGTTATGAATAAGTAGTGACGCAATCCACACATTACTCCTTCATGTGGTTGTTAATATAAAAACATTTCCTACATAAGGTTTCATTAACTTATGAAGACTGCGCTGTTGAAAGATAACACAATAAAGGTATAATTAAATGCCATGATATACTAAAAACTGTAAAGTTGGGCTGTATTACAGATGGGCGATATTATAATATATTAAAATATCAGCATATTTTAAACATACACTTTGTCCTTTAACAAAATGTATTAGATGTTCAGTAGCCTATGGGATGATTGTTGGGTCTTTGTTTTGGAAGTTTTTCCTGACATGCCTACGAGGGTCATGCCGATATATCAGAAAACACAGACAAAGGTTGGACATCAGTATTCCAGCTCAAAGCATGTTGTCCAGCAGATCTCATCGAGGTACGGGTCAGCATCTGGATTGGACTGAGCGCTGTTGAGCGTGCGATTGTGCACACTTGCATAGGGCTTTCAGCAGTGGCTTTAACTAATGCTGCTTTTCTTCGCATTCTTTTAAGAAAACAACTCCAGAGCTGCGGGTTCTTGCTGGAAGATAGATGCTATAGAGCATACTGCTATTGGAGTTGTTAAAATTGGCGAAAAGGTGTAAAATTGAAGTGCCTACTGCTAATAAGGTGTTTTTGTCAAATGAGTGGCTTTGCAAAATGCATGCGCATCACTTCCTGGTGAAAGAACAACAAAGGAATTGAATATAAAAATGCTCATAATAGAATAGTTTTACAATATAGACTTTTAGCCAATTTTAGATTATGGCTCAATATACACTATATGGCCAAAATGTTGTGGAGACCTGACCATCACAGCCATACGTGCTGAAGCTGGAACCACACAATCGTCTAAGATATCTTTGTATCCTGTTGCTGTAAGATAACCATTCCCCTCAAAACAAAAAAAGGCCAACTGTTTCTCATTATGACAGAAAGCGAGCTCCATGAAGACATGGGTTACCAAGGTTGAACTGGAAGAACTCTGGAAGAACAGAGCCCTAATCTAAACCCTACTGAACATCTTTGGGATGAACTGGAAGGCTGAGTGCACCCCAGACTCATCGGTGGTTGAATGAACACAAAGACATCATATACATTTTAGTGGAAACCCTTCAGAGAAGAATGGCAGCAAAGGGGGTTCAGCTACATGTTTGGAATGGGTACATATGGATGTGATGGTCAGGCAGGAGATCACATTTAGCCGTATACATGCATTTGATAACAAGTGTTACTGTTCAACTGTAGAACTTATTACTTTTTGTAGATCTTTATATGTCCTTAGATTGAATTTGGGGTTTGGTTATATAGGTTAAGTGGCCACTTTCTTGGATAAGAAGCGATACTATACACTTTATATGCCACAAACATACACCTAAATTCTTATTGTTCTTTTTCTTTTCCAGACATCTGTTCAGGAATGCATAATAATAGTTTTTGTAATTGCATTTTGGTAATGTCTATTACCAACACTGGAAAACATGGCTTCATAACAGCACAATGGCTATCATTGTAAAAATAAAAAAAAAAGCTGCTTTAAAGACCCGCCTATTGCTTTTATTACCATGTACTACACAATGCAAGATTTTTCTACTGACATTGGTATTTGGCAGGAAATCAAGCAGCAAGTCAACAAAGAAGGAGCAGGTCCAGGCCACTGAGGTTATGGCGGAACCAGCCTATACGGTGCCAGCCTTCAGAGAGAGGTGAGATTGTTGGCAGATGTAGCCATTACCACTCAGGAGGCTATTTTAAGAAGCTAAGAGTGTCAGAAAACACCTGAACCTCAACCAGCATCCACATTCACTGTAGTTATAAATGATATCCCTTCTGCACTGTAACTTATTCTTTATATGAATGAGTTTTCTCTCACAGAATTTGCACATTTTTTATGTATCCAGATGTTGTCTATACTGTAACAATATGTATTCAGTATATGTTTAGTGTTCCGTCAGACTTATTCTCCTTTTTGCAGTTGTTATATACATTAACACCTGGATCAAATTGTGTGTGATCTAGGGCACCTGAAGGAATGGAGGAATATCAGCGTGTGTCCTCTCATCTGGAGAGAAATCTGACTTCCCTACAGGAAGAGTTGCACAGTATAAGGACGGCGACTCATGAGCAAGTGGTGAACATTGAGATAACAAATGAGGTGAATACTTTTTCTTTAGAAATTAAGATTATGTTGAGAATGCACGTATACATGAACTGGCTTTAGAATCGAGTGCCTAAAAACAGTATTTTAATAGTAAATGTCCATCCAGACTTTTTGTCGTGTACCAGTGGACGTTATTCTTATAGGCTGTTCATTTCTCTATTACAGGTGAGAGCATTGAAGTATGTCAGGAGGGAGCTTCCGATTGAGATTCCCAAAGTCCCAGACTTCCTGTTGGGTTTGAGATCTCATACCGTGTGGGAGAAAACTCCAGTCAAGCTCTTCTGCACTGTCGCTGGCACTCCCACCCCTATCGTCCAATGGTTTGTTCTTGTTGAACAGGCAACTTTGTTTTTTTAAACAAATTTTAGATTTTTATATATTATTTATATTTGTATATAAAGGGGGTTTAAGGTTCAGTGTACTGAATTTTAAATCATTCTTTTGAAGGATGTAGCCATCCAGTGCATTTATCCTTTAAATATGCATTATGGATATACTCCAAAATAGTATTTTATTTTTATGCACTATATTAAAGTGATAATTAGAAAGTACCATCCATGCACTTGTGATGTTCTCAGTCTGTATTGTACATTTGCAGGTATAAGAATGGTGTTCCTGTTGACCCTCTGAGCACGCCTGGAAAATACAAAATCGAAAACAAATATGGAGTTCACAGTCTGATTATTAGCAGGTATGAACTAATCACAACAATCATCTCATCTTACTAAGTAAAAATATCTAATATCTTTCAAATATTACCTTGTGTAGGATTCCAATAAACTTAAATAGAGTTGGCAGATAATTTTAACAATTTTAAGCATTTGTTTTGGAAAGGATCACCAAACTGCTCTGTGGTTAATTTAATCCGCTTGGATTTATGACTATTGATCAGGTTATGAATTCAAGGTTATGAATTCAAATCCCCTGAGAGCAAAACCCAAAAGATTTAAGTTGATCCTAGATAAGGCCATCTGTCGTAAATGTAAAAACCATTTAAGAGCTTCCTAAGACTTAAATGTCTCTTTAAGCCTCCTTAGTAAAAAACTTGGTAAAAAAAAATTAACTGTTAAATATATATCATTGAACCCCAAAAAAAGGCTGAGTTTTCAGAACAATCTGTTAACGATTAGAGATGGATTTTAACTCAGAGTCTGCTTTAGCCAGAGACAGTGAATGGCCTCTGTGTCACAGTGAAAGTTTCCTATTTGGTCTCAGATCGGACCTTCCCTCATCTACAAGACACCTCAGCTGTTCGTTCCTTACTGCTGAGCTATGTGTCATTTAATGCCGGAATGCCTGACATCTGAGTCCCATCCACTCCAAAGTTACAGTAGTGAAACTCTCTCTCTCTGCCCGTGTCACCACTCAATCCAGCGCTCTTTCAGTGTAAAAAAAACTAGTTTTCAAATACATATTTGGCCTATTTTTTTCTAAACAACACTAGCGACTTGAAAGTGAAGGAGGAGTTGCCTGGACATCAAGGAAACTGGTCGTTTTCGGTGCCGAGGCAGTTGAGAGACTTTAAAATAGGCAGCGCAGACTGAAGGTCACATTTCTCCTTTCTATTCTCACACTCTGGCCTCTCCTTCAAGACCAGCACTGCATTTTTAAGATCTCTTTCCTGGTCCAGTGTACCCTAGCAGTGGGGCGGGAGGATCATGTTCTGTACCGTGTTGTACCCTTGCACCTAGGCAACAGTACATGAACATTGTTGGACATTATTTAAAAGACATACGGATTAAAGAAGGGATTTTTTCCACTTATTTGATATTGATTTGATGTGCATTATGAGCTGACTGTAGAACTAATTAAATAGACCATTTGGCATTTTAGGGAATACTGTAGACTGTCAGATTTATAGTATGTTTTATGGCTGTGGATTGTCCCAAAGATCAATTTCTGGCTAAGTCTTATCCAGTGGTTTTCAGTGGATTACCTAACCTTGGTATTTGTGGTAGGGTACTGATTTACACCCCCACTTGGCAGGGTCAGCTAAAAAGGGTAATGGGTTTCCTTTTGCGTCCAGCCCCCCTGAAGGTCTCAGGGAGGTTTTCCTATTTTTCCTTGTTCTATCTGGCTTTAAATTCAGAGGTTATTTGGATTTTGTTAAAGCTGCTTTGTGAAAATATTTAGTGTTAATAGGGCCGCACAATTAAAACGGATTTGAATTCATGAAATGTCCAGTTTAAAGTTAGCTTTGTCTGAATTAGACAAAGACTGATCAGCCATAACATTAAAACCACCTAGGTTTTGCGTTCCCCTTGTGCTACCAGGGCAGGTCTGGCCCCCCCGGGGCGGGGCTTCACAGGGTGTGCTATGATGTCTGGAACCAGGATATAATACATTTTCATACACCAAAAGCCATGACAGTCGGGCATTTTAGCCCAATTTGGAGCTCTATTTGAACTCTTTATGTTTCAGTTCTAGCTCAGACACTTTGTTTATGCAATTTAAATGTTCAACAGAAGATATATATTTATTCTCAAGATATGGTGGACCTGTACAACATTTTTTTTTTTCAAAATATTCTGAGAATTTGAATCAAATCAAAATGATAAATTCACAGTGTATTCCTCCAATCCCTCTTAAGTATCTTACTAAATGAGTGCACAATTTTTTTAAAAAAAGACTGACAATATAAGACTGAATCTTTTATTCATTATTGTATGCTATGTTAAACATTTGTATTTAAATTGTTGCTTCTTTAAAAAGGCATGCAACGTTTTTTCCTTTTAGATGCACAGTAGCCGATTCTGCCGTGTACAGCGCTGTGGCTACCAACTCCCAGGGAAAAGTCACCTCTAAGGCCACAGTGTGTGTGAGAAGTAAGATTTCCTCCTGTTCTCGCCATTTAACTTCTTGTCCTTGTGTCACATTTCTTCTTTATTACTTTTGCCAACCGGTTTGTTATTATTCCATGCAGGACCATCTGGAGCAGCAGAGAGCTCTTATCTTCCAGGCCATGGTGAGTGGCTCTGGCTAACACCCAGATCTGAAGAGCCTTGTTGATATCATTAGCTACAAATAACATCCTCTGTCATCTGATGTTCCATCATAAAGTCTAGATAAGTCATGGAAAATATGCCTTGTTTACAGCTGAGGATGGGTTTTAGGCTAAAAGACACAGAGCCTGGTGAACAACTAATGGCTTGTCATGTTTTTTGTCATGATTCCCAATGTATTTAAACAAGGTCTTGTTAGAGATGTATTGATACTGATATGGCTATAGCTATATAACAAGAACTCTGTATCTGTATTCAAATCATTTCCCTATCACTGCACAGGCTAAAGCTGGCATCTAACTTTGTATTTTATGTTTAACCTCGCATAGCACCCTTGCCCTCTGATATCCAACGCAGCAAGCTAGAAGTGACCCTGCTCGATAGGTTTGGAGTGACATTTGGCACAGAGGGCGAGTCATTGACTTTGGTAGCGAACATGGTGGTGGTGCCTGACCTTCCCAATCTGCCACCAGAGGTTATGTGGTATAGAGATGGTAAATACGTTAAACTTTCTTAAAGTGTCTGAAATATACAGTAAATACCCTTCAAATCTGTACTGAGTGTCCGCCTCGTCTAACTGGGTGTGTGTTTCCACAACTAGAAACTCTGCTGACAACATCTAGATGGGCTGAGATGCATGTTGGTGGTGGGGCTGCCAGGCTGACTCTTCCTCACCTGAACAAGGACGATGAGGGTCTGTACACGCTGCGCATCTGGACCAAGCAAGGAACCACCGAGCACAGCGCCTACCTGTTCGTCAAGGGTATGTTACCAACAGTGTTGGTAGTAACTAATTACATTACAAAATTACTGTCTTTAAAAAGTAATCAGTTACATTACAGCGTTACTTCCTGATAAAAGTAACTAGTTTGAGTACTTTTCCATTGAAGAGAAAATGAAAACTCCTTTGTGATTCCTCATGCATGTTGTTTTAGTCAAGACCTTTATAATTATTCTACCATCATCACTCAGCGTAGTTTGGCCCATAATCTGTTAACTACTAATACCCCTATCTTACATACGCGGTTTCGCGCGGTGGCCGTAAGTACGGTTCATCATGATTCACCGCGAGTTTTGGGTTATCGGGGGTGGGGCTTCTAGGACGACTTTCACACCCACACAATAATGGATTAGGAATGACTGCTGTCTGGCTCACGGATTACATAAATTGTCTGAATAACGGATTACATTTTTTAAAATATAACTAAATAACTGAGTACTTAAATGGCGGACCCAACGCGTAACGCGTTACACCCAACACTGGTTACCAATGCAAAATGTTTGTTTTTACATTGTTATTTTGTCAGTACATTATTCACTTACAAATGCATGATTCAGGTACTGGATAGGACACCACTGTCTTCAGAATTGCCTTAATCCTTTGTAGCATAGATTCCACAAAATGCTGGAAACATTCCTTACAGATTTTGGTCCATATTGACATGATAGCATTACGCAGTTGATGCAGATTTGTCAGACAGATCTCCCGTTCCACCACATCCCAAAGGTGAAACCAGTTTGAGATGATTTTAGCTTTGTAACATGGCGCATCCTCTGGTCATAAAGGGATGGAGATGGTTAGGATCAACATGTTGTACATTCAGAGATGCTCTTCAACATACCTCAGTTGTAACGGTTGCCTTTTCCTCCTCTCAAATCAGTCTGGCCATTCTCCTCTGACCATGGGCGAAGGCATGGTCACCCAGAGAACTGTCACTTGCTGGATATTGTTCTTTCTTTCCTGTAAAACCTAGTCCTCACCATTTCTACATGCCTAAATGTATGGAGCTGCTGCCATGTAATTAGCTGTTGAGATATTTGCATTAACGATCAGTTGAACAGGTGTACCTACTGTAACTAAGTGGTCAGTGAATGTATTTAGTATACCGTTATATAATCTATGATCATTGCTCTTAATGTATTAATGAATTCATGAACATCACATGAACCATTACATACAAGGTTGTTTAGACCTAACAGTATCCTATTCATCATTTCAGGAAAGAAAATATGTTTATGTATTTGTGTATCCAGATGCTGCACCCGCAGTAGCTGGAGCCCCTGGAGCTCCCATGGACGTCACCGCCTCTGACGCCAATAAGGATTATGTCCTCGTCTCCTGGAAGCCTCCCAATCTCACTAATGAGGCGCCCATCACCGGTTACTTTGTGGACAGGTAAGAACATTGGGTCTTTATTAATAAATAGTTAATATATAATACTGCTTTAAGTTTAATTTCATTCTGTTATCCTGACTAGACGCAAATCTGGAACTAAGGACTGGGTCCAGTGCAATGGCACCCCCGTTAAGGTGTGCAAGCTTCCTGTGCATGGACTTACCGAGGGGGATTCCTATCACTTCCGCGTCCGGGCTGTGAACAGCGCAGGCATCAGCCTGCCCTCCAGGATGTCCTCTGGGGTGATTGCTGCTGATGTGGAAAGTGATGTGGAAGGTAAGGTTTAATTTCCTCAGCAATCCAAAAGGGTTTTAATCTTCCCAGAGTCAATCCAGGGGGTTAGGGGAAGGCTGAAGTGAAGTGGTGTGTGGTCTCCAGACTAAGTCCATAACTCCAGGATTCAAAAGACTTGAATAATAGAGGTTGGTACCACTGAACCATCAATGAAGGATGGAATAAAAACACAATGCTGTGAGTCACAACAGGCTATATCATATTGAATTATACAACAATTAGTTTAACCGAACAATTTGACTGGACAAGATGTATTACATAGGTGATGATAATTGATGATAACAGCACTGAGACCTTTAACTGTATACTTTGCGTCTCAGGTGTCCTAATAACCGTCAATTACACTACCTGTCGGTCGCACCAGGGGTGAAGGTGGGTTGGTATGGTCGCCAAACTGAGGAGAGAGCAACTGCCCGACAAAAACTACATTCAAACCCAGTTACATAAGCACTTCCAGCAAGAAAACACATCTGAAAAAAAAAAACACTTTGACTCATTAATAATTGATTCTAAAACATCCATGTTTTTTATTTATGGCTACAAAGCTAACCAGCTCCTAAGACAAGGCGGAATTCCAAATCACTTTCCAACCCCTGATCAAGGGCACTACCTGGCGTGTGTGACCATAGATTGAACACCCTAGTGCACTAGCTTTTCATTTAACACTATTTAGGATTCATCCCGGAACCTCAAATTTATCATAGTTGACATTCTAAAGTGGAATATGTGGAAATATAAAGAAGACTTACAAGATCTACAGGACCGTCTACTACCACCATAGTGTATTCTCCTCACCTTTTGTCAGTCGCCAGCTCTGCCGTTAGCGGTTAGTTAGTTCAGAATGATATGTGTTATTATACTGAGCAAAATAACAAATCATAAGCTGAGCAAAATAACAAGTCATAATCTGTTGATAACAAATGGTGTTTGTGGAACTGTTGTATAAAAGCGATATCACAATCACGGAAGTGTTACAAGTTATCTTTACTGTCACAACAGTGATTAAAATCGAGGGGAAGTATGATATTGCAATTCGACAGGAAGACCTGCAAGGAGGTACTTTGTGATATGATTGTGAAAACAACTAACTTATTTCAAAGAAACACTAATATTATTTTTTTATACCAATATAAAAAAAACTAATATTGTATTATTTCATCTTTAACATACCGACTGAGGTGCATGCACATGCATCCATAATGAGTCCGTAACATCGTGCTGTGACAAGTTCTTCCACACAGCAGTCAGTACCTATTAAAACTATAATTTAATCACTGAAGATTTATGGTTAATATTCTATAATCTTTTTTAATCTAGCATTACTGTGATTTAAAACTATAACAATGAATTATATTGTTGCTCACAAGTCCACATACAGTATGGTGTTAAAACTCCAAGCATTTTAACATCACACTGAATTCATGACCACTGCATGATCCCTTTAAGATCATTTTTTTTTATACCTAATAAATAAAATAGTAGGAAACTATAAATATGAGTAAAATCCTGTTTATCAAAGAAGCGCTTGAAAGCTGTTTATCTTAAAGCCTCTGATTAATAAACTGCATTTCTTTTTCATACGTACTGTATATAAGTAGGTTTTGGCTGGTCTGATGGTTTATAGATAGGAACTTAAATTATTTCCATTAATTGATTAATTCATTTAATCTATTAATTTTAAACTAAACCTCAGATTTAACCGTCATTAACGTCTCCCGTAAGTCTTATCTTACGTCATGGAAAATGTCATCCTTTCCTAAAACCCTTTTCTAGAGTGTAATTATACAGTAGCTAATATCTTTGATGAACTTTAGATTTTTTTCATGTCATAATTTATGACAAGGTAAATGCATGGTGACTTTAGCTTTAATTACCTAATTAACAAAATTTATTTATTGATATTTTGATCAGTAAATAGAAAAAGTATGCTTTGTACAAGGGGGTATCAAAAAGTTATGAGATTTGCGTTCCAAAGATCCAGTCGCTTCCTCAAATGCCATAAAACCTAGCAGTAGAATTCATGATTGACCGTCTGGCCCCTCGGGATGAATTCTCAATGAACAATGTCAAAAAAGAGCACTTGGTTGAGCTGTGGACCTGCCTCGCCTTTTTTGGTCGTGGAGATGATGGGCTCTTCCACAGTAAAGACTGTTACTTTGTTTGATTGTTTTCCGATGATCATCCGACGATTGGCATAAGTTGCCAAATGGTTGGAACATTTTTGGGAGTTGAGCTTGTTGAAGGTCTTCCTGATCTCTTGTCATCTTCCAGTGATGTTCTTCTGCTTTTGAAGCGCGTGTGCCACTCAGAACACCTAGAACTACTCATTGCATCATTGGCACAAACTTCAAGCAAACAGCTTAGATTTTTCCAGATTGTCCCATCTTTGTTCTATGATGAAATCGCAGACATGGTTAACGCAAGTGGTCAGAGTAGCACCAGCTGCAAAGCTCCCGATGTATACAGGACGATGTCTTTTGGCACACTGACTTGTGACGGTCAGTGCTCCCTGTGACTGTGTGTGCAGCCTTGTGCTGCCATGTGTTGGCCTGTTACAAAACTAGTCTCGAAATCTTTTGATACCACCTTATATTTGACTATAATGAGATAATTTAGGTGATCTGTGCAACAGTGATTGAAAAAATCTATAGCTCTTCTAGGTTTTTTTCCCAGTACAGTTTACTAGTAATCTAAACCAAATATTTACCTTGTCTAATTTTTATTTTTGTCTAAAATTAATGTAAATGATTGCAAAAAATGTGGCAAATGTATGAAGTTATATTTCCAAAATCAATTCCTGATCTGTTCTTATGTAGAGTATGTTACATTGCCGGAGCCCCCAACAGATGTGCATGCTAGTGAAATAAATCAAACGTATATTGTTCTGAGCTGGAAGCCACCCACTCCCAGAGGACGGGCAACTGTGTGGTACCTCATGGAGAAGGTGTGTGTGTGTGTGTCGCTAAATTAGTTTGTTGAACGAGCATTATGCTTTTAAGTAAATCTACATATATTTGTCTTCAAAAGGAACTTGTATGTACTATATGGTGTATGTATATTCATTACTGGTCTGAACGACTCAATGGTTATTACATAATAATAGCATACTAGATTCTTAGCCTTACAAACCATCGAAACAGGCTTCAGGAATGAATTTCTTTCCTGATCTGACTTGCTCTTTACCCTGGCTGACTTTGTACTTGTCCCTCAGTCGGTGGGCGACAGTAACTTGTGGCAGAGAGTCGACACAGGCATACAAATACGCTCACCACGTTACCCTCTTTACGATCTGGAGGACAAGAAAGCATACCGTTTCCGTGTTATCACAGTCAACAAGTACGGCCCGAGCGAGCCATCAGAGCCTTCAGCTCTCATCCAGAAGGCAGACCCTTATGGTAAGCTGTATGGTTTTCATTAATCAATAACGTCGTCCTGACTAGACGTAATAAATTTAATAAATAATTATACTATACACCCGTGGCCAAAGGTTTTGAGAATGGCACAATTATTAATTTTCAAGTCTGGTGCTTCAGTGTTTTTAAATCAGATGTTTGTCAGATGTTACTATGGTATACTGAAGTATAATTACAAGTATAATTACCATCAGTCCTGTGTCAGGGCAACAGTAAGGAATCCTGAGATCATTCATGTGTGGGGTTTTATCTCAGCAAATGGAGTGGATTCACTCACAATTTTGCCTAAGAACACAACCATGAATAATGAATGGTACAAAAACATTCTCCAAGAGCCACTGTATCCAACCATCCAAGAAAGGAAAAGAAGTTTGGTGAGGGACAATGCCAACAATGCCTATATTTTCCAGCATGATGGAGGACCAAGCCATAAGGCAAAAGTGATAACTAAATGGCTCGGGGAACAAAATATCGAAATTTTGGGTCCATGGCCAGGAAACTCTCCAGACCATAATCCCATTGAGAACTTGTGCTCAATCCTCAAGAGGCTTGTGAACAAACAAAAACCCACAAATTCTGACAAACTTCAAACATTGATTATGCAAGACTGAGCTGCTGAGAATGTGGCCCAGAAGTTGATTGACAGCAGGAGGAATTGCAGAGGTCTTGAAAAAGAAAGGTCAACACCGCAAATACTGACTCTTTGCATAAACAACGTAATTGTCAAAATTTATATTTGTGTTATTCTCAAAACTTTTGATGTATAAATCATGCAGATGACAAATCCAGCCATTTTAAACTACTTAAACTATTTTTAAGTTATTTTTATATGAAAATTTCTTAAACTTCAACAGCTTCTTTGATAAAAGTGTCTCATGGTATATTTTACAGGCAGCATTCCAAACATCGGTGGGTATTATTTACCATGTTTTGGTTAGAAACTTATAGTCACCACATTTTCTGTGGTTGTGAGGAGCACAAATGTTCACTAT
>JAOTRS010000004.1:21098979-21110705 GCA_028565755.1 Dinotopterus cunningtoni
ACATTTACATTCACTGACATTGTCACTAACACTACTGTAGTAAAAGTAACATTTTCAACTATAGGGAATGTAATATTTATTACACAAATACAACCACAAACAACAAATAACTTTTTTCACTGTGTCATTATTTATCTAACAAATATGAAGCCAAAAAGAAAAAACTAATACTAAGTACCCTCTTACTACCATTAGATGATTGTTTTTACACAAAAACACACATAATTAAAAGAGGGGACACTAACTTTTACACATGACTGTACATTTCCTGTCAAAAGGTTTTTTTTTTGTGGAAAAATTGCAATGCATGATACCCACAATACAAAAATGTTTATTAAGTCTAATTTCTTGTGTTCATCTTCAAGGTTCTGACCTCAACATTTAACAATGAAAACTTTGATAGCCTAAACCTGGGACCTAGTGACTCGTACATAAAACACTCAGTGACTCCCAGATACCTCAGACCCTCTACAGCTCCTAACAGGATTGAGGTCCAGGAGAAGCCTACATCCTCTCACATTTATCATTCAGTCCTGGGAGAAAGAGAAGCTGTAAGGGCCCAACGAGACCTTCACACTAACGCAAAACCAGCTCTCAAGAGAAAAGTGCTTAGGTAAGCTTTCTGTCATTAAAGGGCAATGGAGAAGTAACCTAATAAACAAGGTAAGTAGGATGGTTTTTGATGTGTCGGAGACTCAGAGTGTTAGGATTCTTTGATGTCCATACCAAATAATTTCTTCACATAGAATGCAAACTTTTCTTCCAACTTTGTGTGTGTGTGTGTGTGTGCGCATAATAAAAGCAGAACAGTGAGAGACCTAATTAAATGATGTATACCTCCTGAAGGCGGTATGGAGGTGCAATATGTTTTTATTGTATCTAAATGTGTTATTATTATCCTCATTTAGAAGGTTGCACTACTGTTCTGCCAAAGTCAGATTTAGATTTAGAATTTTTCAGATAAATAATTGAGATATTTTTCCCCCCAGGAAGCATAGAGGACATTCTTGGGTGTGTGACGAGTCTACATGCAGTGAAGACACCGGTATGTTTAGGAGCAATTTTAACCTATTCATAGTGGCCGCTGTGTGTGTCATTGTACTCACTGACCCTCCTGCAGTCGCGCTACCACAGTGTGGTGCTGTAGATATAGAATCCCTTCGCAGGGAAGCTTATCAGTGCTAATCTTCTTATAGTCACTCCACCTCTTTGGCTGCCATCTACCAAAGGCTCAGTAAATGGACTGATTTTCAGTGAATTCTGTAAGCAAGCAACCCTCGGAATGTATAACGCTTATTACAGAGAAAATGCCTGTGAAGATGAGAATGAATCTCTGTCCTCCTCTTTCTGGACTGACCAAGAAAGTGAAGACCAGGGAGAACGTTGTGTAAAGGATGACGTGATGGAGACCGAGTTCGAACTCTACAAGCAGGAAATCACCGGAGAAGAGGCATGGTGTATAAAAGACGTCAGTGTAAATGAGCAGACAGGAGAAAAGCTGCAAGAAGGTTATGCTTGCAGAAACAGAGGAGATAATCATTTCGACGAGCAAAGTAAGAATGAGGATTCAGAAAAACTAAGCGGTGAACAGGTGAGTCATCATGATGAAAGCGACGTGACGGCCAAATTAAAAGAAAATTATGAAGGCGGAGTGAAGAGAAAGAATTGTATAACAGGACCTGAAGATGTGCAGAGTGATGATTATATCAAGAAAGGTTGTGCTGAAGAGGAAATATCAAAAAATGAGCACCTAATAATTGAAAAATTACATAAGTTTGTGGAGTGTAGAAATGAAAAAATTCATAGTAAAGAG
This sequence comes from Dinotopterus cunningtoni, assembly GCA_028565755.1. Lineage (NCBI taxonomy): Eukaryota > Metazoa > Chordata > Actinopteri > Siluriformes > Clariidae > Dinotopterus > Dinotopterus cunningtoni. Next base: position 21,100,793 of record JAOTRS010000004.1, read on the forward strand.
GAAGGAAATGATCCAGATAAAGATGGAAAGGAGAATGAAGAGGAGGACCAAAGCAAGTGTTTTTTTGATGACATAAGCATAAGGTTGCAGAAGGAGTCTGAAAGCGATGATTTGGAGAGTAAAGAGAAAATAGAATATTTTGTCAGTGAGATTAGCGAGGCCTTAATAAAGGGTGATGAATCAGAAGGAGAAAGTTTAAAAATATCTAAAGAATGGAAACCTTTTGTGAATCGTGATGACATTAGCAAACCATTGATGAATAATGAACAGAACTGTACAGAAGGACAAAAATATAAGAAGGATCAAAACCCAGAAAGGAGAAATTCTTTAATGTCCGAAAATCATTTAAATTCCGACTATAAAAATGTCTTATTTGTAAATGTAGACAGCACTGACGAAGCAGGGTGGATTGACCAAATGTATACTAAGCACAGAGAAAACAACGGCTCTGCTGAGCAGGTTTGTAAGTATAGTGCTGATCCATGTGATGATGAAGAATATGGTGAGGATTGCCATGGTAGTGTGAGCAGCCTTACAGCCAGCATTTTAACTTCTGGATATGGAACCTATAAACCAGAGTCCCTTAAAGATGATCTTGATGTTGAAGATGACTTCAGTCTGTTTGGACTGGAGATAGACACTGAAAACACTCAGGATGACCCCATTCTGTCTTGGTTTCAAGACCCGCCTACTTCAGAACCAGCTGAGCAAAAAAAACCTTCAGAGTCAGTAAATAAAGGTGATTGGACTGCTTTTGACTCAGTCATTACTAGCGATAGCAATATGTATAATCACCCTGACCGAGTTCAAGGCACAACTGGTGAAAATAGACTGACATCTACTTCTGCATGCACTGAGGTTTTCCAAACACTTTCTCTTTCTGCAGAAAGTGTTCATCATGCAGAAAGTGAGAAGAAAGTCACCGATAGCATTCATCTCAAAGTAACAAGAGAGAATAACCAAAATGTGGCATTTTGCAGTGGAGACTGGAAAGACATTGAAACGTTTCGTATATGCAAAAACCGTACATTTAACACGAGACACGTTGACTGTATGACAACAATAAAAGCTGAAGATGGACGCACAAGGCAGGATTTCAACAAGAGAACGCAAGTAAAGTCGCATCCTTTTAGACGTGGGTAACTTTTTTTTTTTTTTTTTGAACTTCACCTATTATTGCTTTTTAACAGCTTCTAATACAACTAATTGAACTTAAGTTAATTTCCTGAGTGCTGTTTGTTTTTAGTCTTAGTGATGTGTAATACTATCAGCTTATTCTAATGGAACCAATTGTTAGCTTGGCCAGTACGGTTCTGGCTATATTCTTAAACCCTGATTGGTTTAGATCCTTCAGTTAGTGCAGCATCTGTGGTGGCAATAAAATCTAATGAATTTAGGACGGGGCTGAAGGCATCTGTTTTGAATCAGTGTTGCTTGAAAATTGCTTTTACAATCTGCATTTTAAGTCTTTGTCTCTCTGTCTTTTATTAAGAACCAGTAAGTGAGCTGGAACAGCGTTTAGAGCAACTACAAGTGTCTGCTCCTCACGAGCAATGTGAAAGTTACTCTGAGAGTGAGGACACAAGCAGCTACAGTGACAGACACAGCTCTGCAACAGAGGAACTACCCACTGCCTTTCAAGTCTACCTTCAAGGCATGGTCAGTACAGACCACCATTAAATTCTCTGACTGTCCCACACACTGTTCTATATTGATGATGCAAACATGCTAACATTTTTGTTTTGCCTTTCTCTCTTTTTTTTTTGCCTTCTTTCATGATGATAAATGCTCTTACTGTTTTTATTAGACGAGATCTCGCAGTGAGAATGACATCAGACCTCGCCCCAAATCCTGTAAGCCTTTAATATACTCTCACATAAACCCTTTCCAATAGGTTTGAGTCCAAAATCCCTAATTCTTTGATTTATATTTTCCCCAATAGTAACTGGAGCCATGTCATGTACTTTTTTTTTTATTATTATTTTCTGTACTACATAACATGGACATAGACTTTTATTTCTATACAGCTTTTAATACTATCTTCCTTGATAACTTTAAAATAATTTGTTATAGAAGAACTTATATTTCTGTAGTGATTTGTTAATTAACTAAAGCACATGACAAGTTTAAAATTTGTTTTCTGTTTCGGCCTCACGTAACTTTTAACAATCTTCTCTTAGTCATTCGTCCAGTTACGGATCACCCACACACAAGAAACTTGAAGAAAACAGATCCTGTTGCAAAGTAAGATTATTTTTTTTTGATAAACACCATCACTATGCTCATATATGTAAGTTTTTCTTATCCTATAATGGTTATATTTAAATAAAACAAATTTCCTTGTCTTCCCACTCAGGTATTTCCAGTACAAACAAGAGTGGGAGATGTTTAAGCCGCCTGGAGAGAAACGCAGAAAAGAGCTACACTGGGCCATCAGGGTACTAGTACTTTATTTTATATTACTTATTCAGGCCCACCATATTCACTGCTCAGCCAAAAAAGCAGCTATTACTATTATTACTATGTTGCTATTATTATTGTTATTATTTAGCTTTAATTACAGCCTGCATCACCATGCATTGTTTTGATTTTAAAGGTGCTTTAATCTTGGCATGGTTAGGGTCAGGACTTGCAATGGCCAGTTCATGTGCGAAACTCTGAACCACTCTTTCACAGTTTAAGCCTGACAAATTTTGGTATTGTCGTCCTAAAATATGCCTGTGCTATTAACAAAGATTAAAATCTTAGATGTGATAACCTGGTCATTCAGTACATACAGGTCATCAGCTGACTTTATTTTCTTGCCACATATCAAGTCTAGACCTAACCAACTGCAGCAACCCCAGATCAGAACACTGCCTCCAGAGGCTTGTACAATGGGTAAAGTTTGACCTTTGTGAACACAGGACTATCTTCCACCAGCAAAAATATGTTAATCACTGCAGTAATTAGCCAGTCAAAGGCTCTTACGTATTTGGCAAACAGTGGTGATATTTTTTGAACCAGGAAGCGCAATACATTTTTTTAATAACATTATATTGGCAATATGTTAAAAAAAATGAAAGAAAAAAAAAATTAATGGAGCATATTATGTGACCAACACCCCCCCCCCCTTTTTTTTATCCTTCAGGAACAACTCGCATACCAGCCTCCACCTGTAAGTTACATCTAGATGATTCATATTTGTATCAAATTATTGCTCTTTTTTAAAATCATGTACAGAATGTGGTTTTCTAAAGATCTTTTTTGTGTGCAACTTAATTATTTGCAGCCAAAGCCCCAGAGAACATATGTCCCAAACACTTATGTTGTGCCTACAGAGAAGAAGCGTTCTGCTTTACGATGGGAAGTTCGATACGATTTGGCAAATGGCATCATTCCTGCAAAAACACACTATACATAACATAACTTAATCAAATGATTTTAACCTCCATGTTAATTTATAAGCTTTTTATTTTTTTCCATGTTTTCCTTTTGTTGTGTGAATGAAATAATTGCCATTTAGATCAGTGTTTATGAAATAAATTTTTTTAATACATAACTGTTCATGGCATGTCACTATAGGACAATTTGAATGGGTAGAGCGGTGTGAAGCGAGAGTCGTGCCACAGCAACTTCTTTTCTAGAAACTTCACCGCCTCCAACGTGAGAACCAGACTTTCATGTTTCAGCATGCTGTGAACATTCAGGCCTGTAAAATGCAAGTTTATGGGAAATGACAGTAAATGGTTAAATGACATGAGACAGCTGCCAAACATGTAAATGTTTGCAAAAGGGGCAGGAAGCTTGACTTCCTCGTAAGTGCATTTACTCACCTATGGCTGGAATGATATTTACAGTCTTCAAATTTTCTGTGGCTTGCAGAATGTTGGGAGAGAACTCCTCCCCTCTGAATAGGATTAAAAAAAAAAGTATTAGTAGTAGTTATTTTTGGTAAAAGGGAATTGATTGAGAAATGTTGCGAAAAAGTGATCAAATGTTGCATAAACATAGGGATGTAAATGCATAATGTGGGGGATACTCACACATCCACAATCAGGACTGAATCCCCCCACTGCCTGTGTTTGACCAGTTCCTCTAGGTAGTGTGGGTCTGGAGTGGGAATCTCCAACGAGTCAAGAACATGAAGATAACCCTAGGTGAATAATAGTAACAACAGCTTAGCACATTTAGACAATGACAACTTGGAGCACTTGATTTTGAGACTAATTACAGAAGTAGTCCTGAACTCGTCTGGTCTTTAATCGTAGTCCTTAATCCTCTCGCATCAGGAGAGTAAAATCAAATCTAAACCCTTTTTACAACACATTAATTTCAGTCTTAAAATAAAATAGTAAATATTAAACATTGTATGGTGTTTTTCATGATTGTTAAATATTTAAACCAAAAAAAAAAGTGATATTTTTAGGTCCAGAGGAAAAAAAAAACTAGTTACCTAACCTTTAATATGAACTCTGTGTCTGTGCTTGTCTACATTACGTAATTTGTGCGATATTTCAGTGTTTAATATTGGAAACAGTTTTATTTATCGTACCTGCGTAAATTTGGCAGTCAGTGCGATTTTCAGTCCTTGTACTCGCACCTTCATGGGCAGCATGTAATAATAACTGGTTGGGCCTCTTGGACCATGAGCAACTCCACCTAAAATGAAACAACACTGCATTTAAAATCGGATCACTTCATAGCCTTCTTTTTCCTATCCCATGATTCTTTGCGAGCTGAAGAAGAGACGATGGTTGACCTGAGAATATTATTAACTAATATAATATATGTACAGTACCGTGTAAAGGTCTTTGTTATAGATTGTTTGTTTTAATTTTAGTACTTTATTATTGAGTCTGGGCAAAATGTTCCTGATTTTTAAACATCAGTATTCCAAAGCAAAATGAAAAGTTACAGAAAACTATTTGTATGCCAAAAACAAAAGTAGTACATCATACAAGCGACCACTTATTAAACAAAAAACAAACTGGAAGCTGCTGGGTTTTGCCTACAAAAATAGGAGATGCAACAATACTCAGAAAAACTCTGGGTTTTTCTGCATGATGCTCAGTACAACTTAGCTAATTTCCTTATAAAACTGCACAAATTGTACCTGACACTAATAGGTAAATTTGTTACACCATATACTGACTTTGTTTAATTAATTACTGTTTACTATTTATTATATAGTGTTTTTTTTTTAAGGCATCCTTGCTCTACAGCATTTATTTGCATATGCCTAGGACTTTTTTCACAGTACTGTATATAGAAATTTTTTAAATATATAAATAATAATAAATCTGCTCCCTGAGAGACAGATTTTCATGAAAGTTTTTTTTTAAAACCACAATTATTGTGTTTTTATAAATAATTTATACTTCATATTACAATGATGCAACAGTAAGGGCACAAACAGCTAAAGACGCAAGCAGTCGTCCAGACTGTTGCTTTTCGGTTTGAAATTCGGCCTTAAATGGTCTACATGGTCAGCGAAGGCCACAAGCCTATGAAAATCACGTAGACTGCATACTTTAAAGGATGCAGCACACAAAATGACACAGCCTATATACAGTATGTGTATGTTAGACTGTATTTGTTTCAGTTTACTCTTACCTCCTCTCCACAGCGGGGAGCGAATGCTTCCTTGCCGAGCACGTCCACTTCCCTTCTGCTTCCATGGTTTCCTGCCTCCTCCTCTGACCTCTGCCCTGCTCTTCACCTTGGCATGGCTCTGTAGATTAATAAACGAATGATTACATTAGATGTTGCTTCAGCATGACAAACAAATTATATAAACACTGAACATCTTCAGTCAAAAGCAGGACTGTGAACTTTATAAGCTTGTTGTGATTGTGAATGCTGGTGTTTGATGATCATGATTGCTGTTCCATGAAAGCATATACATTTACACAGAAAATATTCTTTAAGACATAAACACACCAGAGAGATTACTACTACATCTGGGTTATATGGCTACTTACAATTCTTTTGAAGTTTCTCTGCCAGACTTCCACAGCATGGAGTATATCGAGCCTTGTTTGTGGAATTAAACAGACAAAACAAGGAATAAATGCCATTTTCTCTATAATATTATATTATTGTGTCTGTTATATGGTTGTATATATTAGGATTAGTCACAATAATTGTTCATGTCTCTCTGATGTCAGATTTTCACACATCAGTGCAGTAAATTAATTCACTAGTTACCTGACTGGGACAGAAAACACATCAGGGTGAAGATCAACAATTCCCAACGGCTCGCTCTCATAACTTTCTATGGAGTGCAGCCAAGTTTGAACAGGTGCAAGGTGAGCTGGAATATCAGCATCACATCTGCGCAGGACAGGAAGCTCAGAACCAGTGGGGAGGGCTGCCTCTAAAAAAAAACAAAAAAAAAAAACAACACCCACAAAGGTGTACATGCATTACAACATACAGGTAATATCTACAACATTGGGTCACTCGGGAGGGGATTCAGGGCATGAGACAGGGCACACAAGAACACACTCACTTACACACTATGGGCAATTTAGAAATGCCAAACAGCTGACACTGCATGTCTTTGGACTGAGGGAGGAAACCAGAGCATGCAGTGGAAACAAACCCAGCACAGGGAGAACAGGAAAACTCCACACACAGACCCGAGGCGAGAATCAAACACTGACCCTGGGGGTTAACCCTGGGCTGACCGATATGCCACCTGTTATCAAAACCTTAATTTTTGGAAATACTATAGAGCATATGCAACTGTGGTGAAATTATTTAATTTTACAATAATAACATGTAAATGCTAACAATCTGAATTTTTTTTTTATTTAAATCATTTTTTTTTCATAAGCCAAACAACTGAAAAATCCAAAGTTTTAGAAATGCTGATGTCTGATTTTCATCATACTTGCATACACATGTAGAACGATCACCTAAAAATTACAGGTGAATTCAAAGAGTCACAATAATTGTTCATGTCTCATGTTCTGATGTCAGATTTTCACACATCAATGCAGTAAATGAATTCACTAGTTACTTGACTGGGACAGAAAACACATCAGGGTGAAGATTAACAATTCCCAACGGCTCGCTGATTTACATGATTTACATTTGATGACGCCCTCAAAACTCCATGAAAAGGCAAAGCTCACAGGACTGAAATTATTACAGTAAACACCAAAAAGGACTTTCTCATATGAAGTGGACGTTTTTTTGAGTCATGTCTATGCCAATAAAATGTATATTATTTAAAAATATGTAAAAAGGCCTAAACTAATGAAAGTAGTGATACAGTGCTCAGCAACGGTCTTGAGCCACCCACATTTATTCATATTCTGCTTCCAAAAAGCCAGACCTTCTTATATTTTAAACGTAGTCTTGAGAAATAAGTCCCAGTACCTGAGCAGTTTAAAAGGAATGGGTTTTGTTTGTCGAGCCACATAGTGACTGAATTATTCAAGCACAAAAGCATCTAACGTAAGGCATGAACCAGTGAGCAACATGTGCAGATGATAAGATGATCAGGCCGGTGATTAGTATACTGTACTGGTGATGCTGAATGCTGAGCAGTTGGAACAGATGAGAGGGGAAATGAGGTCGCTGCTAAAGCTGTTACATAAACAACCAGTTTTTAAATTGTATCTTTAGGCACTTTGCAGCCTGTCAAAGTGAAACTTTTTTTCCATATACTTTTATTAAATTTACATCATTTAAATTATCACAATACATGTCATAATAATTGCAATGTGATGTTTTTAGTGCATCCCTGATTAACTGAACTGCACGAGTGTCAGGGTTAAACCAGTGGATATCTGACATGGGTAAAACATGCTGACACCTTTTGTACAGCCAAATGTAGAAACTAAAACGTCATGTTATATTATAGATGTAAAGTCTGAGATTCTTACTTGGTCTTGGAGCTCCTATTAGATTTGATGGAAGACGCAGGTTTGACGGAAGAATGTTTTCTCCAGAGACAGACGAGATCAGCTGGTGTGTGGGGAGAAAATAAAGTACTGGTAAAAAAAAAACCTTCGTCAGATGTCCATTACAAACCAGAATATTGTTTCTGAGGCTAAACTATCACAAAATATCAGTCACAGACAGTTACACGGTCTGAGCTAGCTTAGCTTATGTTAGATTGCTTAGCATTACATTCTAGTGCTATAACGCTGTTTTTCCGTTTCTAGACATTTCTGCTTCCTTACCCGTGCAGTAATGCCTCTTGTACATATCGTGAATGAAGCACGGAACATGATTCTGATCAGATAAACACTACACAAGCACTCAGTTAATCAACACATTGTACTGTCAAAAGCCTTCTGTTAGAAGGTCGTGTTGGTTGTGTGCCGTCGCTTACATATGACGTTGTAGCGCTGTTTTGGGCGCCTGAATTATACGTGTTCCAACACGCGAGGGCTCAAGAGCCAAGAGAGCATTGTTAAAGTAAATTATGTTCTATATGATTCATAAAGCGGTATAGACGATAAGTGATTCATTCTATATGAGTCTTTGTAAATTATTGTAAGTTTGTAACTTACTTCGTAAGTTGCTCTTGTATTTACATGCACTTCGTGGTTTTTAAATTTACATTTAATATCATTTCCTCTTCTACTTATTAATCAGGCTTACAACTATAACTAACAAACAACCATCACAACCTGGTTGAAAATTAGTAATGGTCACCACTGTTACACAATAAAAAAAAAGGGTGAATAAAAGTTTGTCACCTGACTGATCATTTGACCACAGACAAATTTGATCTTTATTTTTTTTTATCTTTAAGAATGTCTCTGTATACTGTACCACAATGATTTCTTTTCTCTGGAACTAAAACACCAAAACTTATTCCTGGATACAAAGCGAGATCTAGCCCAACCTCATTTAAGTCAAACCTTTATTTGCTACATATACATTACTGCATGTCAGCACAGCTGGGGGTCAGAGCCAGTGATACATGATACAGCACCCTTAGAGCAAACAGGGATAAGGGTCTTGCTCAAGCACCCAACAGTGGCAACTTGGTTGAGCTGGGGTTTGAATCACCAACCTTCCTTTCAGTAACTCCATGCTTTAACTCTCAAAGCTACCACAACTTCACTTAAGTGGCTGTAAGCTGAATGAACAGATCCGTTCTCCAGAATCTCGTGGAAAGCCTTCTCAGAAAGTGGATATTATTATAAGAGGAAAGAACCCCATTTTTGAGACCTAGAAATATAAGATCGCATATGAAGGCAAAGTTTAATTATATCTTCATTTAGTAGGACACATTTGAATTAGATTAGCATATTCAATATAATAGTACAAAAGGAAGGGAACAAAACTAATACCTAAATAGATACTAATGTGTCTACACAAAACTAACAGCAACTGTTGCTGGAGCTAAATATTAATATTATATAAGGTAAAAGGAAAAAAAAGGAACCTAAATCTAAATAAATTACAAATTAATTAATTAATTAAGTAATGACCAAGGGTAATAATACTCTAGGCAAAAATAATTTGCTCATACCACACATGATGCTGAGCCACCTGCCAGTGTGTGAATAGTTTAGAGCGCATCACCTGTTGGATTTTGGAGGAACAGCAATGTTTCACTCTTAAATGCAAACAAATAATAATAATAATAATAAAAAAAAAATTATCTTCTATACAGCTTAAACTGTGCAGGGTTGCGGAGGGCTGGATCCTATCTTTGGCACCTGGACAGTGTGCTCTCATTGCAAGGCACACACACAACTGGCAATTTGGGAATGACAATTAACCTAATCTGCATGTTTTTGAACTATGGATGGAAAAAAGTACACAGAGAAAACCCACCAAGCATGGGAAGAACATGCAAATTCCACACACGTCAACTCGAGGCGGGACTTGAACCTTCAACCCTGGAGGTGCGAGGCTACAGTGCTAACCACTACAGCACCAAGCCACCCTAAATTAAAAA
>JAOTRS010000004.1:21122815-21137468 GCA_028565755.1 Dinotopterus cunningtoni
GCAAAGTTTGTGTGGAGAAAATAATTTATTTATAATGTTAATTAACCTTAATGCTTCATAATGTTTGATGTTTTCTCTCCAGCTCTGATTTCTCCAGTTCTGGTCATTAGTGGGCATGGATGCTACAGCACCCAGGATTTTAGGATTCCTTTAACTGTAACTACAGCTCCAACTGCTAACATTACAAACAAACAAACAAGAATAAGAATATAAATGGTAAACATGTATACTGCTTAAAATTTCAGCATCCCCAATGTAAAATGCCTTCCTGATCACTCTTGTGAAAACACACTGGTTTACTACAGGGTCCAGACCGTGAATCTTTTGGATGTGCTGGAGAAGACTTTACGCAGCGCTCAGACTCCCCGATCATCAATACGAGATCTTGAAAAGAAATTGACTGTCAATGAAAATAAATGTTATGACATTGCATAAGCTTATAGAAATGTTGCCACGGCCATAATCAAAGCAAAAGGTGGTCCAGCAATATATTAGACTCTGCGACGGCAATGTACTGTATATATATTCACTTATATGCTTTTTACTGACCATATCAATACGATACAACAAATAAAAAGAGAAGAAGTGTTTTATAGCACTGTACATCACAAAAGAAAAATACAAGTTAAAATGTTAAAATGTAAACATATGGAACACCATTGCATGTAACACAGTTCTTCTATATTTCCAGACTTTCTTGTCTGTCAGGCCACAGATTATCATTTACATCACAATGCAGCAATGAAAGAATCTTTAAGAATGTCTTATACACCCTCTTTAGACGACTGCCATGACACCCTGACAAAAGGTGTTCAGAGAACTGGTTCACCATTTGTTGATCAAACCCTTTAAACATTCCACTCCATTGTTTAAAATCAAGATTCACCTGAGAGCAGTTCATCAGTTTAGGACACATTTACAGAATAAAATCTTGGCATGTAATGACATATACAATGAACTAATGCTTTAATGTTTTGTGGGTTAGACTGTTCAATAGAGAAGCAGTATAATACATTGGGATGAACATGACACAAGCAACTGATAATGTAGGAAACAGCAGACATTTGTACATAATCCTTTGCATGAACATGCCAAAGCATTCTCAATCAGTTCCAAAGAATGAGAATGTGATGATGTGCACAAGTGACTAGATAATGTGAAGTTTGTACAAGCTGTTTTGGGAATTTCCCATATGAGAAATGAACCAAAGCGACAGAGAAAAACTGTAACATATAAACTGGAGCCATTTCTGATCTTTAGCAAACAAAGAAAGAACTGTTGGTCGTGAGTGGGCTTGAAGGGGCTCAAACCATAAAGCTTTCTATTACTGCTACTACCACATCTGCTTTGGCGTTACCGAATCATCCAGCAATAAAGTGTGTTGGAGAGAAAACTAAATTGTACAACATAGTTAAAGGGAATAATATTCTATTTATAATTATTTAAAGGTCATTATGAAACCAAGCGGAAGCCATGATTACAGCTCATGGAATACTTTCTGAAGAAGAGAGTAAATATAATCAAGAAATAACATAGAGTAAGTAAAAACTAACTCTTAGAGTAAGAACTAACTCTTGTGTAATGTCTATTAAAAAGCCAATATTATTTACTGTATAAACATGTGGAATCAGATGCAGCTTATGTTTGGTTGGAATGATGACCTGCACCCACACCATCTCTTTCTGGATAAGATCAGACTTTTATCGGTCTCTACACATTCATAATAATACATGTAATTTGCATTGTAACAATAAAATTTAATGTCATCTGATATAATCTGATATAATATTCTACTTTACGTGTGTCATGTTTATGTCCAAAATATTTACTGATTGAGTTTACAAGTCATTTTAGGAAAGGGGTGATCCTTTTCCTAATCAGTGATTCTGCTTTTTTATTTTTTCCCCTCACATGTTGGTGTTATATCTTTCACTTGGATGTTAAACGTTTCTCTGAGTAAATACAGTGTCTGTCTTCATTTCAGGCTACAAAGCAACAAAATGTGATTATTTTAAAAGGGGTGATATATATACAGAGAGGCCCAAAAATGTTTACAACAGTTTTTATCTATGCCCTTATTTTTAACTCCAATTGAAATATTGTTTAATGTGCAATGTGTTGTATCATGTTTCCTTTAAAGATGTCAATAGTTGCACCATTGTTGTTGCTATCATATGACAATCAGAAGAGAGACATATATTTTTCATGTTGGAGTGTGTATACATTTTTGGGCCCCTCTGTGTACACTCATCATCTATATCACTTTATCCTGTATACAGGGTCACAGGGGGCCTGATGCCTATCCCAGGAAACCTAGGGCACAAGGCGAGGTACACACACACACTCATTCACAAATATGGGCAATTTGGGAATGCCAGTTAGCTTAATCTTAATACTCAGAGGAAACCAAAGTCCCAGAGAACATGCAAACTCCATGCACTCAGATCTGAGGCAGGAATCAAACCTAGAACCTCAAGGTGCAAGGCGACAATGCAAACCACCACACCACCATACCACCTCCTCTGTATACTATAGTCAAGTATATATTATAAGTTGTACAACGCATATATTTCCTCTGATGTACATTAATATTTGCACTTCTGGAAGATGATAAACTGCATTTCGTTGCTGAGTATACTGTACCAGTACTCGAATTCAGTTGAGGCAGCAATGTGTTTAATGTATATTATGTTTCCTTTAAATAAGTCAAGAATTGATAGACAATATAATTTTATCTATCTATCTATCTATCTATCTTCATAGTCAGTATACAGAAATAAAGTATGAAAACATTGAAAAAATTGAAAGCAATACACTTGGATGTTATCGAGTAAAAATAATTATTTTAAACTCTATTTCCCTAAACTTCTTAATAAACAAGATTTCATGGTAAGGTCCATATCTGTTTTTTTCCACGTGTACCTATCTGCACACTTGATTCGAGAAATGAAGCAGCATTCGCACGCGCTAGGGGGCCCCTTTACGTCATTACGTCATAATACTGCCAGAGCGCGCACGTACACAGTGCCTACTATTTCGGTCGGTTTGAAGTGAGATGGGAGGATGACGGGAGCCAGTTAGCAGCAAGCCCAGCTAGTTTATGTTGCTGTTTCTGAGCCGTCAGGTTTCTCTCTCGCTCTCAGTCGTTCGCTAGGTCGTACTAAAAAAATCCTGATTTGCCCTCAAGGCTTGTTTTTCGGCACTTAAGACCGAATAGACCCGTTGCTCGGTTTTCTTGTACGCTTTGTGCTGACGCTCCCGACCGAACTCGAGTCAGCATGCCTGAGAGGAGGCCCTTCGTGCGGCTGCCCACTGACGTTTGCCCCGTTAACTATGCGCTGTGTCTGAAGCCTGACCTGATCGATTTCACCTTCGAGGGCAAGCTGGAGGCGCAGGTGGAGGTAGGCTTGCTTTTTCAATGCACTGAGTGTGTAAGCAGTGTTAAAACGATCAGTGCTGGTGAAAATGTCCACATTTAGTAGCGATACTCTCCTGCTGCTAAAGCTAACTGGCCTAAAAAGAGCTAGTCATTTAGCAGGTTACCTTTAGCTCCAGAATAACGTTACTGTTAGCCGTGAGTGAGTGAGCGAGTGTGTGTGTGTTTGTGTGTGGCGAGGCTAGGTGAGTAATTTTGCTATCTAGTTAATGAGTTAGCTAGTTAGTAAAGCATGTTAGCATGCTAGCTAGCAATTTAGTAACGTTATTTTAGTGGGAGGGTTTTGGAAGTCATTTAGGTAGTATCAGCAAAAGTTGGTTTGTTTAAGGGGAAAACCGACTTTAACCAAATCTGTCATTTTCTAATAACGTTATTTGTCTTGTTTGTGGATATCTTTATAGTTTGCTTGGTAACTCATGAGCCGGTCCTAGCTAGTAAGTGACTGTGCAAATCTGAGAGAGTGAAGCTGAACAGGTGCCATGTGCAGGTTACTTTAAATACTTGCATTTGGTTTTGCACTAGTCATTATGATCAGTGTGTTTGGATGAAGCGAAAAGTCCTTTACATCGTCATTTCCACCCCCTCAGGTTATTCTGAATGTTTTATATCAACACTCTGACAAATAAGTGTTACTAAAAGCTGAATAACACACAGATAATTCTCTTTCTGGCCATGTTTTGGAAAACCTGTCTGACCGATGAACCTGTCTGTTCTATATGGAACCTTTAATGCGCCCTCTAAAATGTTGTTTGACAGTCTCAACCGTCACGTAGTACTGTAACAACACCTATTTCGAAGGCATAAACATTCTAAAGAATCTAATGATGTACCCGGGTTTATTTTTCAGCTCAAGGAACCATAATAAAAGCGTGATCATTTTTTTATTTTTATAGTTAAAACAATGTCTCAAGTATGGCAAATAACCTCCCCCCTGAAACATTATTGAAGGGGATATATATTTATATTACAAATGGCTTATTTGTTCACATGACTAGGGCTCATTTATAATATTTGAACAAGAAACATGGCTGACACAGAGTTAAATGTAACAGACCTAATCACACAGTAACAGATTCAGCAAAGAGGAGACGTAAAGTGATGCCACAAACTTTTTAATTAAAGTAGAGCTCACATACGACAACTTTTTGAAAGATGACAATCAGGTTAGTTTGATGTACTTCACATACATTTGGATAAATTAATCTTCAGCAGTAAGGACAGGAATCACCAGGGACCACACGATCCGATAGTGCCATACACAGGTGCCAATTCGATTAACATTGTGATCCTATAAGTATTGTGGTTTTATCCCCATTCGAAATAAATTTTCTGACTTTGTTTCAATTTTAGGACCTTAAACCAAAAAAATTTTGTCATCAAAAGTTTTATAGTACAATAGCTTCATAACTGAATTGAACACAATGAAATGTAGCCAATTTCTTTCTAAAATTTTTCTCACTTAAAAACCAAGGACAACATTTAATCAATGCAAACTAACTTCCAATAAAAGAGTTTAACATTTAACTTCAAATGAAAAAAGCAACGTGTTTCTGCTATGTCATCCACCATAATTGTTACAAACTTAGAAAATAATTCACTCCTACCACACGGGATGCCAATGTGGGAATATTTCTGAGTGTACCACCTGCAGTGTTAACTAAAAGTAACGGTTTCATTTTATCACCTCAAATGCTTGCAAACTCTTGCGTGCGTGTTGAGCGGTTGCTATTATGTAGGCAGTTACTGTGCAGGTTCTAACTCGGACGCACGGCTCCTAATGCACGTGTTTTGAGACTACTTGGCACTCATGGTGTTGCGGCTCATGTAAACATGTGTAATGAGTAGGTTTGAGATTAATTCGCTTGCAGAGTTTGGAGGAAAAAAACGATCAGTTTCAACTTTTAATAATTTTGTTTTGTTAGTCTTTTGGCTTCTCCCGATGATGGGTCGCCACACCGGATGATCCGATCCACACACAACTTGCACAGGTTTTATCCTGGCTGAAGTTTGGGTGTTGGTTGGGAATTGAACCCGGGCCTTCATAAAATGCGCTTCTGTTGGAGCACTCAGAAGTTTGTGCGCTTGGCACAGAATCGATTAAATTTGAGGCTGATCGGACATGGCTGATCAAGCTAAAAACCAGCCAATCCCAGTCATTGTGATCGGTGCATCTCTGTTATAAATGTAATAAACCATTTAAAAATCTTTGACTTTGGAGTCAATGTGACGATGCATGAATCAGCACGCAAAAGAATTGCAGTTTATAACGGAATAAATTTTTTCCCCATTTCTATTCAGCAGTACTTCTGCTTTCATGCAGTGTTGCACAATTTTAAAAGACAAATATAACTTTTATATGTTTGCATTATGTTTATTGTATAATTTTTTTTCCTACTGTTCCAAAAACCATTTTATGTGTCTTGTAAAATGTATATGTGAAAATCTAAGAGCGTCAAAAGCCAGACAGAAACAGCCATTCAGGGAGTTAATTGAGGTTGAAATGTCTGTCAGCAACACCATTCAAGTACAGATTTTGTTTATTGGTGGATTTTGTCACACAGCATCTGAAAGTTGTTCGGATCAGATTTAAGCTCAAGTTGCGCAGCACTAGCTAGTGAAACAAACTTGGGTGTTTAATGTAATCAGGTGTGGCTCATATAACAAACAGCAGCTCTGTTTTAGTTCCACACTCCTGTCTTTTTCTGTTTTGTCGTGCTTTCTATTTTTACTCCACACCGACAGCTGCATGATTGTGTGATCGCGGGAGGGTTTGAGCAGCTAGGCAAAACACATCCATGGACCATTGATTGATGAAGGATGAGGGTCTTTATTTAGCTAAAAAATAAATAAATGGTTGTTTATTTTATTTTTTATTTTTTTTTAATTTTTTGTAGGCCATCACAGTCATGTGTGCTGAGCTGCTGTAGGTCTCAACCTCATTTTGAAATTTGCCCTGCTGGGATCAGTGTGGCATCTGTGCCGTGAGATTAACTCCACAAACCATGACCATTCAGACCACCCTGAGTACGCCAACCTTTTGTCACATGTACAGGTTTTTTACAGCATTCAAGTCTCCCGATTTGCTCTCCTTCCTCACCTCATCTGAATCTAATGCAGTCATTTTCATGCATGTAAAAATATCACTCTGTTTAGTGTGATAAATTGCTGTTAGAGTTTAGTCCGCAGCTAGATGGGTCATGTACGCTTGCATATATGTATTGATTGCTTCTCTCTGAATACAAAAGTCTTTTTTTTTTTTCTTTTTTTTTTCAGGCCTAACGGATGAATATCTCAGATTTCGTGCCAGGTTTTTTTTTTTTTTTTTTCAATCAATGAGCTGCGAAGAGTTATTCTTATGTTTACAATTATTATTACAAATGGCATCACAGTTATCTAACCAGGTATGTCAGCGGGCTCTGTTCTGCTGTTCTCCTTTAGATAATTTAGGATTTATGGTCAGGTTCTTAGACTGTGGTCTGAGTGCTAGCAGAACACATGAATAGAAGACACGCATCTATCTATGTGTGTGGTATGAATGCACATGTACTATGTACGCATGCATCTACAGTGCATCTAAAAAGTTATTGTGTAACACATGTATATTGTGCAAAAGTAATTTTTATAATTTATTTGAAAAAAAATTAAAAAGGGGCAAAATTCATAGCCTCCCTATTATCTTTATGTCTTTATGTCTGCATTATTAAGCCTTGTATGCCTTTGACACGAATATACAATGTAAAGCACACCAATCCACTTGACTAAATCTCTGTCCCCTTTCCCAACACTCGCAAGGGAAGTTCTGGATGCTACAGTATTTTGTCTCGGAGCTGTTTTCCCCTGTATTGGACTTTTAATTATGTTTTGTTACGGATTTTCCAAAATTAGGATTATTTACCATCGGGACAGTTTTACAGGACCGACATTTTCTATTGCCGTGCTCCCGAACAAATTTATTGAAATCGCTCAGCCTAGCTCATTTCCTTCATTTCCTTCCTCATTTCCCTCCCATGGGGGTACTCATATACCCAGGGCCTACCTGTATTTCAACTTGTACATGAATTGCATAATACTTTTGTTTGTATGCATGTAAAGAATGCAACATCACATTTATCAGACGGGAGAAAATGAGCAACCACACAAACAAAAACTACTAATGCAGGCTCCTCAGGTTTTGCATGAAAATAGAAAGACGCGAACGTGACAAAGTGAGGAAAAAAACTCTGGCCTGTCCTTCAGCATGCTCAGTAAAACTTACCTGATATATTTTACTTTTTATCAAAAAATTATTAGTTATACAGCACAACTGACTCTTTTTTTCATGCGTATAGTTTGCAAAGAAATATTAACTGTGTTTATTTAATTACTCTCGAGTGCACATGCCTCACTCTAACACCAGTTGCTGTTGAATGCTTTTAGACTCTAATGGCTGCAGAAAGTCCCCACATGGTCGGGGATCTGAGACCCTTGGTTGAGCATGCTGGCCTGGATGAATGGCTCTTCAGTGTCCAGGCTCTGGCTGGCAGTCTGCTCCAGTTTGCGGCAAACTAGGCTAGCAATATCTTGATTAGATGGAGATTTTTTTAAAAAAGCAGATTTTATGTTACAAGATTGTATTGGGATGGTTTTTTTCTTTTCGTTTTTTTTAAAGATTTTTTGGGTTGTAGTAACTCTAATTAAAATGGAAAGAAGCCACTAAGTGTGTGTATAAACCTTTTTTTAAAGACAGTTTTAACAATTATTTGTTTTGGTCTGATCCTGCGTGTGAAAGTGATGTGTAATGCGTACTTGTAATAAACCTACTTGTTTAAAAATGCTCAGGGTTACAGTAACAGTAAAATCACAATGCTGACTGAGAAAGCACAAAAATGACAGAAATGTGCTCCTGTAATAAAAAATAAATAAATAAATAAAAAGTCACTTGACTGCATGATCGCTCTGGGGTTTGATGGGCTTTTCTCTGTCCCTGTCAATCACATCGGCACTAGCCAACCATTATGCATGCAGAGGAAGGAAGACGGCACATTACCTGTGTTTGAGGAAGCCAGTGATGGACGTCGCCCTCTATAGGTCGATCAAAAATAGCGGTGTGAATGTGAAGTAATGGAAAAATAAAATAGCAGATTGAATAAACAAATTAGAATTGTATAAATCCAGACAAATCAATGAGTTTGATGACTATTCAGGAGAGCACTGAATACAACAGCCGTGTGTTTCTGTGGAATTGGCGTCCAGCGACTGAGGAAGTCTTGAAATGGTTATATGCATGCGATATTTTGGTGGTGTTAATGCGTTTAGCTGACTTATCTATTTATTTATTTTTTCATTTGCAGGTTACACAAGGGACAAATCAAATTGTGATGAACTGTGCTGATATTGATATAATCACTGCATCTTTTGCACCAGACGGAGGGGAAGGTAAGCATGGAATGGTTTTTTTAGACATTGTGAATGCAGCAGGTGTGTGTGTGTGTGTTATTATTTAGAGATTAGTATTTAGGAAGTTGATAAAAAGAAAAAGGATGACCGTAAATAGTGTGTCTCTTCCTTAGAGGTTATTTTTTGTATACTTTATCTGTAAATATTTTCTATCGTCTCTTGTACCATGGGGCAGTTAAAGCTCATATCTGAGCGGTCTGAGTGGCTGATTTTTGGTATAAGAGCATGTTGTATACGGAAACAACGCACAATTATATATTAGTAATGCATATTGTATATTAATGCATCGTTCTAATATGTTGTCATAGTAACAGCTCAATTGAAGAGGTTTGTCTGTTGGACAAGCCACATAAAACTGATTGTGACTGTAAGCGCTTTAACAGTCATAGTGCCATGTAAAGTACAATTTTAAGGACAAAAGTTTATGCTTCAGGTTTTTTTCTTTTGGGCAGTTGACAGTCTGTGTTTTTATGTGGTGAGAGAGAAACAGCTCTAAAGAAATAGAGAGAGAAAGATTTGACAAAGTGACTCAATTTGAGCGAAAGAGGGAGCAAAAGATTTGATTGAGAGAGAGAGATTGAGAGATATGATCAAGAAAGAATGTGTTCCAATCAGAGAGAGAGAGAGAGCGAGCACGAGAGAACGATTCCATCAAGAAAGCAAGAGCAATCCGATCAAGAGAGTTAAGAAACAGTTCCGGTAGCACAGTTTTCTTTCATGCAAGGACACAAGTTTCTTGAGGGAGCAAGAGATATTCGATCATTAAAGAGTGATTGAGTCAGAGACAAAGAGAGAAAGAATGTGCACGCGTGTGCACAGGTCTGATGTAGAAGGAGTAACCGCTTATTATGGTTGTATCTTAAAGGAGAACAGGAACTTGCTTGTCTCTCAGATGTTTTACAACATTACAACCAACAGTAAACGGTGTGTGTTAATTGCTTACAACTGCACAGCCGGTCACGTGTCGCTCCTTACATATCGAGATGCACCCCGTATCGTTCTGCAAGTACGCAGGGCAGTTCTGTGCAGCCGTGAGTCAGTCGTTTCCCGGGACTAGCGGATTTCATGTCTGGACTGTAATTCAGTCTTCCTGATGGACATGCAGCCTCAACAGACACAGAAGAAAAATAATTCTGACTGTTTGTGGACAGAAACAATGCACAGCATCGTGTGTATGTTTTTTCTACATAACGAAACCCGCAGTGGTTCGATGCACCTCGATTCCGTAATTACAGCAGTTTTTTTCAGACT
Organism: Dinotopterus cunningtoni; assembly: GCA_028565755.1. Lineage (NCBI taxonomy): Eukaryota > Metazoa > Chordata > Actinopteri > Siluriformes > Clariidae > Dinotopterus > Dinotopterus cunningtoni. Next base: position 21,132,939 of record JAOTRS010000004.1, read on the forward strand.
GCCTGCCACACAGCACACATCTCTCCTGAGGATCTGCTTAACAGCAGAGAGATTTCACTAGACAGGTTAATTAACACGCATTTTCAGGTGAAGATACTAGCCAGGCTCATGTAATCACTTTTAGTTTGGACGCACCACAGCTTACAGGCAAGAACGTTCATCAGAACGATGAGCTGCAGTTAAAAACATTATTACGAGTGGATAGTGAGGTGCGATACGATTACTTGCCTCATTTGTTTATTTATTAATTTTTTTTCTTAGACTTTGCTTTTTTGCCTAGAAAATTGTTTGGGTTTGGCTACAATATTAGGGCAGCGTTATAGCTTCAACTTGTCTGTATTTATCGACTCCAGCTGCCAAAATGAAAAATAATTTAAATACTTTTTGAGCACTATTCTGAATCTTATTTAAACCTGACCAAAGTATTCACCTTATTCAGGTTGCCTTATTTTTCTTTGTTAAATTTCTTTCTTCTTTTATTCCTGTATTTATTTTTGCATTACTTCTGTATTTTTCTTTTTTTTTTTTTTTTTACATTATTTCCTCAAGTGTATATTTATATCATGTATATTTTACAACTGATATGCGTAATTCTTCTTTTCTGTATAAAGCTTAGGGTAAGGGGGTTTTATAACTGAGAAGGGTTTTGAATAGGCACGCACCGATACTGCACTCGATTACTGGTACTCATAAAACTGTTTTATATAAAATTTGCACTGATACCATTTTACAGAAGGAAAAAAAAAGACACGAAAAGAAACTCGAGTCCTTGCATGAAAGAAATGGTGCTAAAAATTGTTTCTTGAAATATTTATCCTGGTCTTTTAAATGTTGCAAATGGCAAAATGGTGGCTTTCTTTTTAGATGTGTTGATTTCTAAATATATAATATGAATTATATTTTAAATCTCGCATATTTTTTGGTGTAGTTTATGGTGTGACCGTGATAACACTGTTTCTGCGTTTTATGTGGTGAGAGGGAGTGAGAGGGGGAAAAACAGCTCTGATAAAAAATAAATAGAGAGAAGGATCCAATCAAGAGAGCGATCCTTTCAGAGAGATCAGAATAAGAAAGAAAGTATTTTAATTAGAGAGAGAGAGAGAATCGGTCAAGAAAATGATATTCGGAGAGGGAAAGAAGGGCTTGGGAGCAAGGGAGATTTGATTAAGAAAGCGTGATTTAATCGGGGGGAGGGAGAGAGATCTGCTCAAGAAAGAAATGTCATAATTAGAGAGCAAGCGCGAGAGAGACCGGTTCTATCAAGAAAGCAAGAACAATCTGATCAAGAGCGTCAGAGAGAAAGTGGAACCAAGAGAGATTCGATGAAGAAAGAATGGTGGCAAAACAATGATGTTGATTTATAGAAAATATATAAGAATTGTCTTTGAATTTTAAATGATTTTTTTTTTGTGCGCTCCAACATCAGTGTCTGACCTCACAAATGCGTTTCTGGAAGAATGGTCAAATATTCCAATAAACACACCCCTAAACCTTGTGGAAAGCCTTCCCAGAAGAGTTAAACTCTTATAGCTGCAAAGGGGGCGGGGCAACATCATATTAAACCCTATGGATTAAGAGTTGGATGTTACTCAAGTTCATAGGCATGTGAAGGCAGGCAAGCAAATACTTTTGCCAATATAGTGTATGTGGCCTGTCACATCAAATCAGCTACTAAGTTGCATTTTGGGTGATTTTGTTTTATCCATCTTTTCAGTTTCCTGCTTCAATAAGCTCCATTTCTCTACCATGTTTATGACCGTATCATGTCCGATTGCTGCGATGTGACCAGTGAGAGTTTGTTTATGAGGAGGATTTTGTGATGTAGTAAAAAAGAAGGAACTCGCAGCCTCATTTTGACACCGGGCATTCACTCATACCCCTAAAAAAAAACTGTTTGGGTTTATAGAGAAAAAAAAAAGCATGTATCTCTATCAGAACTGGAGTAACCAGCTTGGATAGTGTTTATTAAAGTGCTTTAAACAATGTTTAAGATTAAAATTTTCTCAGTCTTGTTTAAGAGTCAGGAAGGTAACATGTTTAACAACCGATTTTTGCAGAAATTTGAAGATTTTATACTTTAAACTTTTATATTTCACCTACTGCACACTGTTCAATTCAATTTAATTTATATAGCGCTTTTATCAATGGTCATTGTCTCAAAGCAGTTTCACAAAAATGAAAAGAAAATTTGGCCAAAACAAATACATGACATGATGGGTAAAGCGTGTTTAAAACACGGAGCATTTTTAAAAATTATATTCGTCTTGCCCTAGGACCTCGCCCTGTACTTATGTATTTGGTATCAGCGAGTACCTGAATGTTATTGGGACATCCTTCTTTCTGGAGATAAGGGCAGTTTCCTGATTAGAGCTCAATCAAATACAAAGACAGAGAGAAAATAAAAAATGCAACAACAGGCAAAATAATAAATGAATAGCAATGATTAGAAGAATAGACAATTATACATAACTGTATTATAGGTCAGTTCATTGGTGGATGTAATAATGTTATTAAAAATATTCTGTTTCATTTCTCCAGATCTTTTATATCATTACTCCATGTGCATAGAGTTAGTGTTTAGACTCACATTGCTCACTGTACAGCCACAGCCTCAGGCTTCACCAGTTCATGCAGATCAGATGTACAGTACGGTTTCTTGCTATTTGCTACAATTGTGATACTGGATAACTTTTCTTTCTGTTTCCTTATGTTCATTCAGAAATAAGCGCTACAGGATTTAACTATCAGAACGAGGATGAGAAAGTCACTCTGTCATTCCCCAGCGCTCTTCTGAAAGGTAAACGCCAGCACTCATCTTTCTCTGTTCCTGCCATGCTAACAGCCAGAATGTACAGTCGCCAGAAGATGGCTAATCAGCTTGCTGTCAGAAACGATTGTTTCCTCATTGTGTTAGCTCACAATTAAATTTTTACCCTATGCATAGGTTTGCTCTGGTTTGATTCATGATCCTGCAAAAAAAATTTATTTATTTATTTATTTATTTTTTGTTGTTGATGTGTTCTGCAAATTTTCTAGGATCTGGTGTGTTGAAGATTGACTTTGTTGGAGAGTTGAATGATAAAATGAAAGGTTTCTATAGAAGTAAATACTCGACTTCGTCAGGAGAAATCCGCTATGCAGCCGTCACACAGTTCGAGGTAACTCAGCAGCTCATTCGTTTCTTTTGTGTTTTTCTTTGAGTTTAATCCCGGTGTGTACGAATACCCTGGAATTGTTTTTCCTTACAGGCAGCTCGACATGGTCTGTTATATATGAGTAAGAACATGTATATTATATGAATGTTATATGAAAGAGGTAATAAGTAACTGAGCAAACAGGGAGGGGTGGTTTAGAGTGGAAAGGCCACAAGGAGAGGAAGGAAGAAGGAATACATTAATGGTCCTGTTCACACTCAATACAAGTGTGTGTCTGCCTGAGAGTCTGTAGTATCAGGTTTTGTTTCATTTCAGCTTTTGTTTATGGATGTCAAATTCCATTCACCAGCCAAAATACCACTGACAATCTCTCTCTCTCTCTCTCTCTCTCTCTCTCTCAGGCCACAGATGCCCGCAGAGCTTTCCCTTGCTGGGACGAGCCAGCTATCAAAGCCACCTTTGACATTACCCTTATAGTCCCCAAGGATCGAGTAGCCTTGTCCAATATGGTACGCGTCATGTACCCCCTACACCCCCCCGCAAACACACTCATGCTAGTGGTCATTGCCTGCTTGTTTAGTGTAACAAGATGCTCAGTTGGGTTCTTTCTCTTTGCACTGAGCAAAAGTCCTTTTAAAGCAATATTTCTCATCAGCATAATTGTTTGAGGGGTAGCTTAGTGGTTAAGGCAATGGTCTATGGTTTGGAAGGTCCAAGTTTCAAACCCCACAACCACCAAGTTACCACTGTTGGGCCCTTGAGCAAGGCCCTTAACCCTCAACTGCTCAGATGTGTAATTAAATAAAAATTTAAGTCGCTCTGGATAAGTGCGTCTGCCAAATGCCGCAATGTAAATGTGTTATTCTGGTCTTAGGTGCTGGAATAATGTCGCTTATAATCTTAGTTAGTTCAACAAGACTTGAGGGCTGCTTAACATAATGCAGTAATCTTTATTGTTGTTTAAAAAAAAAAAAAAAAAAGATAACTTTGCAGTTTGAACCAGTCCACTACACATGTAGACTTGTTTTCATATTCATTTAACTGGTTTTACATACGCATATGTGTATACTCTAAATTGTTAAGCTCAAAGACCGCTTCCATCCATCGCTTGATCATAATTCAGTTCAGTGTTGTGTGAGGACGGGAGAGTAATGGCCACGCAGCTCTGGTTTCACCCCCGAGTTTCAAAGCACACGCTGATTACAGCAGTTAATGGAGGGAAGAAGCAGGCATAGCTGCGAGCTAAAAGCTTCCTTTTCCTCTAACCTATTAAGCTATTTTGGTACATGCCATTCCACAGTGTGTGTGTGTGTGTGTGTGTGTGTGTGTGTACTCACCATGATGCCCAGAGCTTTGAGGATGTTAAGTTTACACA
>JAOTRS010000004.1:21142927-21166401 GCA_028565755.1 Dinotopterus cunningtoni
TATATTGTACTAATTTCCATGAAGTATTGTACAGGCAGGTTTTTTTTTTCAGGTTTATCTAACAGTTTTAAAGCATGGGGATAGCTCAACGCTGGAGACTATGCTAAAGGTAATATTGCACCTCATGTTTAAGTCGTACTGAGAGATATTTAACACAGTCATAATTAAAAAATAAACAATTGGTTAGCACTGTGGCTTCAGTGCTTGTGGCAAGCAGTGTAGAGAATAAATGAATGAGTGAGTGAAAAGCTGCAACTTGACAGATTATGTAGTAAAGACTTTCTGTATTGAATTTCTTCTGTCCAGCTTCATAAACAGGCTGACATGCAGGAGGAGAAGAATCGCATAGAGAGAGTTCTGGGAGCAATCTCGTCTCCAGACCTCATCCAGAGAGTGTTGACCTTCTCTCTTTCGGTATGCTGGAACGTTTCATTTCACACAGACCTGCACAGGTTTACCTAAATAAAAAATAAAATGAGTAATTTACAGTTACCGTTAAGATATAAAAAAATATATATTTAAGAATCAGTGTTTAAGTTTTGATTTAGAATTTTACATAAAAAATAAAATTAATTTTTGTTTACTAAAATATTTAGCTTCACAAGAAAGCTTTTTTTTTTTGAGAGAGAGAAAAAAAATTAAATGGAAGGAAACCTAGCAGTTAAGAGAAGTCATTTGCTATGGTGAAGACATCAAAAACAAACAAACATATCTGCACAGTAGTTGTTAAGGATTGAGTTACATTTTTATAAATCTATAGATTACCATGTTTATGATGGTAAAAACACTTCTCATGAAGTCAGCACTCTACTCTCTCATGCTTTGTTTAGCACTAATTTGCTCTGAGGAATTGACATACCTAGTGCTGACTGTGTGTGTGGGTGTGTAGGATGATGTTCGTCCCCAGGACACCGTGTCTGTGATTGGAGGCGTGGCCGGAAGCAGCAAGCACGGCCGCAAAGCAGCTTGGAAATTTGTTCGAGATAACTGGGAGGAGCTTCATAACCGCTACCAGGGTGGATTCCTCATATCTCGACTTATTAAGGTGAGCCTATATAGTGAAAGATTTTTAATAAATTTTGATTTGGAAAACGAGCAAGTCTTGGTTTACGAGTACCTAGTATCATGTATCCCGCATGCACTTCTTTTTTTGACGCCGAGCGTCGCTTGATCACAACTGAGCCAACTGTTTTTCTCTCTTGTGCTGCGGAATTTTGGTTAAATCGTCTCCCCTGCTGGGTCTTAGTGCGCGTCTCTCACTGGTATAATCAACATCCGTGCACGCGTGTACTGTTTACTATAACACTGTGACCCCGTGTGTGTGTATAAAACATTTTATTTTGTGTTTGTAAGCGTGTGTACAGCGCGCGTGTACTGTTTCTTATAACACGTGTGCGCGCGTGTAAAGCAAAAGAAAGTCTCATTAGAAGGTTAAAAATCCATTTCTCTCTCCCTTTATGTTTCTGTATGTGTGTGCGCGTGCAATTAGACACTTTGCCGGTTCTCACACACTCTCTCGGGACGGGAGGGGCTTCTCTCACACACACCCACACACACACACACCGTAAAACCCTTAAACGGAAACACTTATCTGTCAGGATTTATTTTTACTTTTTTTAAAAGGTAAAGTGCAGGTTAATTTTTAATTTTTTACTTTATATTTTGTGTTCATTATTATTTTTTTATTTTTTTTTTTGGGGGGGGGCTGTGGAACGAATAATTTGAGTTTCCATTATTTCTTTTGGGAAAATTAAATTTGGTTTACGAGTGTTTTGGAATACGAGCCTGCTTCTTGAACGAATTATGCTCGTAATCCAAGGTTCCACTGTATATACGTATATCTTTTTAAGTTAATAATAAAAACTGAAACATTTTCTTTTGTACATCTCCCCTGTCCAGCTCACCGTCGATGGGTTTGCAATTGACAAAATGGCTGCAGAAGTCAAGGTAAGCCCTGTCACTCAAGTCAACCTACAGAGGTTAATACAGTTCTGTTTATTTACTTCACGGCTGTAAAATTCTGTTTATTTAGTTCTGTTTTAGTTCACAGATGACTTGTCAAAACGGCTTTGTTGCATAATTCTGATCTCCGTCTCCGCTCCCATGTTTGTTGTTGCATCCTTAGAGTTTCTTCGAGACTCACCACGCGCCGGCAGCTGAGCGCACCGTGCAGCAGTGCTGCGAGAACATTCTCCTGAACGCCGCCTGGCTCAAGCGGGACGCCGACGACATCCATCAGTACCTGCTGCAGCGCAAAGCGCCGCCAGTGTGACCCCTGAACTCTGACCCCGGCCTCTCCTGACCTGCTCACTTAATCTCTCAGATCTCCCAGCAAATCATCGCTGCCTCCGCCAGTCCGCCCCAGCAGAGCGCGAGAGCATCCAGAAATTAAACAGGCTTTGTTTTTTTCCTATATTATATGGCGACGATTCAAGCGCTGTAGTTACATCTTGCGAATAACCAGAGAAATCAAAATCGAGACAGAAGTGTGATGACAAATGTTGTACCCTGTTCTGCCTGCTGGAAACGATGCACATGCAAAGATGTAAGAAAATTCCAGATGTGATTTTCATATATATATTTTTTTTTTTGTTGTTTGATTTCTTTTTAAAACGGTAACGCATGCATATGCTTTTTACGATTAGCACTTCTTCACTCTGCCAGACGTTTCACTATGGACCTCTACATGCATTTACACAGTAGTATGATAACTGTGAATTTAATTCGCTCTTCCATTTATGTCTTTTGAAATTAGGCATGCTTGCAACATTTGATATCAGCGCATTGATATCAGCAATTGTTTTCAGTGTTGTTGTTTTTTTTTTTTTCCTTTAGCCATGTATGTTTTCTGTGCAAACAGTATTTCACTTCCTCTGCTGTGTCATCCGTTATGATGGCCGTACACAGTTTTATGTAGAATCACCTTGGCATGGCGGAATGGGGTTAAAGGTCATGGTGTGCTCGTATAAAGGACTTTTTGTTTTGACAGCAACGGCACTGATCCACGGTGCTGGAAAGGTTCGAACAGATCGAACAGCATAAGCATGGTACTGTATGTATATCGTTTAATGCAAGCATTCTTGCCGAGACCTGCGACTTATCTGATTTGTAACATACATGATCTTTCCTTCTTCGTCTGTATGTAAGAATCCCTCTTCCACAATACACTCCCTCTCGAGTTAACTACAGAATAAGAAAATAAACAAAAAGGCATTTTAGACACCCCTGTATCTGGGAAAGACATTTTATAAAGTGTATATTCGACAGCTCTTTTAACGTTGTGAAAATCACACCTGAAGTAGAACAACCATCTTTGGGCTATTGGATTATATTAACTCTAGTTCGAATTCATCGCCCACTTTAAAGTTTAATGATCATTTACTCTGTAATTGTGCTGAGGCCTTAAATCAGTGAAAAATGTTTGCGAATAGATTATGTACCAACACCAGAGGGGTAATTTTACTAAAACGGGCATGCAGATGTCAGTCAGACACTCGTAGGCATGTTGAGCGCATATGTTGATTAAGAATGATGTGGCTCTTAATTTTACAGGAGATCAAAAAAAATGTCTGACTCCTTAAAACATTCGTCATGCTTTTGTTTAAGGATACAATTGGTGTTAATTAAAGATGAAATGAAAAGGAAAAAATATAGTCTGATGAAGAATCTGTGTGTTTGTGTCTGTTTAAGGACTTTAATTCACCTGTATTGTTAATTAACCTGTTACTGAAAAATCTTTATTCATTCTTTGGTAAAGCTCACCAAACATGAGGGACATCTGGAGACATTTTGTGACACGCTGTATTTTAAATGTAACTGTAAAAGCCATTGCAAGGTCGAAGGGTGAGGTTTGTTTCCTATGACTACATGAAATTATTTATGGTTATAGAGTTGAGCCTGCACAGCTAAAAATTTTACTTTTAATCATGCTGTGAGAAGGAAAACTCGCATCCGAACCTGCGATGCTTTACATCTAACTGCAGAAAGTCTTAACTGCACACATTTGGTGTGTATTCCCTGTATCAATTTTCCAGCTAACTGGCCAAATGTTCCATCCCACCATAAACTCTGACGCCACCGTCAAGTGACTCAATCCCAGATCGCTGCCTGTTCGAACACCTAGGCAAGAGAATCCATTATTTCTTACCCTACGTAGTGCACTTAAATAGGGAGTGGGGATTAATTAGGGACCGTGCTATTGTCTGACTGTTTCTCCATCTTAGCAGTAAACGGCTCTGGACTTCCACGGGCCACCAGATTTAATCACCCGGAGACATGTTTCATTTTCCCCAATGCACTATTGTTCAGTAGTAAAGAAGGGAGTGGTTGAATCACTGCTCCGGTGATTCCTGCTGTTACAAGGTACAACAGTGGGCTGCAATCTTTTTAAAAATAAATAGATAAATTAATGTGAGGTAGAAAATGTGAGGAGTTTTCTTCTTGGAAAGGAAACCGTTGTGTATGTGAAAGCAGACTTTCAAAGATCTGTTGGTTAACGTTGCTGTTTCTATTACTTGGCCAGATGTGAAGATTCCTTATCCAGCAATCATAAGTTTTTAAGCTTACAGTGGATCCTTGATTTTAAGCCTGAGCTTTGTATTACTACAACTGCTATTACTACTCCCACCAATGCTAACTTCACCACAAGGGGTGTTCAAGGCAAACCAGGACTTTTGATTGTGTAGAATAACAGAACAGTTAGTGTAAAAGCTTCCCTGTTTTTTCTATACCATCCCTATATATATCATATCTCAAACAGTGGCCTCCTAGGAACACTCTTAATTGCCTCTCTTAAAAAAATTGGAAATGGCATGGAGTGAGGTCAGGGGACGTAGCGGTAATTTCCAGCCAAGTTCCTGTAATGTGCAAGTGGTGTTGGTGAATGAATGTGTGTACAGTTCCCACAGACAGATGTCTTTTCCACAACTAATATGTTGATTTTCAAGGGTCATGTTCATGGTCAGAACGACTGCAGTGGATGCAGAGCCACTTTGGCCAGGATCATCATTCACAGACGTACGACCTTCTTTAAAACGTACCATTCAGATGTTTTACTGCAGAGTCATATAAATAAAAATGCTAAAAAAAAAATAAGATCAATGTAATCAAATGGGAAGGCTTTGACATACCCACTATGGCAGAAAAGACATCTCCTGAAGGTACTGTAAGATGTGTATGAAGTATGTGATATGCATAAATGTTACCACTGCATTCCACATGATAAGAAATGCTTTTTGTGGGTATTTTACAGAAAAAAAACATACTTTCTTTACATCACATTGGACAACAAATCATGGTCAATAACATGGAGTTATTCCCTCTTTTATTTTGGTACGAGGCTGTGATTTGTGCTCATTCAACCACAAGAGCTTTGCTAATGTTGGGTGAGGATGCCTGGCACACTGTCAGCATTTCAGCTCATGCCAAAGGGTATTCACTGGGGATGAAATCAGGGCTCTGTGCAATGAAAATGTTTGGGCCCCTTAGTTTCAGAGACTGGAAATTTGCAGATAACAGTGTGCGTTCATTTGTATAGAAACATTGGGAAGGAATCGTGCATTGGTGTGATGCTCAAGCCCATAAACATACATGGGTCCAGTGAGGTAGATCGTTGCTGGACAGTTCCCAACCCCTGACCTGGAAGAGCCCCTGCTTTGCACATTTAAGTGTTTTCTCTGCTCCCAGCACAGCTGCTTTAACTACTCAGCCTTTTCTTAATTGAAATGGTGGGTGGGGCAGAAAAAACTGTAAATATGCATGGCAGGGGGTCCTTCATGACTGGGGTTGGGAACCACTGCGCTAGACCATTTAAACCTAACCAGCTCTATCTATTGTGATGTGTATTTTACAACTTGCTGTACAGTGTATGGGTCGGCGATCTCAGGATACTTACAAAGCATATCACTTCACTGGAACTCCTGGTTAGGCCAAGCCTGCCTCATTAAGGCAATGTCCCTGTGCACAATCAAGGTCCATGAAGACATGAAGTGTAAAGTTGGAGTGGAAGAATTAAATTGTCCTACACAGAGCTATACACTTCACTGAACACCATTGCGATGTGAACCAAGCCTGCACCCAAGACTGCAGGCATCCTTACCTCCTGACATCGGTGTCTAATCTCACTAAAGCTCTTGTAGTCGAATAAACAAAAATTCCCACAACCATGCTCCACAATCTAGTGCAAAGTCTTTTCCGAAAAGTGGAGGTTACTGTAACAGCAAACTAAGGACTACATTTAAAAAGGGACATTCATCAAGCTCAAGGTCCCCAACAGTAATGATCTGAGTGGCCTGACATCTTTCTATTGGTACCCAGCATTAACCTTTTCTTCAATTTGCACTACAGTAGCTCTTCTATCGGATTGGACTACAAAGCCTTCACTCCCCTTCATATGCATCAGTGAGCCTTGGCCGCCCATGACCCTGTCGCCAGTTCACCGGTTTTCCTGTCTTGTATAATTTTTTTGTATAATTCCAGACCATTGCAGCCTGGGAACATCCTACAAGAGCTGCAGTTTTGGAGTTGATCTGACCCAGTTGTCCAGCCATCACTATCTATCCTTCTCACAGTAGCTACATTTTTTATATCTTTGTAAAGTTTTTAAAGTTACGTAGTAGGAGAGACGAGTTGCTCGGTCTGTCCGCATGTGCTTCGGTAAGCTTTTCTGGCGCCAGGAGAGACTCAGTCAAACACACACACGTTGTCTGTTAGAAAGGTCTCTGTTGATTAACAGCAAAAGATGGGTTTTTTTTTATATGTTTGACCAAACGCCTGTGCCATCGACATATGTTACTACAAAAAACATGAACCATTGTAAATGTACTGGTGAGATCCTGAAGAATCAAAGGAGAAGAAGAAAGAGTAGAAATAACTCCTTTATATATATAAACTAATTCTAACAAACTTATTACAGTGCCGGCTGAAAGTGGGTGGGATATGTTAGGCAGCTTTTAGCAAGCATTAGGTTTGAGTGACTTTGACCAGGGCAAAATGGTGATGGATAGATAACTGGGTCAGAGCAACTTGGGAACGCCAATTAGCCAAACCTCCATGTCTTTGAATTGTGTGAGGAAACCGGAGTACCCAGAGGAATCAAGCACAGGGAGAACATGCATGAGAACTTCATGCACAGAGACCCTAAGGCGGGAATCGAACCCGGACCTCAAGTATAATTGAGGAAAAGGTTAATGCTGGAAAAGGTTTTGATAGAAAGGTGTAAGAACACACAGTGCATCACTGTTATGGTGGCAAAAGGTTGGGACCTATTTAATTTTAGGCAGGTGGTCATAAACGTATTGCTGATGGTGTATTATTTTTTTTTAAAATCATAATCCAGGCGTGTACGGCTACAACGATGAGAGCTGGCGTTTCTCCCTGCCACTAGGTGGCGGTGCGGTCTGCTTAGACGTACAAATAGAAAACGAGGAGGAAGAAGAAGACGAAAGGAAAATGGCGACGTCCATCTGTAGGACGTTACAATTTCTTCATCAGAGCACATGTAACAGTTTAAAGGTATGAAATTATATCAGTTTTATAATATCGTTTTTTTTTTTTTTAAAGCGCTGATATTAATATACAAAGGTAATGTTTTTATTGTTCAGTAAAAGGCTGAGAAGAAACATTTACGGGTGTTATGCCTAGACTTGATGTTCAGTTTTAGCAATGTTGATGCAGATGTAGATTAGATTAGATTAAATTAAATTAAATTAAATTAGATTAGATGTACAGATCCAATGAAATGCAGTTAGCAACTAACCAGAAGTGCATAAGTGGCCTGTTTACAATGAATATCAATGTGTTGTAACAAATAGAAGATGCAGTAGGTAATAAAGATAGGAATATATACAGTATATATATATGTGTGTGTGTGTGTGTGTATATAACAACATGATATACATACTGTATGTACATTTATGAGTTCCGAATGGTACGGTATATACAGAATAAATGCAGAGTAAATTATACACTAGTGCAATAATAAAGCATAAGCTATTGATGGTGCAAGGAAACACTGCATGATCATGATCAGCTGTTCAGTGAAATAAAGCTATTTTTCAGTCTGTCTGTTTGGGCTTAGAGCCACCTGTTGTGCCGTGCCAATGGAAGAAGTGTGAATAGTCTCTGTTTGGGGTGAGAGGAGTCTTTGAAAATGCCTCTCTCTCCTTTGCAGGTCGCATTTCTTGTAAATGTCCTCAAATCAGATGTAGATTTATAGATTACTTGTGAGAGTATGAGGAAGAAACCTTGAGGGGAATTAAACTTATCCTTTTTCTGGTGGGATTATAAATCCTTACCACAATCATAATCTGTAACTGTAAATACTAAGCGTGTGGAATAGACACACTTAGTGTAAACAGCAGGATGAGAAAGATGCCAAGACTTTGGCATAAACTATCATGTGCAGGTCTTTAAGGTCTCCCTGTAGCACCATGCACAGAAGTAGAAGGTGAGCATAGTATACAAGATCTAAACAGACCAGGTGAATAATGCACGGTTTGGAGCACTGGGTGTTCCACTGATGCAGTGTAATGACCCATGATTTGATGTTTCCTGATGTTTCCATATGCATGCAGTGTGTCGGGCCTTTCCTGGATGTGCAATGGCCCCAGGCTGCACTGGTTCCTGTTCGGACCAAGAAGCGCTACTTCATCCCTCCGGCTGTGGGGCTGAAGGAAAAGTCACACTCTGAGCAGGAGGCGAGGGCGCGTGCCGCAGGAGTCGTCATCAGGCAGGAGTACATGGAGAGACCCATCAACATCTCATGCACAGGTAGCAGTCGTCTTCAGTTCGTAGACAAACCAAATATCTTGATAAAATGCAAGCTTCAAATAGATTCTTTGGTATCGCTTTGTCTCATCAAATGGAACATTTAAGAAAAACACCTAAAAACACATTGAACATTTCGGAAGTGGTTAGCATTTCTGGTCTAATGGATTTGTTTTCTGGTGCTGTATTTATATGTCCTAAAAGAGGACAATGCCTGCTCTATGACAGGTTATTATTATTATTATTATTATTATTTTCAGTTTTGACCAGGCAGTGTATAAGTCATTGCAGATGGGTCTTTTTAACTCTTTTATCTTTAATAAAGTGTTGTTTATCATCCTGTTACTTTTCTTTGTCTTTAACCTTTCTGCTTTGCATGACCATGTCAGCCGGAATCCTTGATCCGTACGTCCCTCCTGAGGGCGATGCTCGTCTCTCCTCTCTATCCAGAGAGGGGCTGAAACAGCGCACAGAGCAGCTGCGACAGAGTGCTGCCTCCCAGCTGGCGTAAGAAACATCACACTCCTGTATTGTACTTCATAACCCTCTTAACATCTGAAGGAGCAGACGAGATGTCCGAAGAGACCCGAAACAAGTCTGAGGCTCCTTAATTAGAACAATACTACATCCACAGTCTGATACTAGATCTTGTGTACAAATTCATACTCTGTTTATGTTTTTATATATCATAATAGTTTCTAATATTTTGGGGAATTTTCTTTGCTAAGGATGCGCAAAATAAAGGAGCACGACCCAGAGTTCTCTACGAAAGGGTTCGCTTCACGAGCTCAGGAAATCTTCATCGAGGCTCATTTGGCGCTGACGCAGTAAGGAGCATCTTTATAATATTTTCTATTTATTATCTCTTTTGAATGCTAATTAAATAATTGCACTGGTTTATATTGCATTAATTCAAGGGGGTTTATTATTTGTGCTTTTTAATATTTATCAACATACACTTGGATGGTTGTTTTTTTTTTCCGGCGATATTCAGTTCTTCTTGCTCGCTAATATTTTTAATTAGCAGTGTTGACATCTCTGATTATGTTCAGTCAGTAATCCAGAATGTATTAATTATGAAGCTCAGCTCCAGATAGCGATCGAAATGGTCACCAATGTGAATAATGTTTGTACGAGTCAGAAATGATCAGCACTTATATATATTATATTAAAACTTCTATTGGCTGCACTGTCTTATCAGAGCTTTCTGTTCAAGGCTACGGTCTCCCCGGTCTCTGCTGTGCAGGTGTGAACGTGTTACATCAGTTAAACTGCGGTGCGAGCAAAAATTGATACCCCACTTGTGATTTGCAAAAAAGATGAGCAGCATGCAGTGATTAATTTTTTGTGGACTGAGGGTGTACCTGGTACAAAAAAAACATCTTTTTTTTGTTTGAACATCTGCCAACAAAATCTTGACTTGACTCTAAGGAAGGCAAAGGTTTCTTAAAGACGATCATTACTGGTAACGAGACACAGATTCATCACTACAAGCCTGTGAGTAAACCGCAGAGGATGGAACGGAAACATCCTCAATCAACCAACCGAGAAAAAGTTCATCAGCCGCTTACGGTTTTCTGGGATTCTCAGGGGCCAGTATTGGAACATTTTCAGAAAAACCGTTCAACAATCAACAGTGCTCGTTACAGCGAGACAGTTATTGAAGAGATGAAGCCTAAACTCCGGATTAAACGCAGAGGACTGCTATCCGAGGGCGTTGTGATCTTGCATGACGATGCACGTCCGCACGTCTGCTCACACTGTCACTCTGCAAACACTTCGTTTTCAAGTGTTAAACCATCCTCCCTATAGTCCTGATCTTGCTCCATCAGACTTTCATCTGTTTGGTTGCCCGAAAGCAGCTCTATGAGGACGAAGATTCATGTCTGATGAAGAAATGAAGACAGCATTGCATTCGTGTCTCGCAGCTCAGCATAAAACATTTTATGAGGAAATATGCAAGCTTGTTGACAGATGGACAATATGTATCGAAAAGCAAGAAGATTATGTCAAACTATGATGTATTTGTCTTCTTCTAAAAGTTAATTAAAATAAAATTCTACAGAGTGCGGATAATTTTTGACTCATCCCTTCTGTATCATTCAACTAGTTTTATCAAGACAGTCAACAGAAGAGATGCATTTAACATTTATTTTTCCATTTTAATGTATTAATGATAAGTATTTGATTTTTTTCTTTTTCTTTTTAATATTGGCACGTTTCGAAACTTGTCTAGTACCGTGCTAACTAACGCGCGTGACGTACTGTAGCTTGGCTGGCCTGCTCGTCAAAGTTAGCTAACCTTTTTAAGGGACATCGACAAAAAACTAAACAACCAAACGAAAAAAATCGCCAATATACAGACAGAATCGACCAAAGTCATTATCCAGTCATAATGAGGTAATGCTCCTAAAAATTTGATTTGTGTCCTAAATATTCTGGGTTTAGGAGCCAGAGTCTTCTACAGCTGAAATTTTTTTCTAGAGCTGTGAAGGTTTCTAGAAAAAATGTATATTCCTAACAAATACGCAGAAGTTTTAGGGGTTTTTTTTGGTTTTGTTTTGTTTTTTGTTTGTTTTTAATTCCCCTGGCCTGTTCTTTTATTTTAATATAGCACTGTATATGTTTATGAACACAAATTGCATTTTATTTCTTCACTCTTCCAGGTTCAACAAAGAGAAACTCCATTCATTGGTCACGGAAAGGTGTTACCCTGTACGTACACTTTTTTTTTTTTTTCATCGTTCCACAAATGATTATTTTTTTTCCATGATACATAAATCTTATATTTGTGCAAATTGAATGCCAGACTGTTTAAACTATTTATTGTTGTATCACAAGCTTGCTTTTTATCTTTCCTATCGTTTACAGGAGATGGTTCGAGGAAACAGGTATAAAACTCTGCGCTGGCGCTTTGTTGAGTCTCTGGAGCCGCCGCGCCTGGTTCACGCCAGATGCCCGGACATGATCACTAAGGGCAATCTGTACGGGCAAGTGACTATCCGCATGCACTCCAGACAGGTGAGTTAAACAAATCTTGAAAATGAGTTTGTGTAATGTCACTGAACTAAGCGTGGCTGTGCTTCATTAGTTTTGTTTTTTCCCCAGACGTTGGCGATTTACGACCGGTTTGGCCGCTTGATGCTGGGAGATGAAGAGGAGCCCAGGGATGTCCTGGAGTACCTGGTGATGGAGAGACACCTGGTCAACCCGTATGGCATCTGGAGACTACACGGCAAGATTGTCCCGGCATGGGCACCGCCTAAAGAACCCATCCATAAGGTTTGTTTCTTAGTACAGTGGAACCTCGGATTGCGAGTAACGCAGTTTGCGAGTGTTCCACAAGACGAGTAAATATTTTTTGTAAATTTTGACTTGGAAAAAAAAAACAAGTCTTGGTTTACTACCGAGTATCATGTATCACGCATGCGCTTCTTGTTTTGAAGCCGAGTGTCACGTGACCACAACTGAGCCAGTGGTTGCTGCGAAAAGTGGGTAATCGTCTCCCCTGCTTGGTCTTAGTGCGCGTCACTTACTGGTATAATCAACATCCGTGCACGCGTGTACTGTTTACTATAACACTGTCACCACGTGTGTGTGTGTAAAACATATTTTATTTTGTGTTTGTATGCGTGTATGTACAGCGCACGTGTACTGTTTATTATAACACGTGTGTGCGCGCATGTAAAGCAAAAGAAAGTCTCATTAGAGAGGTTAAAGATCCATTTTCTTTCTCTCCCTGGGTCAGCATGTCGTTATGTGTGCGCGTATGTAATTTGTCACCGCGTCCCACACACACACACCCCTCCTCTCACCTGTACACACACACACACACATACCCACCCTCCTTCTCTGGCCTTCACACACCTCCTCCCTACCTCCTCCTCTGGCCTTCACACACCTCCTCCCCCCCCTCCTCCTCGTGCCTTCACACACACACACTCTCTGCTCTACACAGAAACACTGCTCTGTCGCGATTCTTTTCAAAGGTAAAGTGCAGGTTAATTAATTTTTAATTTTTATTTTTTATTACTTAACAGCAGTGATTCCGTTAGCGTGCGCTTACGCGAGAGTTGTTAGCGATGTTCCTTGCTAATTTTTCTGATAACCATCTTTCCGTTAATGTGTGTGTGTGTGTGTGTGTGTGTGTGTGTGTGTGTGTGTGTGTGTGTGTGAGAAACTCAAATAAGAGAGGAGGAAGTGTTACTGTGTAAGACAAGAAGAGGGGAGACAGGAGGGGCTGATTCCTCCTGTCCTCTTACTTACACACACACACACACACACACACACACACACACACACAGCGCCTGCACGCATAAACGCGAACACTTATCTGTCGGGATTTATTTTTACTTTTTTTAAAGGTAAATGCAGGTTAGTTTGTTTTATTTTTACTTTATATTTTGTGTTAATAATTTTTATGTATTTATTTTTTTGGGCTGCGGAATGAATAATTTGAGTTTCCATTATTTCTTATGGGGAAATTCGCTTTGATTTAAGAGTGTTTTGAAATCCGAACCCACTACCGGAACGAATTATGCTTGTAATCCAGGGCTCCACTGTATAAGTAGTTTAGTGTTGTAGCAATTTGTCTGTACTGACTCAAGTTCTGTTTTTTATCTCAGGATCAGGAAATGCGTTGGATTGTTTACTGAGCAGGATTATTAAAGTGGCAGTATATAACTTTTATATGGATACGAAGTGTTGGAGAGCCCAGTAATAGAACCAGTGTCACAGTTTGCTGTAGTTATGGCTGTGTGAATGATTTGGTCTAATGCTTGCTAGCTGAGAGTGTTAATACCTATGAGTGCTTAGGGTTCAAGGTTCGAAGTTAGCTTTAGTGTCATTGTACTAGCATAACACAATACCAAACAGTGTGAACCCAAACAAGAGCATCAACTTCCAAAACTAGTCACGTAAATGAATAAAGGAAAAAAAAACAAAAAAGCACTTTAAATGAATAAAGGAAAAAAATCACATAAAATGTCATCAAAGGATATTGTATTATTTTCAAAGTTACTCAGACATAGCATTGTTTTCTAGGATAGAAGCTATTTTGCCCGTCCATTTATTCGTGATTTACAATTCTGTATCAGAATTAAATGTAAAACTTTTGACACTTTTTGTTGCTTCTACTTGCAGTGACACTCCCTCAGGATTGCAGGGCTTAGAGTTTGGGAGTGCCCTGTTTATCTTTCACTGATATCTCTGTTTCACAATAGTATCAGACACTATTCAGACTTTCTTATTGTGTCATTTACTGGTTATGTCATTGGTTCAACTATGATAAATCTTGTTTATTTTTCCACAGACTCTTATGATCCCAGGTCCCAAGCTTAAACCAGAAGAGGAGTTTGAGAGTCTGACTTACGAGGTGCCAAAGCCCAAAGCAGTGCAATGGCATAAATAAACCAGACGGGGAAGAGATGTTCGATCGTCTTTGTACAGATTTAATTGTTAACTTGTGAAATAAACCAATGTTCCTGAAACTGTACGGCTCTCCATGGGTGTGTTCACTGAATAACTCTGTTACAGCCGCAACACAGGGAAAAAAAGAATTTGTTACTATACAGCTGATTTGAGATTTGAGTTATGAATAATATTTTGATACAAGTTCTTCTTATAGTGTATACTGCATCACTTTTAACATACAGATTTGCTGTACTGCTTGTGCAGGATGTTTATTCGCTTCTTTGCGGTGTGCACAAATTATTACAGGTGAGGTGTTTAATCGTTACATCCGGTGTTCTTAAATATGTTGGAGTGAAAATAATAACCTTTTAGCAGGTTGAAGTCAAAACACGTAAGAAAAATGATCACAAAATATATGGATGCAAATCACTTATAATGGTTAACACCTTGTGAATGTATCCTGGCTATATCATGGAGGAATGGTAATTAATTTAAGTTTGAAAGCATGTGCACTTTAATTCTGTTATTGTTAATTCTTGAATCAAATAAGCAAATATTTGTTGGGGATGGGAATACCTAGGTCTCGATTTGATTCGTATTGCAATTCTTCCATACAGTTAAGGTTTTTAATTTTACACTAGAAATTTTTTTAAATTGCTATTTAAAGTTACTGTCTCTGTAATTACACTTCCTGCCCAAATAAGGCGCACAGACTAATATTTCTTTGGACAGCCTTGATTATGGCATGTTTATTCCCTGGCATCATTTTGATAAGCTTATGCAATGTCACTACATTTATTTCTGCCCGGAGAAAGAAAACGTTAATTTCTTTCCAAGATCTTGTATTGAGAACGGGGAGTCGGACCACAGCGTAAAAAAAACTTCAGCACATCCCAAAGAGTCTCAGTGGGGTAAAGTATGGACCCTGTGGGGGTCAATCCATGTGTGTAAATGAGCTCTCGTGCTGCCTGAACCACTCTTTCACAATTTGTGTGGCCTGGCATTGCTCGGGAATATGCCTGTGCCATTAGAGAAGGAAAAAATCAAGTGTTGGAAAAACCTGGTTATGTAGTAGATTGAGGTCAGCTGACCTCATTCGTTTTGATCACATAACATTGCTGAACCTACACCAGACTAACAGAAGCAATACTGATCACAATCATTAAAAGTTTTTGTTGGCTGGACAGTGTATAATTGTGCCAGGAGTCTATTCTAATTTCTTATTACATAGGCATTTTAAATTGGTGGATGATCGGACTCTGATGTATCAGTTCACAGTGACTTTCTGTATGTTTAACAAGAAGATCAATAGGTTTTACTGCAGACGTTTAAAGTGATTGTTCTTCAAAGAGGAATAAACAAATAATTATCTGGTAATAGAACTGCTCATTTTATTCGACCAGATGGTCAAATTTCCTGTGTCTTAACAATAGAAAGAAGTAACACAAGTATCTGTGAAATGATGCAATGAAAGGTCCATCTACAGTATATCTAAACTGAATTGCAAAATAATAACAGTGTTCCTCTACACAAGGTACAGGGATGAAATGGTGTCATGCAGTGATGATCACATAATAGTACAGTTCACTTTACCTGAATGGGTGCAAAAAAAAAAAATACTTTTTTTAAATTGAGTTTCATTAAAAATTTTGTCTGAAGCACTGAAAAAGTCATGAAAAATGAATGCAAATTTGTTCATCAAAAATTTTATGAACCCTGATCTATGATGGATCATTTGCAATAGATACCTCTTAACAAGAAATAGCAATCTTGGTGAATAATTTATTAATGCTGATTGGGCTGTCTTACTGAAACTAGTATTCTAATATTTCTAATATTAGACTTAAATCAGCTGCCAGATTCTTAGGATGTTATTGTTTCCATGACGAATTTGAGAGCCAGAACCTCCAACCTTCTAATCAGTAACACGCAGCCTTAACCACTTCCTGTACCACTTAAACTCTTGCCACAAGGTTAAAAGCACACAATTGTATAGAATGTCTGTCTGCTGATGCTCCTGGGTACAATCCAACATCAATGCAGACTTGGTTTGTCAATGTTGGTGTGGAAAACCTCATGTGTCCTGCACAAAACCCTACTTCATCCCCACTAAACACCTACAGCACTGAATGCACTAGAATACTGACTCAACCAGACGTCTTCACCCATCATCAGTGTCTTAATCACTAACCCTCTTGTCACTGAATTATCACAAACCCCTACAGCCAAACAGCTTCCCAGGAGAATGGAGGATATT
Source organism: Dinotopterus cunningtoni (assembly GCA_028565755.1). Classification (NCBI taxonomy): domain Eukaryota; kingdom Metazoa; phylum Chordata; class Actinopteri; order Siluriformes; family Clariidae; genus Dinotopterus; species Dinotopterus cunningtoni. The sequence goes on from JAOTRS010000004.1 coordinate 21,159,363, forward strand.
ATACCAACAACAAATTAAATTTTTTTATACAGTGTGGCTAGTTACAGCTGTGAGTAAAAATAGTGTACTGTGACAATCTTGCTGGATGAGTAGGAATTTTGTCCTGGACATTAATTTGTGTAGTAATTGTTGAGTTTTTCCCATTTAGACATTTATTGTGGTATATTACTATAGTGGCATAAACTAGAGAATCCAGGTTCAATTCCTGTCTCGGGTCTGAGTTCACATGTTCGCCCTATATTTCTTGGGTTTCCTCCGGGTACTCTGGTTTCCTCCCACAGTCCAAAGACATGCAGATTCAGGTAATTAACGTTCCCAAATTGCCCATATTGCCACCCAGTCCAGGGCCTCCACGACCCTGTTTACAAGATAAAGCGGTATAAATGATGAGTGAGTGAGTGGGTTTGCATTTCTAAAACTAGAACAAAGCACATTGATTAGGCTGGGGATTTCTGGAAATCGAAAATTAGCAGACACTCTCCCATCTACATGAATGAAACTGAAAGGGATCATGTCCCTGACTTAAAGTTCCTAGATGTCCACATCTCCAAGGTTCTGTCTTGGCACCATAACACTTTGTGTCTAGTTAGAAAAGCACAAAAGTGTCTTTAATTCCTGAGGAGACTGAAGAAAGTTAATCTATCTCCCCAGATACCATTAAGCTTTTATCGTTGCACCACTGAGAGCATCCTGGCCAGGTCTATCATCGTCTGATGTGGCAGCTCCCCAGTGTCAGACTGGAAAGGCCAGCAAAGTGTGTTGAAACCGCCCAGGACATTATTGGCACCCAACTACCAGCAAATGAACACCTTCCCAACAGTAGAAGTCGTCATGAAGTACATAGCATCATCAGAGAGTCCTTCCACCCAAGCCACAAACTTTTTGACATCGTTCCGTCCAAGAGAAGGTAGAGGAACTTTCACACCAGAACCAGCAGATCCAGGTCTCACTGAATTAAGTTGCACAATGCCAATATTGATGTATATATGCTACTATTCGCACTTCTGGTAAATGCTAAACTGAATTTTGTTACTGAATACCTGTACCATACAATGGCAGTTAAGATGTATCTATCTATTTAACTATAAGTCATGTGGGAAGATGAAGGCCTCCGCTGCTGTTTCTGCATCACTTTCTTCCTCCCCTATTGGTTCCTCCCATGAGAAGATATCTGAGTTGTTGTCAAGCTCAGTAACAGATGCTTGTGATCCTCCTTTCATTTCCCACGGACATAATGCATCACATCGAATCAGAGGGCGATTAGCCTTCGCCCCCTGTGCAGTATGTGCACTGGTATCTTCTTTTCTCTTTTCAGTGACTCCATCTGTCGTACTTGCTGGATGTTCAGGCTCAGTTTTACAAGGGGAAACATCCACACACACACTTGATTGTGTTTTGGACTTTCCTAAGACCTCTAGTTCCCAAGGGCATATGAACAGTTGAAGAAGATTTTGACTTTGAGTTGGTTCTGGCAACTGTTCTGTTTCCCTCCGGCTCACTGGCTGTTCACTTTCTTGTGTAATGTTTTCCCAAAGACAGATTTTGGCATGCACACCATCTTTTTGCAAGACTGATGTATCTGACTCCTTTGTTATGTTAATATTTTCTGATCTCTCAGTCGCCTCTGCTTCCTGTGAACAGTTATCAGCTTTCTTAGTTACTGCCATTTGTGAATGCAATCCCATGTCTTCTTGTTTTCTTTTCAGTGAAGCTTCCTCTGACTTTAAAAGACAGACTTCTTTGACAATAGATGGTGACTCTGGAAAATCCCACGGACATGTTTCTGCTGTGCTTGTGAGGTGTTTCTTCTGTGGATATGGCATTACTTTATTTTTCAGGACATCATCTCTTTGTTTCTCAGCATCTGTTTTAGGTAACGTTTCTGATTCCCATGAGCAGGATAATTGCTCTGGAAACTCCCATGGGCATATCTCCATATTTGCAGTACTGGTAAGTTGTTTTGTTAAGATATTCTTTGGGCTAGGCGTTGCAGTTAGACTTTTTGATTCAGTGCTCCTTATTGTTTCAGAGTATTTTCCTATCGTGCCATCTAATGTCCAGGGATATACATCAACAGACATTACCTCTTGATTTGTTTCCCATGGACAGACCTCAGCTCGGAGCGTCTCTTGTCGCACCAGACTCTGTTTCCTTGTGTCTGGGTGAGCATTTACATAAATAACCCTTTCAGTGGGTTTTGTTGCCTCGGGAACTAATTTGGCAGGGTCTTTTTTTACATTGAAAGAGAACACTTCTGCCTCTGTATGGCTGTTCTGTTGTTCAGTTCCTTTCCTAGGTTTATTATACATTCCCAGGGATTCCCGTGGACAAACACCTTTGTGCCCTGATGTTATTTGCATTTGCTTGCTGTCCACTTCCCAAGTTGAATAATCATCAGTAAAACCTAAGTCATCTTGCTGATTCACTTCCCAAGGGCAAATATTAGCAATGCTGCTTCTTGGACAAGTCTTGGTTGGAGCATCCCAATGACTCACTCTTGCTCTTGAAATGGTCAGTGAAGCTCTGTCTTGTTGCCAGAATGGCCTGCTGCTCTCGAGACTCATAGTCCTTTCTGTGGACGCTCTTATTGTTGCCTGTTTCACAAGGCATGGTTTTGAATCAACACAAGTTCTAGATCGTATTGGTGTTTGTTGTGGCTTTCTCACTGACTTCATAGCACTGCTTAGAGTTGCTGATCTGGTCTGTTGTGATGTAATCTCATCCTCTCTGATATCATTTTTGCAGCCAGATTTGGCACACACTTTTTTAGGCACCAAACCCTTTGCTAAAATAAGGGTCTGTGTGGCAGAATGGAAAGAGAACCCACTGCGGGCCTTGGGCTTGTTTAGGCTATATGGTGACCCTGGAGCACTTGAGGAGATTGGAGGTTTTGGTCTGGAAGATTCAACATCTGAATCCACTTCCTTTACCGTGGAAGGGGAAGAAGAGGGCAAGGAGGAGGCAAATTCCCAGGGGCAAACATATAGAAGTGCAGTCGATGATTTACACTTCTGTTTTAGGGTTTCTTGCTCAACCCGAGTGCAAATAGCGTGTTTTTGGTTTGTGTCCCTAGGTTGTTCCTGTTTAACCTCAGCTTTGTCAAATGACACAAATTTTGTTTTAAGAACATGTGATGTATCCAGCATGCTGTTTGTAGGAGAAAGAGAATAATGATCCCTGTGCTTTTCTGGAAAACTGAACGATTTCTGAACCCGGGTAGACACTGGTTGTAGAAGGTTGTTGTCTACAGCTAGGTTTTGAGCGCTGACTGATTTGCAGAAAAGTGGTGCTGTGTCAATGGATTCAGTCTCAGAGGCTCTTTTGTTCATACAGTTCTTCACTGGAGAATTTCTCAATGAGACATCCTTCACCGACACACACTTTTGTGTCTCTGCTGATGGCACCTTTGCGGTCTCATTTCTCATAATGACACGGGTGCTCCCAGAATTTGCCAAGCAAGATCCTCCTCCATCTCCCGATGCATCTTTATCTTTACGGCTGCCCTGCCGGTTCCTGCCCTCTGGGATCTCAGCTAACCGTCTAATAAGGGATCGGCCAAGCATGAGCCGGGAACTGCGCTTTTTCTGCAGGTGTGGGTTGTTGTTTTCCATTTTCTTTGTCTTGTGGACTTCCAACTGAGCGTAAAGTTTCTTCAGCTCACTCTGATGCCAGTAAAGACAGAATGGATTCGGTTAAGAAAAGATTATAGAGCAACAGCCTTTATGGTTGTAGTAAAGAAATGAATAAAAAAGCTAAATAAATAAAAACAGGAAGGGGTAGAAATTAAGGAAAGAGAAGTAAAAGAATGAATAATAGCTATTATGCAGGTTAACTGATGTAGTTGCTGAAATAAGCCCATAATATTAATAATTTATGATGAATGAATCTTATCACACATTGTTTTATTTAAAGAATAATTTCAATTTTATGCATATTATGGTAAAATGGGGCAAATTGCAGCACTATGAGACACAAGGGCTGTACTGAAAGTAATGCTAAAGTGGGAATAACTTTTATTAACTGACATACAGTACTGTATGTTGTTTAAATTGCACTTGTTGGTCCTCCGTATGTTGTTGTTGGCCTTTCGGCTGCTCCCAGCAATGGGTCGCCACAGCGGACCATCCGGTCCACACATACAAGCTTGGCACAAGTTTTACACCAGATGCCCTTCCTGACGCAACCCTCCCATTTTATTCAGACTTGGGACCGGCACTGTATCCAGTGGCTTGGGTTTGGGCCTTCCGCATGGCAATAAGCCACCAGTGCCCTTGTAAATCTTCTTCTGTATAAATGTACTAAAATGAAAATTCTCATGCTGATATGTGCCAGTGGTAAAACAGAACAGCCACCAAAACCAACTCAAAGTCAAACTCATGCAATTTGTATGATCTGCATGACAGTTAATACTTTCAGTACAGCCCTCACAATTATAATTATATACATAATTTGTACATTGTACTTCTATAATTGATTAGTGTGACTCATCTTGAACTGTGTGCTGTTTAAGGTCAGGTACGCTTACCCGTATGTCATCTGGGTCCAGGTTGTGGTCGCTCCAGCAGCCAGATGTAAAACTATTATTGAGATGTAAACATGAACGTCGCAGGTCCACTTCATCCTCATATATCTCTGAAGCAATATCCTCTTTTATAAGTCGAGATATGTGAAGGAACTGTAATAACATTAATTAAATGTGATACTTTTTTTCTTAAATCATGACTACACATGCGCATTACCAAAAGGTCTGCGTAAATGGACAATACCTTAGGAAAGAACAGCAGGCCAAGTGTTACAGTGATTGTGACATGTATGTGGATGAAGAACAGCAAGAGCATCCAGTCAGGTTGTAGAGATTGTTTTATGAACCTGAGAATGACACAATACATGACACAATTCAAATAATGTATAATATTTCGGTTTTACTAATTGAGAACATTAGCATGACTTTGCATACTTACCGGAGCAGATGAAACATGGTGGAGAAGAGCAGTTCGTTGTGGATGGCAATGCCCATGTAGCGGGGCTCATGGAAGGCAGAGGGCACGGTCTTGACTGCACTGCTGAGGGAGATCCCCCAGCACAAGAACATCAGCTCCGCTGAGAACCAGACATCAACATTGGTCAGTGTGACAGGTCTGTGCATGTTCCACTCATTTATATTGGAACATTGAAGTTAGGAATCAAATATTTATAAATCCCAATATGAAAAAATGCCTATTGCAGTACATTTCAGGATGAACAAATCAACCTGGAGGGTTCTCATTAAAAACCTGTTCTTGGCTGCTAAATTTATGATCACCTAAATGGCTCTGGTAGTTATACAGTAACAAAAATTATGATATGAAATGCTCCACTTCACGAACCCATGACCATCATGTAATCCCACCGGTCCCAATCACACACTTTAAAGCTCTGCCCATCTGAGGTAGTTAATGTAATCAGCAGAGGGATGTTACGATCCTGGTTTTGAAGAACCCCCATAGTCCAGGCACACAAAAACCATTTCACAGTGAGCACCATCACTCCCAGCATCCTGAGCACACTGGCATTGGACATGTAGGGGACTCTCTGGGCAGTGCACGAGAGGAATACATTTAGAACCCTGGGGAGGTAGATGATAGCAGTCATTACTTCATATGAAAATTTCATATGAAACTTCATACATTGCACATACATACAGTGTATCAGACTAAGTAGCATTCATTTTAAAGATATAGGTATACCATAAGCACACTTTTCAAGTAACACATTCCCCACCCTTTGCATTGTAATGATATAATAATACAGTAGATATATTGCTTACACTTAAACCAAAAAACATTTGGGCATTTAATCGTGGATTTCTGAAATATCATAATTATAGTGTTTTACTATTTATCATATATTTTTTTTACTTTTTTTTACAGAATTAATTTATATCATTTTAACATGTAATCAACCAGGTTCTGTAAAAATTATGATGAATGTTTTTTCCAGCAAGCAGCAATTTCTTCATCATTGCCTCCCATTGAGGCTCTGTGGTGATGATTTTCAACCTGGGTCCTGGTCCCTGCACATTTTAGTGTTTCCTAAAACTTCCAGCATGACTGATTTAACCATTCATTTAATTAATAGCCTTTTCTGAATAGAGCAGGGAACCCAGGGCAGAATAAGGCAGGGGGTCCAGTGATAAGCAATACGGTTTTGTGTCTGGGCTCTGAGACGTCTTCCTTTGAGTCTGTTTTGTTTTTTTTGCATGATTTCTACAGGTTTGTATTTAACAGCTGTAGAACTGCTGTAGGAGAAACAGCCTCAGCCACCTCTGTCCTGGTGCAATTTGATTTGAATTCTTCTTCTGGCTTTCTCCACACACATTCTAGCCTCACACCCATTCGAGTTAAATTTGGATTCATCTGAAAATCAGACAGTTTCACCCTTCCTTATCTTATTCTCAAGGCTGATGAATTGTTTCCACTGCTTTACTTTGCCTCTGTACCCATAATCATGTATCCTGTTTTGGATAGACTATACTCTAATTGCATTTGGTAAATATTATTAATGTCTGAAACAATCCCTCCTGCTGCTTCTTGCACTTTGTTATTGATATTTCTCACAATTATCTAGTCTGGTCTGTTGGTGTTCCTTTTCCTGACCTGGTCAATATGGCCTTCCTTGCAATTATTTTAAACCATTTGGTCCCAAAATAACATATAGTGAATGTATAGAAAACATATGTTGCACATTTTTGGTTATGTTTACACACGAAAGAGGACTACTATTTTACCACTGCACCTCATCATTTCATTTTACATTCCATGACCATGTACTGCTGCTGTCTGCACATTGTATATTCCACATACAGTGGAACCTTGGATTACAAGCATATTTTGTTCCAGGAGGTGGGCTCATATTTCAAAACAGTCGTAAATCAAAGCGAATTTCCCCCTTAGGAAATAATGGAAACTCAAATTATTCGTTCCACAGCCCAAAAAAATAAAAACATAAAAATAATTAATACAAAATATAAAGTAAAAATAAAACAAATTAACCTGCACTT
>JAOTRS010000004.1:21205481-21223523 GCA_028565755.1 Dinotopterus cunningtoni
GGACATGATTTGGAAAGGCACACACCTGTCTATATAAGGTCCCACAGTTGACAGTTCATGTCAGAGCACAAACCAAGGATGAAGTCAAAGGATTTGTTTGTAGACCTCCAAAACAGGATTGTCTCAAGGCACAAATCTGGATGTCTTTGGATTGTGGGAGGAAACCAGAGTACCCGGAGGAAACCCACTAAGCACGGGGGGGACCATTCAAACTCCATGCACACAGAGACGGGATTCGAACCTGGACCCTGGAGATGCAAGGCGACAGTGCTAACCACTAAATGGTGGGGAATTCATGTGTGAAAATGATTAATCATGCTTCCTGAATCCGGAAATAATTTTACTTTCACTATTAAACATAGCTGCATTTTGTACCGTCAGTTTTTCATGATGCAACTTCAAGCATTTAAATGATCTCTAAATGCAGTTATTTGTTATTTATTTCCGATCACATTTCTTTCACGAAACAGTTCAGCATTATCCTTCCAGGTTGTAATAACACGTTGGACCGTTCTTAACTTATTTAAGGATAGATTTTTTTTTTGTCCCTTTTGAGACTCAAATAACATGTTCCCATGATCATGGTTGTTTAAGAAATGAGAAGCTAATCTCTGCATCAGTTAGGGTTAAAAATGTTGCTAGCTGAAACATATTAATCACTGTAATCTTTACACAATCATAAGTATTTCCTTCTTTAGATCTAAATGCTGACTTGTTGTAATGTTGGATACTGAGGGCACTCTAATCTGTTCACTATTTGCGATGGTAAATTAACTGTCCTAAATGATAAATTATTTTCTTTTACATATTCAGCCTTTCATTTAGACCAGGAGTGTTTAAATCCAGTCCTGGAAATCCAATTTGTAATTCACCAACACTTACACACATACGCACAAAACCACCTGGCAATCAACAGAATAGTTAAATCAGCCATGTTTGGGCAGAAAAATCATTAACCAGTTATGGACACTGGATTTGAACACCCCTAATTTAGATTTACCATTCTGTATGCTGAATAAAAACTGAGATGTCTGGAAGAATATCAGTGACAAATATTAGAAATGTGCTTTGAACTTTTGCTCCATTTAGTCAAATCCCAATAATGGAATGCAATCAATCAATCATATAACTAAGTCTACCAAATGAAACACAATGGACTCCAATTATTCCCCGTTATGGGACGAAGAAAGGTATATCTTAGCTTATCTTATTCTAATGTTTGTTTCTAAGCATTGATTATTAGGCTAGATGGCCTGGTGGCATGGTGATTAGCACTGTGGTCTCATTCCCACCTTGGGTCTGTGTGCATGGAGTTTGCATGTTCTCATGCTTGGTTGGTTTTCCCACAGTCCAAAGGCATGCAGATTAGGCTAAAAGGCATTCCCAATTGCTTGTCCTGTGTTTCCTTCTATGGGTGGGCACCCTGTCCAGGGTGTACCCCGCCTTGTGCCTTTTGGCTCCTGGCCTCCAGTGACCCTGTACAGTATAAAACTGTATACAAGATAAATTAATGAATTTTTTGGCCTACATAGGCTACACTGTGCACCGCTAACTAGCTAGGAGATGACAGCGGCTGTCTCACAAGACCTTAGTATAGATGTAAATTAGCTCATTTACTACAGATTAAGGGTGTGGTCATTGGTGACTCATTGGGTGTGGTGGTCTGTCCTCTATGCGGGAGACCCGGGTTCAATTCCCGCCCAAAGCCCAGCTGCGGTCCCGAATCCCTGGATAAAATGCTAAGGTTGTGTCAGGAAGGGAACCCTAATCAACTACTGATCCAAGGTCAGTTTTCTGTGACATGTGATGAAACAATATATATAAAATGAACAACCAGACTGGTTCTAAATCAGACCCATGCTGTTAAACTGAGTCACACGAGATTTCAGTAAAGATGTGAATTGTCTCATATGCTACAGATCCAGGGTCAGTTTCCTGTGAAATGTGATTACAAAAGTGTATATTAAATGAACAACCAGACTGGTTCCAAATCATCAGGACAAATGCTGTTAAACTATGACACTATAAAATGTTTTTGTTTTTTTTAATCTATCGATCGTACATAGTACAGAGACCCAAATTATACAAATTTGATTATAATTATTATCGTAAATCAGGGAACGCTGATTCACTCGGGACTTTTATTTTGAAATTCTGATGTGTACATTTCTTACTTCCGCATCAGTGTTTTACAGTCTTGCTGCACACCGGTTATATTATACAGCTAAGTGAAGTGATAATAATGCTAATGTTCTCCGGTGATTCTTTAAGTAACTCAGCGACACAGCTGTCTGATTCAGTGTGTTGTCTTTTCACGACATTAAGCGGAGTATTATAAAATGTACAGCAGCTGTTATACAGTATCTGTTCCCTGCATGACTTGAATGATCATAACCTGTAAGTTTCAGTTTGAACTCATAAACACTCGGATTTACTGATCCAGCAGTGCTATTGGTGTGCTATTGCTTTGCATGAAGTAGTGTGTTTACATTCACACTGTATACATTAAGTGAACCTGTGAGAGAACACTAATGGAAAGTGTCTGTTGGTTCCAGTTTGGGTTTGTAATGGTTCACAGTAGTGTTGGGACTCACCGGTCACCTCCTGCTATGATATTATCCTGATACCCAGGTACCGATTCTATAAGTATCACGATTTTATGAAGATCCTGATTCAACGTTACATTTTCTCTGTACAGAATTGTTCATATATAAAGCTGATCACCGGTCATATTTATCAAACCATGATTTAACGTGTGGTGGCTCAAGCAGTTGAGGCTCTGGGGTTTGAGCCCCGTCACCACCAGGTTGCTATTATTTGGCCCTTAGAATAGGCAAGAATTCCTAAGAAGTGTGCCAGTGATTACTTCATTCAATGATTGTTACTAAAATGAACCTGTGGAAACCATTCACATGCTTGATCTTGGTGTAAAACCACCGCCTAATTGAATAAAATCTGTTTTTGTTTTTTTTTTTTTGCCATAGTGTATTTTTTTTTTTCTTTTCAGTGGCATGTGGGTCTGTGAAAGCTGTGACAAGAGTCAGACCTAATCGTAAACTCGACCTTGACTTTCAGACATCATGCTCTGACTGTGATTCAGACATCCAGAGCAATGGAGGGACAGTCAGACAATTTAAAGCCTTCCTGGATCATATCAGAACTTTGTGGCACTGAAGCGGACTTGCCATTTCCCATTTGGCAGAATGGCACCCTCAGTCCCTGCTTTAACCAAATCATCTGTGGATCTCTAGTGCATGCTGTTACTGCAGTGCTCAGCGCGTGTTACCTGAGCGTGCCGGGGTAAGATACACACCAGGGGGATTGATACAGCCCATTATTATTGTTTTATTTAGAACTGCAAAACAGTGTCTGTATATTATATTGCAAATAAATTATTTTGGAAAAGTGGAAAGTAGGGATGGGAATCAACAGGGGCCACCCGATGCGAAATCATTACAATACCTTGGTGCCGATTTAATTTGTGTTACGATTCTGTAAATATTCAATTTTTATAAATATCCCAATTCAGTATTACATTTTTTAAAGTTTTCATTACAGTTATAGACAAAGTATTAGCAGATAATTTGCTCATAGCACAAAGGATGCTGTGCTGCTTGCCAATATGTGAATAGATTAGAGTGCACCTGTAGGATTATAGAGGAACTGAAACATTTTACTACCTTAATTTAATTAATTCATTAATTCATCTTCTAAACCGCCTATCCTGTACATTGTCGCAAGAATCACGATATGTTTCTAAATCGATTTTTTCCCCGCCCCAGAAGAGTGGAGATTATTATAGCAGAAAAGGGAGACTAAATCTGGAGTATGATGTTCAACAAATAAATATAAGTCTGATGGTCAGATGTCCATAAACTTTTGTCAGAAAGATGTTCTTTTTTTTTTTAAACATACTAATGACCTAGTCATAGTTAAAGATTATCCCATGTTAATCCATCCATGTATTCTTATTTTGTAGGTCTCTACTCCGTATATTAAAAGTTCATTATCACTGTTTTGCAGACTTGGCACCCTTCTGCCGTCACTGCCTGTTGGCTGGATCTTCAGGTCTGTTGTCGCGCTGCTGCTGGTTTTTGTTTTTATCGCAGATTTGGGGTTGGTGCTCGTGCTCCACCAGCAAGACTTTTACTTGAACATCTTGGCCGATGGATGTGGCGTCGTTGCATGGCTGGTCCACTTTGGGGCTGTTTTATCCTTGCAAAGATCTGTGTACAGAAGAACTCGGGGTCCACCATTTTTTCTGGTCCTGGCCGTTCTTCCTGTTCCTAACATAGTGTTTGCCCTTATTGATTGCATTCATGATGGCATTCATCTCAATAACGAGGAGCTCTTGCAGTTTGGAAGATTTGTCTTGATTGTTACCAGAGCAGCCCTGATTTTTTTGTACTTGCTGGCTTTTATCTTTCCATGCTCTACGTCACAAAGGGAGACCCTGCTTATAAACGCAGACGATGGCGCTCCTCTTATTGCTCCAGAACCTGCCGGAGGAGAAATGGTGGCAGAGGATGGCTGCAACTGCCCGTCCAGGCTCCTCTACTTGTGGTTGAATGTTCAACTGAGGCAGGGTCAACGTGGAGAGCTCAAGAAACCCTGTGATGTTTTACAACTGCCCCAAAGGCTAAGGACGAAAGCTGTCACTCAGCGCTTCTCTCAGTGTTGGGCAAAGTGTCTGAATAACAGAAAGCCGAGGACACTTGAAGGGAACCAGCAGGATGGTTTGTACAGTGAAATACAACCTGAGGAGGAAATGAGCCACCATGAGGTGAGACTCTTAACAGTGCTACACAAGGCTTTCGGTGCACGCTACTACCTCCTTGGTGTTCTGAAGCTAATGGCCAGCCTGCTAGCATTTGCAGGACCGCTGCTCCTCAGCTGGTTAGTGGGTTTCATGGAAACTGAGGGGGCACCGCTGAGCAGAGGTGTGTGGTGTGCTGTGGGCCTTTTCTTGAGCACTTTTTTAGCAGCGTTTCTCCGTAACGTCTTTGTTTTTGAAGTTTCGAAGGTGGCCCTTGAGGCTCGGGCCGCCGTAGTGTCCACTATCTATGCCAAAGCTCTGAGGGTCAGTAGCTCAGCGCTGTCGCGTTTCACTACGGGTGAAGTGGTCAACTACATGAGCACTGACACGGACCGACTGGTCAATTTTTTCAACAGCTTTCATGAAGTTTGGAGCCTTCCTTTCCAGTTCATCCTGGCCCTTTACCTGCTTTACCTGCAGGTGGGCGTGGCCTTCTTGGGAGGGCTGACTGTGGCTTTTCTACTTGTGCCACTTAATAAGGTGCTGGCAGCCCGTATCCTGGAGAACAATAAACACATGCTGACGCACAAGGACAACCGAGTGAAGGTAAAAATGTACAAGTATACTGTTTTAGACATACAGTGCCGTGAGAAAGTATTTGCTCCTTCTTGATTTTTTTTTGTTGTATATTTGTCACACTTAAATGATTGAGATTATCAAACTAATTTTAATATAACACAAAGATTACCATCGTGGTTCCCTAAGAAACATAAAATCATCATTTGTTTCATGCATTTTGTATTTATGCAGATTATCTTTGTATAATATTAAAATTTGTTTGATGATCTGAGTCATTTAAGTGTGATAAATATGCAAAATAAAAAATACAAAAAGCTGATACTTTTTCACAGCACTCTTCATATTTAAGTGTACAGTTGTAGTTTTAGATGTAGATTTGTAGATTTAATTTTGTCTGATCATTAGAAAGACAATGCACAAATCACTGAAAATGTGAAACATCTTGAAGTCATAAATACGGTAACAGAAACAGATTACTAATAGGTAATAATCAGCGCAATAAATACAGTATTAGCTACATATCTCAATATTTCTATAGTTACCAGTTATGCAGCCAAACAATATTAAAATCGTTAAACAGATGATTCTTCTTTTTAAAGCTAATGACCGAAGTCCTTTTCGGAATCCGAGTTCTCAAGTTCTACAACTGGGAGCAGCACATTACAGAGAAGATAACTCAGAGTCGCGAAAAAGAGCTGAGTCACCTGAAGGCATTGAAGTACCTGGACGCGGTGTGCGTGTACACCTGGGCAGCTCTTCCTGTCGTCATCTCAATCCTCACCTTCATCACGTATGTGCTGCTTGGAAACAGTCTTACTGCGGCCAAGGTGAGCAGGATAAAGAGAAGAGAAGCCATTTACTTTTTTTGTGTTTAATATGAAACGGCTCAGTATGTTCCGATACTCATCTGATGTACCTTAAGACTGGTTTCCTACCCATGTTTCCTATAGCAGTCAATGTAACACACGTTCATTACAAAAAAAAAATGTCACAGGGTCAAACTGTAATGTTTTCCTGGTCCTAAACAGTACCAGAGCACCAATTCAGGACAGTATCAGTCTTATACTGTCGAAAAAAGACAATAATTTATGGATTAGGGGACTTTTTTTTTTTTTTTAAACAAAATAGTTGATGGATTTATATTGTTTAATTAATGTTTCATAACATTACATAACCTGTATCATTCTCTGCTATCTGTAATCCTTTTAAGGGATGACTTGATGACAAAGGTGTAAGCATTTATGTCAGTAAAAGTGGTTAAAAAGCAAATGGAAAAAGTACCGCAGTACACTCGAACTGAACCCCCCTGCATGTAAAACCTTTACAATATATACGAGGGGCGTTCAAGTTATACCAGGACTTTTGATGAAATTATCACAAATGAAGGGCATAACATAGATTGGCATTTATAGAAGACCTCAAGTACAGTGAAGTACTTAGCTGAAGTAAAACATTTGAATGATGAAAGCATTTTAAAGAAGACCGTATGTCTGTGAAAGATGATCCCGCCCATGGTGGATCGGAGCCCACTGCAGTCGCTTCTGTGGACATTCAGCAAGTGGAACAGCTTATTCATGAAAATTGGCGTATAAATTGTCACCCACTTGCAAATAAGTGTGGATCTGTCTGTGGAAACTGTACACACAATTAATCACCAACACCACTTGCAGTTACAGCAACTCAGCTAGAAGTTACCACATCCCCCATACAGTCCTGACCTCGCTCCAAGCCATTTTCACATGTTTGCACCATTAAAGGGGTTCCTGGGGGGCCCAACGTTTCAGGCATGAAGCACATGAATGAGTCCTTTTGTGGCTCCGGCATACTGAGAAAACTTTTTCCCTTAATGGTATCCAAGGTATAAGTGCTGCAGCAGTAGTGTAGGGGATTATATAGAGAAATACAATAAGTGTTTTGCTCTCATAACTATGTTCATTTATTCTACACAATTAAAAGTCCTGGTTTGATTTGAACAGCAATCATACATTCTAATTACACTTACCAATATGCAAACCATGTGTTTTTTTTTTGTATGTGGTTTTTTTTTTTTTTTTACATTTACTCATGTTTAGATTGTAACCAGTGTTTGCATACCTTCTTGATGTAAGTGTGAGTCAATGTGAGGATGTTTGTGACTTCAGACTTAAACGTCACTGGTTAAAACCCACTGTTTCTTCCGCATTTAAACTGCTTACTCGTTCTGCTTGTAGGTCTTCACTACTCTGGCTCTAGTGGGCATGCTCATTCTTCCACTCAATGCCTTCCCCTGGGTTCTTAATGGCACGCTGGAGGCCAAAGTATCTCTGGACCGCATTCAGCTTTTCCTCAGTCTGAACGATCAAGACTTCAGTGCATACTACAGCCAAGGTAGTACAATGTAGTAAAATTAGTACAAGGTAGTAAAATTTCTAGGGTAGTTCTGTACAACCTCTAGGAGCAAGCCGGTCAGGCACACAGTTGGCTATCTAAGCCATGATCTCCAGCAGATAATGTCGCATAGATCATGAGATAAATACTCCTCAGTTATATTTCTAGCAGTTTGTACAAGACCCATCTGTAGGATTGTATTAATTAGTATTCAACAAATCTTTTATTTAAAAGCTTTAAAAGCTCTAATTTCTCTATGGCACATTTAACAACAGTATAAGTAATTTTACTGTAGGTAAACCTGGATGTAACTTTAGATGCATATTGTGCAATAACTAAAACAAGAGTGAGTAGTAACTGTATAAAATCCTAATTAATGTTAAAATATTTTTTACTTTGTTGAAATTAATGTGTAATTAACATTAAACAGTATATCCTGAGGATCCTCTAACTGCCATTCAGCTGACCGAGGCGAATTTCTCATGGATGAAGCCAGATCCACATTCTAACTCTGACATAGAGGACGCATCCGCAACAGGAAGTCTGTACCTCCACAATCTCAACTTAAGTGTCAAGAAGGTATGTCGCACAATGGAAATCAAAGCACTCACAAGACTTCAAAGGCAAAGAATTATTATCTGACATTCCTCGGTTATCAGCATTTGGCCTATTGTAAGTTATTCCATGTGAAAATTTCAGGGCTCTCTGTTTGTCGTGGTTGGCAAAGTTGGCTGTGGGAAAAGCTCACTGTTAGCTGGCATTACTGGAGAGCTGAACAGGTAAAATGTAATGTTATTTCATTTATATTAAAATAATTTTACTGCCAGGTTAGATTTGTTTTAACAAATGTTGCAAGACATCCGAACTCAGTCCAAATCCAGGCTTAAACAGGATTTATGAAGGACTAAGCTGTTTTTTTACGCTTATTTCACTGCAAATTCCAAATGTCAAATAATTGTTTAATTTTGCAAGCTTATAATACAGCAGTTTATCCTTAATTCTTCTTGAGCTCTAAGCAAAGTAGAATGTTCTTATCCAAAAAAAAAAGTCAATTTATTTAAAATATCTTTTTAGACTTGGTGGCATTGTGCATGTCCAGGGCAGAGAGGAGGGCTTCGGCTTTGTTGCCCAGGAGCCATGGATCCAGCATGCAACCGTGCGTGACAACATCCTTTTTGGAAAGGACTTTGACAGTGGCTTTTATCAAGCTGTGCTTGAGGCGTGTGCCCTCACTGCAGACCTTAATGTAAGCTTGTTTCAGTATTTCCTATTTTATAACACCAAACAGGCTTCTTTTAAATTGTGAAAATGGAGCTGACACATCTCTGGGTCTTGTTTTGCTAATTGATATAGAATTAATTCTTGTTTAGTGTTTGTTTATGTGCGGGGTGTTCAAGCCAAACCGGTACTTTTAATTGTGCAGAATAACGGAACACAGTTACGAAATGACATACAAATAAAAACTCCCTTTATTCTCTCTATTTTATTCCCCTGCTACACTAATGCACTTATCCCAGTGTTTCAGTAGTACTTGGATACCATCAAGGTAGGAAGTTTTCTCAGTACGCCAAACCAATGATCAATGATACTTCATGTCTGAAACGTTGGCCTCCCAGGAATTCCGTTAATGGCCCAAAAATATGGAAATTGGAGTGAGGGCAGGACTGTATGGGGGATGTGGCAAAAAATCCCAGCCAAGTTTCTGTAATGTGCAAGTGTTGTTGGTAGATGATTGTGTGTACAGTTAAGAGTATGCGTCTCTTGCTCAAATTAGCAACAAGTTATCTGTTGATTTTCAAAGATCAGGCGTTCTACTTACTGAACGTTCATAGAAACGACTGCAGTGGGCTCTGAGCCATTTCCCCAGGATACATATACAGCCTTCTTTAAAACATTTGCACCATTCAGATGTTTTACTGCGGTTAAGAGTCTCATCACCGTACCTTGCTTAAGGTCTTCTCTAAATGTCGGTTGGTTTTATATGGATCCCCCAAGGAATCATGTGGTAAAATACATTTTTTTCAGGCAGAATCCGTCTACACGGATTGACAAACTGAACACGCGGATAACTGAACTCAGAGGACAGATTAACAAACTGAATCCATGTCCTTGGTTTATCAATCCATTTTCTCAGTTCAGTAAATCATGTGCACGGATTGTAATATAAATTTTATTTTTGTACCACATGACCCCTGGGGGCTCTGTAGTTTTACTCTTTAATTCAAGAGAAATTCCATCAAAGTCCTCATTTGACTTGAACGGTACTTTGTATTTTCCCTCACTCCAGAGCCACACAATGAACCAGACTATTCCTTTACCTGTTGCATGCTGAATGTTCTGCAGATTTTGCCAAATGGAGATCAGACAGAAGTAGGAGAGAACGGTGTGACACTCAGCGGAGGGCAGAAAAGTCGCCTCGCTCTAGCCCGGGCTGTTTATATGGTAAAAGATTTCACTGAAACGAATCAAAAACTACTGTACAGAAAAATTTACGGTTTTATGCTAATACACCTTGTTGTGTTTGGTGACAGGACAAAGACATCTATCTCCTGGATGATCCTTTAGCAGCAGTGGACGCTGATGTGGCTCATCATCTTATGGAGAAATGCATTTTGGGAATGCTTAGGAACAAGACCAGAATCCTTTGCACTCACAGAATAGAGTTTGTGGAGAAAGCCGATATGGTGATGCTGATGGACAATGGGACCATTCTAAAAACAGGTATCATCCACAAACAATATTAGTTGTTCTGCTAGTGTGTATATAGTTCATACAGTACTGAGAGTGTAATTCTTGAGGATGTACTGTACTGTGCAAAAGTTTTGAGCCACCCCTATTTTTTTCATATTAAAATAAATTTAAGAAGGAGGCATGGTGGCATAGCGGTAAGCACTGTCACCATGATTGTGATGATGTGGCTTAACAAACCTCTGAAACTTGTCAGTTACAGGGACTGAACTGAAAATGAGAGCAAGAAAGTCTGACTCTTTAGAAGCAAAATATGAAAAAATCGTGGTTGGCTTTTTGCACGTTATGGAAGTTATTTACAAATATTTTGCATGAACCTAGAAAAAGACATACATGTTTTAAATATTGGGTCACATTTCTTGTTGCTCTGAATTGCTTTGTAAAGGAACACCCCAGGAGGTCTTATCTCTGGTGAAAGATGTACCTAAGGGTAGCAAAAAAGAGACTGAAGTAAAGAAAAAGGGTAATTATTGTATTTTTTTTTACATGATACTCATATTAAAGTTTTAATCCAGACAGAGCTGAGATTTTCCTTCTTTTATTTTTTCTTCTTCATTAGATGGTGCTGATGAAGAAGAAGAAGAGCTGACCACTACTGAGCCAGTTTTGGAGGAGGAACTACGCACCATAGGGGAGGAACAGAAGCAGATGGGCAGCCTTGCCTGGACAGTCTACAAGTCCTATTGGAAAGCTGTGGGCGGGTGCATGGCTGTGTCTATTCTTTTGTCTCTGCTCCTTATGCAAGGTATGAATGACTGAAAACAGTGTTAGTTTCTAGTTAGATAGGCTGTGCTGTAATTACTCCTGTAATCAATAACTATGCAATGAAGATGTTACCTTTACTGCAGGGTCTAAAAATGTGTCTGATTGGTGGCTGTCTCACTGGATCTCCAACATAAAACCCAATGGTTCTGAACTGGTGTCTCTGACAGCAAGTCCTCTCTCTGCCCTAGTACTTCTCTCTGCAGAGACACTTGTGTAAGTTAGGATTACAAATAATATAATTAGAATTATTCTGTATTTTGTAAAAAGACGGTTAGATTTCTGCCATTGTTAAGAATGTTTTTTTTTTGTCTGAAACATATTCATTTTATTTAAGGTTTCCTTTACAAGTAAGAGGCTCATTTGGCAATATGAGCTCAGAGATGAGGTTCTACATGACCGTGTATGGTTCTTTAGCTGCATCCAATACCATCTTCACTGCTGCTCGTGCCTTTCTGTTTGCTTACGGAGCAATCCACGCTGCCACAGTCATCCATAGACGACTGCTGGGTAGTGTGCTTAAGGTAAACTGTAAATATTTTTTTGTAATAATAGAGAAGAAATAAAACATTAATGCATGTCTAAGTAAACATTTATGATAGATGTTAAGTTCAAGTTCAAGTAGGCTTTATTGTCACTTCAACCATATACAGTTAGTACACAGTTAGTTATGGAGTGTTATCAGTGTCATACAATATGTAAAAGCAGTGCTTCATTTCAAAATACAGTATATTAATAAACTGTCATTGAATTAAATACTGAAAATACAGTGGAACCTCGGCATACAAATTTAATTAGCTGCATAAGAAATTATGTAAATGCAGATAATCTGTTCCAGCCCTCCAATAATATTACCAATATTACCAATTTCCAACACTATAATCATATTTTTGCATATAAAAACAATCAAAATATTTAAAAAGACAAAAATGAAGTAACATATGAAATAAATAGACATTAAAACTCACTTAACCTTAATTTATGATTCCTTCTTGGCACCGGCTGCTTTTAAGCAATAATTTCTTTCTTAATTTCTGAAAGTCACTCTCTTTTTTTTTTCTCTTGCTGCCTTCCTTGGTAACTTTCTCGGGACCTATGGTGCTATGTCTTGCACAAAATGTAAAATCTGTGAACTCGTTTCGCTTAGTTTTTCCACTGACGCAAACAAGTTTTGAATGGCCCCTGGGCGTACACGTACTGTAACTTAGCCGGTGTTCGGGTCAGTTCAGTTTGTTCGTTCGTATGCCGAAGATGAAAAGTTCTTGCAAAATTTTATTTCTTAAGGTGAAAATTCGTAAGGGAGGGTATATTTCTGTGCCGAGGGTTCACTGTGGAAGGAAATTCAAATTCAAATTGAAGGGTATTTTTTACATTTATAAGAGGGTTATTAGAAGAGATGTTAGTCAAAGATTAAAATGATTAAAATTAATGGCTTGGAGCTATTATATGGAGATATTCAAGTAGGCAAAAACCATTATTTAGCATTCAAATTTAATTAGCCAGATGCTTACCCTGACAGGATTTCTGATAACATTCATAAATGTTCGTAAACATAACAGCTCATAGTCTGGGCTAAGTTAATAGCAAATTGTCTGACAGGAATTTTAGGTCATATTTCTAAATGTTCACAGCTAAACATTAAGAAGCTAACTAGCCATATGAGTTACCCAGACAAATTTATGACAGTAATTTTAGTTTATTTCCTAAGTTTAATTAGACTGGCTAATCTGACAGGATTTCTGAGAAAAGATTTCAGTCACATTTGTAACTGTTTATAATTTTTATTCCTTGACACTAGCTGATTAGCTATATAAGGCAATCTGTCAAATTTCTCACCAGGGATTTGTACATGATTATAATATTTACTACAAATACTAGCCAGGCAGCTATATGAGCCAACCTGTAAAACTTTTTGACAGTCATATTCATAAATTATCCATATATTCTCTGGTAACATTAGCTAGCTTTTTCCCCCAGTCTCAGTAGCTACTGTATATGAGCTAACTTCACAGTTCCATAAATACTTACAATGTCACATAATGTTCATAGCAGCTCTGATAATCTGAACAACACAGGATTTCAAGTAATTCTGGCTAGAATTGACATGATAGAGTTTATCAAAAAATCTCTAGCAGTGCGATTTTAAATCTATGACTAGTAAAATAATAAAATAAATAATAAAAATAAAATAATCTAATTGGCTTTATACATTGCAGTGTCTTAAATAAAGCCTTGAAATGAAGTCCTTTGTTCAGCTTTCATTCAGCTAATTTTCCATATTTCATTCCAGGCGACGGTGACGTTCTTTGACACCACTCCTCTGGGCCGAATCCTAAATCGCTTCTCCTCAGACATCTATAGCGTAGATGACTCATTACCCTTCGTCCTCAACATTCTTCTAGCCAATGTTTTTGGCTTGTTGGGAATGCTGGTGGTGATGTGCTATGGGCTGCCCTGGGTGCTTCTCCCTCTTGTTCCACTAGGGGTGCTGTACTACCAAACTCAGAGGTTTTATCGGCACTCCTCCCGCGAGCTCAAACGCTTGTGCAGCCTCACACTTTCTCCAGTCTATTCACACTTCTCTGAGACCCTCTGTGGCCTGGCAACAGTGCGGGCCAGTGGACACACTGCCAGGTATAGAGCCTGTCGGAGCGATGGCTCTCAACACAGACTCTGTGTTTCCTCTTAAAGTCATCTTGTCATCTGTAAAGTCATCCATTTCATTTCATAACCCTAAACCTAACTGTTGCCACTTGATTTATAAATATGCAGGTTTGAGGAGGAGAATGAGAGGCGGTTGGATCAGAACCAGCGCTGTGTGTTTGTCAGTAACTCTGCCATGCAGTGGCTAGATATTCGACTGCAGATGATTGGTGTCAGTGTAGTGACCGGGATTAGTATAATCGCTGTGATCCAGCACCATATCAGATCGGTTGATCCAGGTTGGTCCTCAGCTTTCTTTACTCTTTCTTTGTATTCGCAGCATTCATTAACTTCATCTGGTCATTAACTAGCTAGACAATTAGCCAACCTTATAAGACGTTGGGAATGGAAGTCATACACATAAACCACAAAATCACTGTTAATTAGTCCATACGTACTCCACACCCATCTGTACTCCTAAATGACTCCATGTCCTTTTGTCTGATCCTGCTCTAAATATTAGCGCAATTAAAGCAAATCACGTAACATGTATGCACAGCAGTTATCCAAGTGCTTCAGTTAATACAATAGTGTTGAATGTTGTCATAGACCTAGTGCTAAATATAGCATGTCAGCGATGCTGTGAGAGAACTGGCCAGGGCAGCCGCACGTGTTTCCTATGTCTTAAGGCACCACAATATTTACTCAGCCTCACAACAAACATATTCTTTTAAACCTGAAATCGTATACATTTTGGTCATAACAAGAATATAAAAAAGCACGCGATAAAGGTGTTCAGTGTTGTTTAGAAAGTCAGTGAATGCCCCAATACTTAATTCATTATGAAATAGAAACATTTACATTTAGTTTATGATGATGAATGAGTCGTCATGGGAATGAGACAATTGGATTTATTAAATTTTTGTGTTACTTAATTAAAATGATTTTAGTCATTAAAAAAGCTTCAGAGGTGAACAGTCTACATTAGTAATCTCCAGAATGTATGCAAGATTCTCCTCAATGTGAAACATCATATTCCTTATCAATTGTTTAACCTTTACATTTAAGGTTTCCGTATGGTATGAATGTAGCTAATTCCGTATGGTATGAATTAGCAGCTAATCATCCTTGTGACAAAGTAGCCTGAAAGCCTAAAACCCTAACCTGGAAAGCATTATTTATTGAGCTTATACTACAATCAGGAAATCGTAAAGAACGCATTGTTAGAAAGCTTTTGAAATAATAATAGACATTTAAAGGAGACCTACTGTGCAAAGTTTACTTTATAGCCATTTTTATACATTCAGGTGGTCTCTGGTGTGTCTTTTGTTCTTTTTCCATTTTTAAATTGGCTGAAGCTTAAATAAGCCAATCAAATTTTCTTCCTAATATAACCTCATATGAGGAAAAACCTTCCCCCAGGGTGTTGCTCAGCCGTACCTAATTTGCATAAGACAATGAAACAGAACATTCAGAGGAGGAGCGAAACATTAGCACAAAGTGTTACAAATATTTAAAATACATTATCCTAGAGGGATATTTCAGCTGGAGCTTTAAAATACAAACTATAGGGGCACTTTGAGACCTGTGTTAACTACGAAAATATGGGCCCTTTAGTGTACTTTACAAAGCTTAAACAAGTCTGTAATCGTTTAAACTTCAAGTTGATGCCACATTGCTATCGTTTAAGATAGTATCTAATGCTAAGTTTCTGCATCTTTGTTTGGGCTAGGTATGGTGGGTCTGGCTCTGTCTTATGCTCTATCCATCACTAACCTGCTGTCAGGACTGATCTTCAGCTTCGCCCAGACTGAGATGCAGCTGGTGAGTGTAGAGCGTACTGAGGAGTATTCCACCTGCATTCCCCTGGAACCCCAGCATGGCAAAGCAGCGGTAAAAGAAACAGTCATGCTCAAATCCACATGTAATAAGGGAGAGTTATGTGTTACAGTCATAATGCAATTATTTGCACAAACCTTGTTGACTAGGTTCCAGCTTCCTGGCCAGAGCATGGTCGAGTGGAGTTTATCGCAGCTGTTCTAGCGTATCGACCTGGGCTACCCAATGCTCTGGATGGCATCAGCTTTATGGTGAAGCCAGGTGAGAGAGTTGGCATCATTGGACGCACAGGCTCAGGGAAGTCTACTCTGTTCCTAGCGCTGTTTCGTATGGTGGAACTGAACCAGGGGTGCATACTGCTGGACGGGGAGGACATCAGTCAAGTGGGGCTTTCTCAGCTAAGGTGAGCAATCAGCCTGTATGATGACACTTTTAGTACTTGAATAAAACTTGTTCAAAAGGAAATTCTCCATTAAACGAGCCCTATTATTCAAGTTTTAGTTAATTTCAGACTTTTAGATGGGTCTCCAGTATGGGATAACCCTGGAAGTTAACTTAGCTGATATTTTGAAGTGGAGAAGGAAATATAAAGAGAAACCTAAGAGATTTACAGGATTATCCACCACCCACCACATGGTTTATTCTTCTCACCTATTGGCTACAGAGTATTGTAGTCACTTACTGTCAGTTGCCAGTTCTGCCAGTCGTGGCTCCGCCCTCATGCCTACAACCATATCACAGCCATGCTGCTCCTGGTGGAATTAACTAACCTTGACTGGTGGACCTGGCAACCAACAGTTAGTGTAAAAAACAGCGGTAGTTTTAAATTCTTATCAGTATTATGTAGCTAGAATGGTAAGGAGAATAAAACATGGAGATTGTGGGCAATCCTGTAAATCTGTGTAACATTTTACTTTATATTTCCATTTATTCTGCTTTAGAGTACCAGCTATGTTAAGTGGGACCTTTAATACCAGGATGTTGTTACTTATCACAGAAATGAACAATTTCTCAAAAACAATAGCAAGATGAAAAAATATTTCACCACATTTTTTTGTTTACCGTCTTATTCACAATCATGATGTCCACTGTAGGTCTAAGCTGGCTATCATCCCCCAGGATCCCTTCTTATTCTCTAGCTCTGTAAGGGAGAACCTTGACCCCTGTGGGCGTCATCCAGAGCATGAGCTACTAGATGCTTTACAGCAGTGTCACCTAGGAGATGTAGTTCAAAGAATAGGTACAGTATGTTCCAATCAGAGAGTCATATCTATGTTAAGTGTGCATGAGAAATTTATATTTTGTGTCTGTTTTTTTTGTTGTTGTTTGTTTTTATCCTGTTCTTCAGGGGGGTTGGATGCTACAGTCGGAGAGAGAGGAAAGTCTCTTTCAGTTGGCCAAAGGCAGCTGCTTTGTCTTGCTCGGGCGCTTCTGACTGAAGCTAATGTATGTACATGTTCAAAACAGTGCTTAGATTTTTCATCAAGCAGACTAAAATAAAAGCAATGCACACTGCAATACTTTACCGTTTTGTTGCCTTCTTTGTAGGTTTTATGTATTGATGAAGCTACAGCCAGCGTAGATCACAAGACTGACATGCTTCTACAGAAAACTATCCGAGAAAGATTTAAGCACAAGACAGTGCTTACTATTGCTCATAGGTAAGTGCCATAATATTTTTATTTACAGTATGTCTCTCCTATGTTATTCGTTTATGTAGTCTTTTTTTCAGATTGATACCATTTTCTCTATATTTTGGTCAGTTCCTACCCATTAACCAGCACAGGAGGGTGAGGACTAAACCATAGACTGTACAAACCCTCTGTGGGTTAATCTTACCGAAAATTAAGTAGTAGAAAAAAAAGTTTGACACTTGGGGTACTGCCTACCCCAACTATAATTGTATTACTTCATATAATTTAGATTGATGAGTTACATAAAAATTCATCCATACAGTTGTAATAAATGGGAAATGTAGCTATTAAGACCAAAATTGTTTTTGTTGGACAATTTAACATGGGGTCTATAAAGATTGACTTACTTTTGGAGCCAGCTCCTAGTGGTCATACGAGGCACTGCCTGTTTTGATACTTCTGCGTCAAGGCCTGACAAGCACCTCCTTCGGGACGCATGAAGCCAAGTGCTGTGTATTTTCCCAACTGCTGCTTAAAAAGATGCTTGCTAGAGTTCTGGCTTGTTGCTTGGTTGGGATTTAAACTCGAACCTCAAGGTCCTGAGTGAAAGCTTTTCTTTGGTGACACACAGGAACCTAAGCTACGTTTACACTGTCAGTTAAATGTGACCCAATTCCGATTTTTTGCTCATATGTGACACATATGGGATATGTT
>JAOTRS010000004.1:21231843-21263955 GCA_028565755.1 Dinotopterus cunningtoni
ATTCATGTTTGTGGCTGTAATGTGACAAAATGTGGAAAAGTTCAAGGGGGCCGAATACTTTTGCAAGCCACTGTATAATCTAAGCTTAGCACCATGTGCAGTCTGAAACGTTTCATATACTGCTGCAGGCTACTAGATCACATTGCTGCGATTTTGTCACAGTATTCAGCAGAATATTATAAAACCAGGTGTTTTTCTGCGTTAGATAGAGTGTCTATGTCTATGTAACTTGACTTTGTGTGACAACAAGATTGAAGATTTTTTTGGATTGAAGATTATGAAAGCAGCCTGAGAGTACACGAGAGGTCAAGTTTAGATGTTTGCCTTCAAACATTAGTGTCTGATCATAGTTTTTTAACTTTGGGTGTTATCAGGGGCAGGAAATAGCACTGCAGTCAAATGATCTCCTAGGAATTCAAATTGAGCCTCTGCAGTTCCTCTTCATGTAAACCAATACAGAGATCATCATCTGAATTTCAATTGTTTGGGAAGAAGCATGTCTATAGTACTTATTGTTTGACTCCCAGGTGAAGTTCATGGTTAAACGTTTTAGAAAGTGTAGAAAAGGAAATTAGTTTTATTTCTTTTTCATTTATTTTTTTATTCATGATGAAAGAGAAACTAATGGTATATAAAGTAATAATATGGCTATGGCCTAGATCATCTAGGGTACTTTATGTGCTGTTGTTGCTGATATATAGATAACATGCGATAAGTAGAAGTTACTTACGGGAATAAGTAAGCACCTCCTCGAAAATGAGTTCACTTTTTTAAAACAATTCAATAAAACCCTTAAACAATCTCATTTATTGTTTAAAAAACTCCCTCAGCTGCTTCATAAAAACCCTTTTTAAATGCCATTAAAGCATTCCATTTGTGTAGTATAGAAGTATAGATTTCTTTAATAGGTAAAGTATGAAACTATTCTTGTGTATCCTTGTTTCCCAGATGAGTTTGAATCCAAGTACTCCTTCCATCCTGTTGAGGATCTGCCACCTCCAGAAGAGTACAGACAGTTCACAAAAATCTATCCCAGTAAAACCAATAAAGGTGAGCATCAGGTTTTTGTTTTTTTTTCAAAGCAATCCTCCTAGCTATATAAAACATTTAACAGTTTCTGCAATATATCCACAATATGAGAAAAGCATTTCAGTAAGTGCATTTACATGAGCCGTAATATTCCATTTATAATCAGAATATAAGACCAAAACTGGCATCATGTAACCATGTCAGTTGGAACAGTCAAGCTAGATCCAGAACAATCAGAATGAGAGGAGGGGTGTAAACCTTCGATAAGCTAACTTGTTGCTATTCCGGATCACAAAGCTCAGTGAGAACAGCTTAATCCCATCAGTCTTTTTTTCAGGCTTTCCCTAAGTGGCCTGATGGCAAAAGAAGGAGCACTGATTGGCTTACTTTCACATACAGTAAAGTATCTGTTGTCTTGCACCTTTGAGTGTTTTCCGTGCTCTTACAAACCCACTTCAAATCAGAAAAGACTGTTAATTAGTTGATTTGTTAAACCAGGTGTGCTGGGAGCTCCGAAAACATTAGAGAGGCAGGGTGTCCTCCTGGGACAGAGTTGAGAACCTTTGATCCAACCAGTCATAGAAATTCTTGTAAAGAATCAAAACGCAGAGGTGGGATTAGAGAAATCATCTTTTATTTTCTGTTTTCATCTGTTATTTTTGTCAGATGAATGTGAGAATGTGAGGTCAGGTTGTTATTGGTCACAGCAAATAAGGGTATAAGGGTGGTTCCGTCTCTCTCTGTCTAAATTGCACTGAGAATGTACACTTTTTAAGGGCTAATTTTGGGCTCTACATGAATAAATACACAAGCAAAAAGAGTTCTTGTTGGTAAACAGTCAGTTGTTAAAGAGGGTCTGGACTCTCCCAAGATTCATGAGTATGTGAGATAAATGGTTTTGTATATCTATACTTTACCTGAGTGTTTTTTTCCTCTCATGCTGCTTTGCCACCATGCCTGATAAACTTTCTGCATTCTCTCACACTACAGCCATGACACGAGGAGCTCCACCTGCACCACCTGTTGGGAGATGATGTGCACTCAAAGAGAAAAATGGCTAAACCTTATTGTGAAATCGAATTATACACATATACATGTACACACACTATTACCGCTGTATGCAAAAGAGACCAGAAGCTGTCTTTTAGCAGAATGCAAAATGAAACTTTACCTGACTAACTGAAATATTCTCAGGTGAGGAGGATTTAGGCCATTAGTTAATAATAATAATAATAATGATAATATTAATGTGACCAAACTTTTGCACATATGTTTAAAAGATTTAGAAGTTGCGTTCATAAATAAATAGTAACTATGCATTCCAAGTGAAAAAAGACACTTTTTCATACATCTAAAATATAATGAATGTTTTAAGCACACTACATGATGTCTGAAAAGCTCCAGCCGGATGTACCTCGAGACCAGAGAACACTGTAAAGTGTCATGGTCCTGATCAGTTCATATGTACTTTCTGTTAAGTGTTAAGAGGACCCAAACTACACAAGCTATATATGCATTCCACATTCTTTGTGTAACAGATACCATAGTACCATTTTTGTAGCACTTGTTAATCATCATTAACACTATTAGAGTGCAAGGAGAGATTGTAGAAGGTAATCAGTAGACAATCGTTGCATTATAACGTAAACAGTGAATTTTTTTTGTCACAGAATAATAATTAAAAAAAATAGAATTACTGTATCATAATCTGTTTCTCTCATAAGGGATCAAATGTGTCATTATTAGATAAAAGGTTTATAACTGTTATTAAAAAAAAATCATGTTGATTATTTGGCCAACATGATTGTTTTGGGGGGGCTATACAATTTTTAATTGTACAAACCTTAAATACTTCTACACTTCATCTACAGAATTGATGTGGATGAATATTTAAGCAACCATTCGTTTTATTTTTCAGCTAAAGTGGGTTGCCAAAAAATGTGCAAATGCATTATTTCTATCTTTGAAAAGGGATTTTTTTAATAGGTATTGATTTAGCAGATTTTAACCACTTCTGTAAAACTGACCAAATGCATACCCTAAGTGCCACTAAGCCCACTATGTATTTACAGTAGGCTCTGCCATGTTTTTGTAAAGAGCCTGCTTGTATACATGTGGTGCGAACTGTGCTGCTGAAAATACCACAGTCTTCTCCGGTTTTTATCTCTACGGAATTACGTAGAATGCTCAAGCAGAATTGACTGTTTCCAATCTTTCACTAATTTACTGATACCATTTTTTAATACAAAATCTAAATGTAATGTATAAAACACTATATGTAGGTAGGTATTTTAATGTGTATAAAAGAATATTGTGTATAATGTATGATATAGAGAATTAAACAACAGCCTATAATTGAGCATATGACAGAAGAATATTAATAGCAAAGGATCAAGCCTGGTTTAATACCAGGACTCTTTTCCTGTTTATTGATCAGGGGACATATTATGATATATGTTCTGTTCACTAATTGTAATTTTAAGTAAGTTACAGTGGCCTTGCCAAATGTTCACATTGAGACGTTTAGGGTGTGTGTGTTTGTATGTATGACTTTGTCTTGTTAAATTTTAAATAAAACGGTTATGGGGGAAAATATTATCTGCTTTTGCTTGTTCTTGTTGCTTATATACATCGTTTAAGTTTAATAAAGACTGAAAGTTCAAATATTTCACCGCATATTATCACCTCAGATAAAGAGAATTCACACTGGCTTTAAAAATTTCCCGGGAATTTTCCCCCCTCAGAAGTTTTATCAACAAAGCAAATACCCGCCAACTAAAACGTGACCCCTCCCTTCAAGGGGCGGGGCCGGTGTTCCTATTGGATGTTTACACCCCTTGTGGTTAATCTAGCCAATCAGGACTCAGCTGAGTGTGCGAAAACGCGCCAGCTGGTGTGTAAAGTGTTTCTTAGAGCTGGATAGCGCGCCACTTGTGTGTGAGACGAGAAGCTTGCCTGAGCGTTTTCGTAACTGGAAAGGGACAACAAAAAAAAAAGCAACGTTTTATCCTGACATTAGGTAAGAAACAAGAACTGCATGAGTTACATTTATTTATTGAGACGTATGTCTGTAAAGTGTAGAACTGTGTATAAAGTGCAGGGGTTTAAACCCGGAAGTGGTAGATGTGTGGCGTGCTGCTTGGCGCCAAATACAAGAATGAGCCAGTTGTGTCGACTAATTCGCCAAAAACTTACATGCAAGTTAGGAATTAATTACAGAACTTCAAATAAAATTTTCCCCTTTATTTAATCGTTTCTTGCAAGCTGTTTGATGTTTAAAATTGTTTTAGTTACTTTGGCTTTGATGAGGTTTAGGCGCCAAGAGGAGCTCACTGAGCAGGCCAGGCTGTTTCACAGCTAATCATGTTTTCTGCTTTAATTTACTACAGATGACTTTGTTATACCCTCCTGAGCTGGCACAATTTATCATTATCATTATTATTTTAATTTATTATGAAACCGTATTGAGCAAACAAGCATTACTTCAGATGTGTGCTTCATTTTAGAAAAATTGTATCTTATTCTTCTTCTCAGGTACATCCTGGTCTGGTGAAAATGCCGAGCACTCGCTCTCAGAGACAACCAACCCTTCAGTTCCCCAAGCGCAAGTCCTCCAGGATCACTTCCCAACCCAAAAGTCTATCTCGGCCTGACCCGGAGCATGCCCTGGATCCCCGGACCATCCCTTTATCTCCCAGAAAGACAAACGTGGGGGTCAGAAATGTCCCTCTTTCCCCCATGAAGCCGGTTTCGGACGTCCAAAACATTTCGCTTTCTCCCAGAAAACCAAGCGTCACAGACATCCGGGCCGTTCCCCTGTCCCCGCAACACCACACGCTCCAGAGCATGCGTCCATCCGAGAGACTCCCTCTGAGCCCCAGAAAGCGTACAGGTATTACAAACTTTGAGCACTTTTTTTATTATCATTATTTTTTTATTTTGTGCATACACAAAATGTATATAAAAATACTGATCGACCTGTTTATCTTCCCCATAGGTGATGAGAACAGATGCAACCTGCCACAGTCTTTACTTGGTTCTCCTCCTAAACAGAGACGCCCCTCACTAGGCTCTCCTCGTAAGCTGTCCTTTAACGAGAACACCCCCGTCTTCACATCTCCTCCACGGGCTGCCCCGGTGGACTTTAAAGTCCCTATTTCACCCGCAGTTTGTCCTTCTCCCAAATGCTTGAAAGAACCTGCCAAAGCCGAGTCTGATGCGCCAGAGAAGGTGCCGACCCCTGTTGCCAAAAGTACGGTTCTGTTTATCATATTATAGTCTACTCTTGTTTGAAAAGTGTGTGTGTATATATACACATACATGTACGTTTTTAAATATTAATGTTTTTTGCTACTGTTTTTCAGAATCGCAGTACCAGTGTGTGAAACAGGCTCTTCACACAGCCGTGCCTGAGCGACTGCTCTCTCGAGAGACGGAGCGAGGGGTTATCGTGTCCTTCCTGGAGAAACATGTGGTACCGGGTAAGCCGTCCAGCTTGTACATTTCTGGAGCTCCTGGAACGGGGAAGAGTGCCTGCTTGAACTGTGTGCTTCAAGAACGCAAGGTGGGATTTAAGAACAGATCTCAGGAAGGCTACGGAATAGATACTTGCTTATACAAAGCTACACTGGCGAGATACATAAAAAAAATTCTGTTGCTGGTTTTTCAGGATTTCCTAAAAGGAGTGCAGACTGTGGTGATTAACTGCATGACCCTGCGTAGCTCACATTCGATCTTCCCCCTTCTGGCTGAAAAAATAGGAACGTCCAGAGGTTACAGCAACGGCAAGCTTGAGAAACTGCTGACCAGTTCAGGCCCCACTGTGTAAGTCTGTTTCTTATACATAGCACCGTCTATCTATCTGCAATGGGCTTTATATAATTAAAGTGTGATTGTGTGTTTCTGGCAGTCTGTTGGTTCTGGATGAGATGGATCAGCTGGACAGCAAAGCCCAAGACGTTCTCTATACCATCTTTGAATGGCCTTATCTTCCTAAGTCGCGACTGTGTCTTATTGGTAAGGTCTACGCCATGTGGTCTTTATACACAACATACAACAGTGTTTCTCGAGTTAACCCTTTTTTGTTTGTTTAATCTTTCAATTCTCAGGTATTGCAAACGCACTCGACCTGACGGACCGTATTTTGCCCAGACTGCAGGCGAAGCCCCACTGCAGACCGCAGCTGCTTCACTTTCCACCGTACAGCCGCCAGGAGCTGGCAGCCATCGTCCAGGACCGGCTCACACAGGTAATCCATCACTTGCATGCACATCCATATATAGTCATGCATTTTGAAATTGATCATTTTTGCACTTGTTACTCGGAATTTAAGCTTTTAGACATTTTTTTTTTTTTTGAAAAACTTTCTACTTTTCCAGGTGACGGGAGAAGGTGTCCTCGACGCTGCTGCTGTTCAGTTTTGTGCCAGAAAGGTGTCCGCAGTCTCGGGAGACGCCAGAAAAGCATTGGACATCTGCAGGTATCCGAGAGCTCTGGTTAAAGTGGTTTATACAGCGAGCTGCGTTTGTTTAGGCATGATTTCTCAAATTTTATTTCCCTCCCTCGCACAAACAGACGAGCTGTAGAGATGGTGGAGTCTAACGCCCGTTCCAGAACGTCTTCTGAATCAGCAAACACTAACACAAAAGGTAAGCGTGAGTAAACAATCTTAAAACGTGAACTCAAGAGGAAGATGATAAAAATAAAAAAAAAGTGATTAAAATTAAAAAAAATTTATTTTTCCCCCTCTCTCGTTGCAGCTTCACGTGTAAGTGTTCCTCAGGTGGCACGGGTGCTGTCGGAGGTGTATGGAGACCGCATGGCCTCCAGCGGGGGAGAGGAAGGAGAAAGCTTCCCTCTGCAGCAGAAATTGCTGGTCTGCTGCTTGCTCCTGCTTACACGCAACGGCAAGAGCCGAGAGATCCAGCTGGGCAAGGTGAGCTTTGGGGGGGAATCAAATAAATAAAATGGTCTTTTGGGTTAATTTTGGGGATGACGTCAAACTCCTGTTGACCGTACTGTTTTAGTAGCGCATTCCGTTCGAGGCTACTGTCTCCCCAGTCTGTGTATGCCAGTATGGGAACATTATCAGTAAAAAAAAAAAAGGTTCAACAATCAAGTGCTCATTACAGTGAGTGTCATCAGTGCCTTTGTGGCTCGCAGCTGAGCCTAACTTTATTTATTTATTTTAAATGCGGGAATACGAAAGCAATGAGATTTTGGCGAAAAATGATTTGTCTCTTAAAAGTTAATCAAGTTCCACAGCCAGAGTGCGGACCATTTGTGACTCACCCTCGTACTTTTTGTTGATGCCAATTTGAAGTGTGAATGGAGGCTTTTATTCTTGTCTAGCAGGAGAGATGGTGTAGAAAACTGACCGCTGGAATCCTGTGCTCTTGTGTTTGCAGCTGTGCGAGACGTACAGTAAGCTGTGCCAGCAGAGGCAGGTCAGCGGTGTGGGCCAAGGCGAGTGTCTCTCACTGTGCAGTTTACTAGAGAGCAGAGGCATCTTCTCTCTCAAGAAGGCCAAGGAAGCACGACTCACCAAGGTAAAAGCCCTTTCACAGGCATTTTGAGGCCTTGCATGGAAAAGTGACTGAGAATGATCATGGACTAGTAGGCAGTTGGGCTGCAGAGGATGTTTAATACATGTAAGAATTAAATCATTGACGAGGTTTAAACATTTACTATTGAATTGTTTTTAAAATTATTTAGGTTATTGGCGCAGTGTGTACCACAGCATTATTGTCTTTGAACATTTGCTGCTCACTTTCTGAAAGGAAGTACATGTTTATCAAACGTGTTCCTGGCCCGATATTGAAACTTGTCTGTTTTTGTTGATAGATCTCTCTGAAGATTGAAGAGAAGGATGTGGAGAACGCGCTGAAGGATCGTGCGTTACTGGGAAGCATCCTGGCTGCGGGTCTGCCGTGATCTCCTTTAATACACCTATAATACTCCTGCATCCACCATCATGTTACCTTGAGACCTTCGCTTTTCACAATATTTATTTTAATGATTTTTTTTTTTTTATGGAGAAGGTCTTTGCTTTAAGGTTTTTTTTTTTTTAATTGAGATTAAGTGTACATTTACGTTTCTATGTAAATAAATGTACAGGATTTTAAAGTTCAACCCCAGTGGTGACATTTTCATTAAATCTCTACTTCTAGCACAGAAAGAAACACACATTTCAGTTAGTAACTGATTTTATTTTGTTTTTTGTTATAAAGTATGATTTGTAGAAACACTATATAAAGACAACTTGCACTTCCAACATTCCCGCTCAGAGTTAATCACTGTAACTCATTTTTATCTAAAATCTATGCAAGGAAAAAAAAAAAAAAGAATCATCATTCTCAAACCCAGTCCACAGCTCAAATTGCAGAAGGCTATTTAGACAATAGTGTTAGTTTATTTTAAACTGTGTGTGCTGCAGGAGAAACAAGCATAATCTGTTAAAGTATAAACATTGCTCGTGCGTCCAGTCCTTTCTTGCATTTCTGCAAAATGGACGATGTGGAAAAAGTCAGTTACTATCAATATTCTGAACAAAGAACATTTAAAGGATATTTAAAAAGTAGAGTTTATTATATATTTTTTTTATGGTTGCTGTGCAGGAAAAAAAGGCAAAACCAGTCAATGCTACGCTTAGTCTGGACGATAATGATTTTAGTAACTTTATAAAAATGTCTGTTACATTTCCATCATTATGGCACAAACTATTAAAAGTTTCTGGTAATATCACAATAAGATGTGCTCTATCACTCGGCCCAGTTTTGGGCTTAAACAGACTGCACAGAGAGAAACAAGGCTTAATTTATGTGCCATTAAAACCCATTTAGCTTGTTAAATGACTAAAGCCTCACTGGATAAAGCATTAAAGCTGAATATGGGGGTCAATCGATTGCACTGTTCTGTACCAGTGCTGGCAGCTTTTTTTTCTACCATGAAATACATAATTTTAAGAAAATAAAGAAAAAAATTAATATAATCATAAGTCGATAAAATCTCTTTGGTAGATTACCAGTCCTCATGAGTTTACAGAAACCCCTAGTAAGAGCCCTAAAATACAACATTTTTCTACAAAAAAAGAAAAAGGTAAGAATGTGTTTTCATGACAAGGCAGTGTTGAGTAATATGCGATTCTACCCCTCGCAGCACAGTGATCGTTGCATATGGTACAGTAGCGTGTGTGCAGAGCCAGTCGTCCGCTCCAGAAGGCTCTTCACTTTTGAAGCGTTTCCTCGGTTAGTGCTCTTCTTGAAACTTTATTGTTCTATAAAAAAAAAAAAAAAAAAGAAATTAATTAATACTAATGCATCGGAAATAGAAAACATTAGGCTATTAGGAGTGTAAGAAAACGATGACTCAAAGATGCGTTCTAGCACATCCTACTAACTCCTGACTTTTACACGCTGACATTTCATCAGTCTTCATGGAATTGCAAGTTTTATTTCTCCTACCTTATGCATTTGTTCATTAACATTAATATAAAGGAAAATAAAATAAAACAAGTTATATAAATCAACAGAAGCATCATCATCCATATGGAAATTTGCAGTAATTCATTGAAAGCCAATTTAAAGACTTTCAATCATATTAGTAAGTATTAAATAGGATTATTTTTTTCACTTCCCCAAACTGGATATTCACAAATACTAAATATATAAAAAAAAATCTAATTAGATTATATACATTATTATAACACAGGGGGATCCAAAGCCTGGCCTTTGAACAGGC
The DNA here is from genome assembly GCA_028565755.1 of Dinotopterus cunningtoni. Classification (NCBI taxonomy): domain Eukaryota; kingdom Metazoa; phylum Chordata; class Actinopteri; order Siluriformes; family Clariidae; genus Dinotopterus; species Dinotopterus cunningtoni. The sequence continues at coordinate 21,241,612 of JAOTRS010000004.1, forward strand.
TAACCGGCCTGATGCTTTTACACTGACTAGCCGAAAAAAGTTGCACATTTCAAATTTCTTTTTAATTACAGCACAATATGATGCCAACTCATGTGTTTAAAAAAAAAAAAAATAGATTTTTCATTCTCCCAGAACCTCTCTTTTACAGCATGAGTACTGGAATATTACTGTACTATTAGGGACAAAAAAAACAAACAAACAAAAACAAAAAAAAACACGGATGTGACAACCTGAACAGATTGACGAGGTCATCAGCTCACTTAATTTTTTGCGCTTAACATAACGTTGCTGAGCCTAGATCTAAGCAACTGAAGTAACCCCAGTGGCTTGTACAATGGCGACTACTCAATGGACGCACTTCACTTTTTACCCTGACGCCACAGCACTCTGGAATAGGGTCGATTTGAACTCATCAGATCACATGATCTTTTTCCACTGCTCCAAAATCCAATTTTTAGTTGAGGACTTTTTTTCTCTGATTAGTCTCATTAACAAATGGGTTTCTTATGTCTGAACCCAGTTCCAATCCTGTGAGTTCCCATCACATTGTGCGTATAGAAAAGCTCTTATTTTCACTATTTCACTATTGTCTACTGCTAATCAACCGAGCGCCTACGTGATCATTTTTTTTCTGATCACATTTGTGTCTTTGAAGTCAAGGGTTTGGTGCTATCCCTCAAGGTTTTAATAAAGCGTTGGTCAGTTCTTAACCAAATTCCAATTATTTGACCCTTCTGTGTATATTTATGTTTTTCAGTTCCGCCTGATAGTGGCAGCAGAGGGCGCTATCACAGTTAACCAAAATGCAATTTTCACCTTTTACTACACCTGTAAATTAATTTTCAGACATATCAAGTCTACAGACCAAAAGCCCAACGTTAACAGTAAGAAAGGGTCAATTTAAGAAAAACTGGAAACCACCAAGCATGGAAAACCTTCTGTCAAGTTCTTTAAAACTTTTGTTAGTTTCAGTTCAGTTCATTAGATTTTGGTTCCTGAAATAGAGAACTATTGTGCTGTAATTCCTATAGTTTGGACACCCCGTTATGATGTAATGATTCGAAAGCACCAACACAAATACTGAATACTACCCGTTCCCACCCTCTGACCTGTTTACGGGAGAAACCGCAGTGGTAAGCAGTGCTAAGCAAGTCTGTGCAGGAAGAATGTGTCAGAGAGAAAGATATCTGTTTGAACTTGTGTAATAACCTGTTAGCAACCATCACTGAAGCCTCTGTGCATTTGGTCATAGGCATGTGGGAAATCATCAACCAAGTCAAGCTCTGTTTGCATGTGATCATATGCAAACCCACCACCGTTGCTGCCAAAGCGAGGGTCAATATCTGTAAAACATACACACTTAGGCTCATGTACAGATGGATCTCATTCAGTATTAGTGCAGCTGGATGTGGTGAACAATGATGCGCAAACAAATTGAAAGTTAGTTAGTTATGCATCAATATTGTGTCAAGTGATGATGTGAGGTTACTAGGAGCTTGTTAATATGTTAAGTGCACATATTTCAAATTCTGTCCATCGCTACACACCATCTCCTACGAAGCCAGCGTCCATCATTGCACTTTGTGCCTGGAAGAAAGGGGGGCGGGGGGAGAAATAGTCAGTTTACTTTCATTAATACATGTTCTTAAATGTGACCCCATAACATCATATCACAGGACACACTTACCGATTCCCACGCTGCTGGGTCGTGTTTGAACAGAGAGTGTGTGAGCTCCACCGACATGCGCTTCCTGTAGTCTGCATTTTTGTCCTCGGAGATGCGGAAGAGCACTGCAGCTGAATATGTAGCTACAAGAGAGAGAGAGAGAGAGAGGAAATTAAATCATTTAATTATTACCATCAACTCTAAGAGGGAACCCGACACTCTCCATGATGCTTCACTGTGGTCTTATTCTGCTTTACTGAAAGCTAGACTAACATACTTTCTTTATATATTTTCATTAGATTATTCATCATTAGATTAATACTGTACTATAATGTATAATAAATACTATAAGGGGATGACATTTCATACAACCTGAGAAGTATCTTACACAGCCTAAACACACTACATAATGTATATTACATGCTTTGATTGTATGCAGCACTTAGAATAAACATTCATAAAAGACATACAAGAGCTGCAGATTATGGGAAGACTCTTAGGTAATTAGATTGTCTGATTTGTTTCAAGCAGCTGTATTTCTTTTTTTTTTTATTATTATTTTTTTATTATTATTTTTTGGGATTTTTTTCCCTGATTTTTTTTTCCTAATTTAGTCGTGGCCAATTCCCCTCCATCACTAGGTCCGAAGACTATCACGTGTTTCCTCCGAACCGCATGACGCCAGCCGACCGCATCTTTTCGAACTGCTTGCTCACGCACCGTTAGGGGCTGAGTAACACAATCGGAGGAAAGCGCTAGCCGCCCCCTTCGCGTGCGCGAGCTCACAGACGCCCCTGATTGGCCGTGATTAATGTGGGAGCACAAAGTACCTCTCATTCCTCCCCTCAGAGAGAGCTCGGCCAATCAGCTTTCTCTAGACCTCCGGCTGTGAAAGGTAACAGCATCCCCCGGGGATCGAACCAGTAACAGCATCCCCCGGGGATCGAACCAGCGATCTCCGGATGATAGGGCGAGCACTTTACCACTGCGCCACTCGGATGCCCCAGCAGCTATATTTCTTACAGGTTTTTAAGTAATTATTAGTAATTCGTATATAATACGTAATTTACTTAAAGTACTGATATTATCTAATATACATTGTAACTTGTGTTCTTTGTTTACAGTTCAAGTGAATCTTTTTTTTATCCCCTGACGATATTCCGATCTACACTCCAGTCCAGTAGGTGGCAGGGTTGCACCAATTGCCCAAAAACTCAAAAGAAGAAGCAACAACAGTCTTGCAAAATGAGAGTATTTTTTGCAAGTACTTTGCAAAAGATGGAATAAGTTTATATTTCCTGTAAAATAATTAATCAGTTTGAGCCGACTGTACTTAAATTTTACTCAGCTTACCTAAATAATTAAAAAAAGGCTGATTTGATTCCGATTTAAAAGCCAATCAACTCAATTAAATTTAACCAGCAAAACACTAATCAAATCGTATAATTTGATTGATCATATAATTTGATTTATACAATTGACAGTTTGTGGTCAATGGTCTGAAATGGGCAAATGTTAAACAGTATTTTTGACTTTATCACTCAGCTGTAATACAAGTCCCTGAATATAGAAACAATAACATAAAAATGAGTGCATTAGAATTAAATGACATCCTGTACTATGTCAGATGTACAGTTATATAGTACATGGCGATACAGTATATACAGTAAGTCTATATACCGTTAAGAAAATAAATCACTACTTTCCAATCAAACAGATGCAATAACACAAGAGCACTGCAATATCATTCTATTGAAATCTTCGTTCGTCAGTCAAGATCAAGTTTTGTGTGATCAAGTCACCAATGTGATTATTTCCTAGAAGAAAAAAAAATCTAACTAAGCAGGGAACTCCGTCACGTGATATTTATTTCCTTTTCACGTACCAATGCCCTCGTTGTTGGAGTGCAGGAGTTCCATGAGTGGGCTTGCAGCTCCCTCGTTATCAATTATAGCAGCTGCATTTTTATCCACCGCCAGCTCGCAGAGCACTCCGGAGGCCACCCGCTTTATATTGTCCCCTGGGGAGTACAGCAGCTGGAGAGAGAGAGAGAGAGAGAGAGAGAGAGAGAGAGAACGGGTAAAATGGTGTGTGTGAGAGAGAGAGAACTAACAAAGTATCTACACTGCCAGATATTTCTGATACAGAAATGTTTTTCTGTGATGTTAACCTGCACAAACAGCGGAATGACATTCGAGTCGATGATGATGGCTCTATTTGTGCGATCTCTGGCCAAGATATGCAGAGCTCCTGTGCAACCTTCCACAATCTCCTCCATCCTCACGCCGTCCTAAGAGAAGATGAGAAGAAATGAGACGTTGTGAAATAAGATCTGGAAACTCGAACCGCACTGTTTGTGAGTCTAATGAATAAATCATTGGGTGACCTAAGAAAAAGAATAATGTTACTGGGTTGCTTGTGTGCTTATGGTTACATGCATACTACCCCCATCTACAACCCTGCTGTGTGTATGACTCAATGTGTTGTCGCCAACCTGGTAAGTCTGCTGGCTGGCTGAACCATGCTTCTGAGCATCCTGGTGGGCATTTTTTAGCAGATTGATCAGTTTGGGAATTGCATCAGCGTCTCTGAGAGGCGCCTGATTGGCTGGGCACAGCGCTAGGTTACGGACCAGGCCAACCACAGCCTAAAAACACAAGACAAAGGCAGTTCGCTGTTAATTCAACCAACGTTACCAAGGTAACCATTTAATTATAAGAAAAAAACAGAACTTTAGTTTCAAAAGTGTGAAAAAAAAAAAAAGAAAAAGAAAAAAGAAGAGATTTAATCTCATAAACACAAGACTCATTTTCTGATTATGATGAGACAATCTCTTCCGGCTGTTTCATTTGGTGGAATTAATTTGCTAGCTGCACTTTTCTCTACTATACAGTATATACACAAACCCACACACTGTTATAAAACCATGATAGCTGTAATAAATAAAGTAATAAATAAACAAACTAAATAAAAATCCATCACCCTAACCTAGCCAATAGTATATTTTGTCTAATAACCTGTCTAATAAATCCGTCACCTATCCCTTTATCTCTCTCCACTGGTTGTGTGGTTTCACCTTAACAACAGGCCAGTAGTGTGGCTTGTTGAGCAGCTTGATGATGGGCGGGATGCCGTAGTGGACGCGCACTGCGTTCTGCGCGAGCTCGGCGTCCTGGTGGCGGCTGGTGAGGTGGCGCAGGGCGCAGGTGGCAGGCTCGGCTACGTCCTCTTTATCTCCGGCACGCAGGAGCGCGTGGATCAGAGCCTCCACGCCGTTGTTCTGGCTTACAAACGTCTTGTTCCGAGCGTTATTGCAGGTCAGATTCGACAGGGTGCCAGAGACGCAGGCAAGCATGTTCATGTCATCTGTGGCGAGGAGGCCGATCAAAACCTGCAGCAGCCCCTCCAGGCCGTCCTGCAAGCAGAGGCAAATACGGACGGGTTTAATTTCAGGGATGGTGTATATATTGATAAAAAAACATGCCATTTATTTACTTGATAAGGTATTTTTCCCTCGATTTTGATTTTACCCTCCTGACTGTATTTGAAGAATATATAAGAATAAAAATCTGAATTTCAACATTCTGCAACAAACTTGTCATATTAAAAGAAAATTAAATGTTTTACTGGTTGTAAAGAAAACAAAATACATTTTAATCACTATTGCATAAGTAGACAGAATGTAGGGCTAACTTAAGCAGCATAATCATGTTATTAACCATATATTAAATTACTGGGGCAGAGTGTGTGTGTGTGTGTGTATATGTGATTACACAGACCTGTTTGGTGGCAGCATCAGACAAGTTCCTCAGAGTCCACAGACAGTTTTGTGTAAGCCGCTGGCTAGAGCTATTCACGTGCTTCCCCAGACACTGCATTCCACCTGTGTGAGTGTGCGTATGTGTGAGAGAGAGAGAAGGAGAGAGAGAGAGAGAGAGAGAAAGACAGGAATAGGCAGACACATGGTATTCAGTACACATACCATTAACACATTACAGTTCAGTCATGAAGTCCAATTCATACGTCTTTATACTACAAAAATATTAGAATACAGAGACAAGTTAAAGACTGTACACAATCGTTGGCTGAACGCCATGTCAGTACTGTGCTGCGAAAAACAGACATGGCAAAATTTCACTTCCAGTTTCTGAATGTGTCAAAACGAATGAAGGGAAAGAAAGTGGACAAAACAGCAGACTGAAAGAGAAAGATCCAGTGTTCTCACAGAGCCCGCGACTCCCTGGAGATTGATTGTCTTGCTAAAAGAGCAGTGGGTCCCTCGGCTCACACTCACCAGCCTCTACGATGGTCGGTTTGTTGCTAGGACACACTGACAGCACTTTCAATACGCGGCTGGTGGTCCATAGCAACTTCTCGTAGTTGTAGTTCCTCATGATCTGCACCAGGGCCTCGGGTCCTCCGTTCGCCAGGATGATCAACTGCAAGAGAGAGCGGAGATATTCCAACTGTTTAGACTTGCATATGACGCAGACGTAAGGATTAAAAGATAAGGAAATAAAGATCGAGTTAAAAACAATCGCAAGAAAATGATATACACTAGTTTACATTCACAAACACACCTTGCTCTCCTGGTTTCCATAGGAAAGAAGTTGAAGGCAATCTGTGGTAATGGCCAGAAACTTGGGGTTGCTCTTTTTCAGGAGTGGCACCATCCTCTGCAGGCCGTCGGCCAGGCGCACCGCCATCTTGGCCCCCTCCTGGTGTAGCAGCAGGTTGTGGAGTGTGGTGATGGCGTAGAAAAGCACTGGCTCCAAAGGAGAGCTGGAACACACACATTATCTGGTTGACATACAGCATAGTAAAGTAATTTAAATTAAGACAATAAAAAAATAAATATAAATATATTGATCTGAAACTTCTTGACTTTGGAATTAATTTGTTTGATCTCTGACTGAAATACAGGAAATATCTAATCTACACTTTTCTGACCCCATTTCCATAACTCACAGACTACCGTGTGCAAATAAATACGGATATTTCATTAAGGTACGAGGATGCTCCTTAGAATATGCAACACTTTTTTTTTTTTTTTTTTTTAATCGAGCTGTGTTCTCACCTGAGCATGCGCACCAATGCGGGAATGCCCCCTGACTTGAATATGGCCAGTAAGCCCTCACGCTGGTGTGACAGGTTGTGCAGGATGCTGGCGGTGGCACGGGCTGTCTCCATGTCGCTTGTGTTCTGCATGGCCCTCACCACAGCCGCCACCATCTGAGGAGACTGCATCAGAGCACGCCGGGACGCCTCCTTTCGCGTCAGCTGGTTCACAATCTGCGCTGCCTTGTTCACCACCACCTGGATGAATCCAAAAAGTCAAAGGTGAACAGATTTCTCAGTGTGCATGGATTTAATATTTTTAAAAAAATGATGTTCTGATTAGATCTCTTATTTTATTTTACTCAAAGCAAAAACAATCCTAAAATTATTTTTAAATGTGATTTTTTTTTTTTTGCTAAATATTAATGAACCAACATATTGGACCAAACTGTTTAGCATGTAAAACTAAAAAGATGTAATTCATATGTTGCTTAATAATTTAATAATGATCCTGTATTTGGGAGGAAAAAAAATTGCTACATATTTACTTGCCTCATTAAGCACCTCACTTCAATAAGAAGATTAGAGAAAATTACATTTAAGATTTTTTTACATTGCATGCACTTCAGTCTTAAAAATGCGTGAGGCATTGCTAATTAGCGCTTAAATATGAATATGCTGCATACCTTGCCAAACTGCCTCATGAATAAAAGTGTTGCAATAATATGCACTGATTAGCAGCATTAACACATTCACTTCTATCTTAATATCTTTTCCACCACGGGATAACAACAGGCAGAGGTGGAAGGTAACCAAGTACATTTACCTTGTTGTTGTGTTTTTACGTATCTTCATGTTACCTGCATAACCTTATTAAAGGATATTTTTTACTTTCACTCCACATCATTCTACAACAAATCTGTACTTTTCCTTCATTATAGTTGTGCTATTATTATTGTTGTTGCGATACACAGTTAAAGGTAAGCACTTTTGCACTTTCACTTAAACTTGACTTCTACTTTTACTTGAGATTAAAAACTGTACCTAGGGTATCTCTAGGATTTATGTACTTTGCCCACCACTGGCTACATGGAATAGCAGAAAGCTCTCTTGGGTACCTGGTCATCATCATTGAGCAGTTTTGTGAGTTCTGGAACAGCACGGGTTGCCAGCTCGGCATCGTCCTGGTAGTTATCAGGTGGATGATGGCCGCCTTGAGCATTTGAGAAGGCTCGGCCAGCTTCTGCACGTTGGTCTGCTGGGACGAATCCATCTGGGTGGAGACAACGGTCATCCCCTCCACCATTGTCTCGGGGAACATGGCCTGCCTCACGCGCTGGGCTCTGGTCATGGTCAACTGTGACTCCAGTTCTGAAAGAGAACGTTTGTGTGCAGATGGTCAGAAATTGAGATGGAGGCCTATTTTTACTGAGCCTAGCTAAATGAAAATAAGAACAAAAGCCTGAAAACAGGAACAAAAATCTGGGCTAATTGTCTGTGTGCATGAATGCAAATGGCATGGAAACTAAAGCAAGATGAAATTTTTATGGCAAACTATGGGCAAAGCCAACTTTAGGCATGATGGGTATGACTAAGTTGGCAGTGTTTCCATGGATGGTTCCCTTATTTATATTCCCTTATTTTTTCTGCATTTCTATTTTAATTTACATAGCTGTATGTTATATCTACACTCTCATGTCTTAATATCAACTCTACCTACCATGTAGGTGGACTTTTGTATTTTGGATTTAGATTAAGCCCGAGGCAAGGGTGGAAGAGAGAATAAAATTCCTAAGAGGACCCAAAAAAAAAAAACTTTGAAAATGATCCACACTCAACAGGGAAGTCATGTTCTTCTGGGTGACATCGGATAGTGTGATTATGAGTCATTACTACACTACACTTAAGTGCTTAGGAGAGCTAAGTGTACTGAAAGGCTTGGTGTATAATAAAATTTACAATAAAATGCATATTAAAAAAAAAAAAGACTGATCCACTCAAGATAGCGCAACACACACTAATGCCAGTGTTACTGCTGTGCTGGGAAAGATCCTCCACATAGTTAATATCTGGTTACAGTTATACACTTTCAGTCTGTGTATAGGGCAGACAGGGGCTCAAACTGCACTGAACAACAGGTACAGATCATAACCGTATACCTACAAACTGTTAGTGTGGGTATAAGGTTAAAGTTTAAGCTGTTCAAAGTTGAAGCCTGAAACATGTTTCATGCAAGTACGCGAACGGAAACAACCATGGCTCGGCCCAGCCGGCACCAACGTGCATCTTTGGTAAATTTACTTAAAGTGCACCGTTACGTACTTGTGGAGGTGATCAAACTCACTTGCGATATAATTTCCCGAACGTCAGACTGTTTCCGAAGTTAGGGTGTGATTAACACAAGACGACTTCTTAGGACAGCTTTTTGGTGTTGTTTTGTGCTACAGCGCCCCTAGTGGAAACGCTGAGACTTCAGCTTGCACTTGCTTCACATTAGGATTTTTCAAGTGACACCCAACGACGCGTTGTGAACGCAACGACACGTGTAACTGAGATAGGGTAGCTTGAATCATGTTTCAAATCAGCACATATATATATATATATATATATGAAAATTCTATTTGTTTTGTGACTGGTGATATTTGCACAGGAAGATCTCTTCACTGAAAATAGCAGCGTCCTCACTGAATTTAAATTACATGTAATATTGGGGCAGTGTGAGAAGCGGCAGCGATTTGACCGCACACGCAATGGTAGCACACTGGTGTCAGGGTCTACACGCTGAGGTTAACCTTGTTTAGTTTAGTATAAGACGGAACACTTAAGGTGTGTAATATTTTTGTGCACCTCACCTGCAGGGTTCTCAGTGACTGTAGTGGTGGTATAGGTGTATTTATTATGGAAATCCATCCCGTCGTCATCTGATCGCACTGTATTGGCCCCTGACTGGATGCCTGAATCTGTAGTATAATACGTCTTCTGCCAACCTGCAACCTTCATCACTCCTTCACGTTCACCCACTATACATACACACAAACACAAAATTCAAATCTAACATTCAAATCTAGCTCGAATGTCAGGCATGGTATTTGTTGCACATTGTTCACATGTACACTAGAGATGTTTAGTTTTAGAAGATCATCTTGGCATTACACATCTTTGTCACACCTACCGCAAAGCTTGCTAGAGGGTAAACTATGTCGAGTAAGAGTAAAAAAAAAAAAAGTGACATTTTAAAAAATTTGATTTAACGCGCGAATGGATTCTGTTCTCCTAAAACACTGCAGGCACGATCGGACTTTATTCCATTCAACCTTACATTTTCTTTCCCCTCTGAAAGTTTCGACATGTCAGCTGTCAAAGTAACTGATCTGTCTAATGCTTTTACCTGGAATGGAAAAAAATCCAGATGTTGTAAATCTCAGAGGACGTTATATCTAGACGCAACACTTGCTTTTTTAATTAGGCCTGGTTTCTTTAATGGTAAGGAATAATGCTCTATACTGTAACGCCAAAAGCCAAAATAATGTAATTACAAGAGTCATTAATTCTTCTTGTTGTAGCGCTTATGTGATATTTCATGTGATCGTTGTGATTAAAAAAACATAAACTATGTCTAGCAATTTTCCGAATTGTTCATTTACAAGACTTACTTTGCATTGCCATTGTCGCTTCTTTGGCTCAATCCAAGCCAAACTGTGAAACCTGAAGAAAAAAGAAGAAAAGAAAAAAAACAACATTAGTCAAAAAAAAAATGGCAGGCAGATGGCAGATAAGTGCACATGGAATTCTGGAATTTCCTTCGGGATTAATAAAGTATGTATGTATGTATGCATGCAAGTTTGCATGCATGTATGCATGTATCTATCTATCTATCTATCTATCTATCTCGCTCTCTACAGGGCGTGAGAAACCTTTGACCTCCACCCTTAAAGTCTGTGTGGGATTCAAACAAGCTATAATAACCACAACAACTCACAGAACCGGCTTGGCATGACTCACCTCTTACACACCCCATACACACCTAATGCTGCCCTAGGATTTCTCTACAATCATATTACTTCTAGATTTCACCTTTCAGTCTATTTCGATGGTGTAATTTTCCCCCAACTCGCACATCTACGGCCTAACTAGAAACAAACATGGTCGTTCATGAAATCGAGGTGAAGGTAAAGTGGATTTCCTTATTAGATAAACTCTTTTTTTTATCCTTTCCTTGCCCCTATGTGTTCTGTCTCTTCTATTCAATTTCACCATCCTCCTCTTTCTCTTAAACAAATAGTCTATCCTACCCACTCATAAGGGTGCTCTGATTGTGCGATGACGAAGCCGGTGTGCACGTATCTCACATATGATGGGGGTGGAATTTTGTATAATAAAAAAAAAAAAAAAAGTATAAAAAAAACAACAACAACAAAAAAAACCAATGCATACACACAAACAATAACATTATTTCGTGCAGCTGTACTATAACAACATTTCACATAAAAAAAAAAAATAAAAAAAAAAACTGGTCAGGTTAAGCCTACCAGAGATGCCATTCTCACCATCAAGCTATTTTAGTCAATCGTGATGGTATTTTATTTCCAACGCCCATTAACATTGTTAACATGGGACGATGCAAAACATTACTGAAATTGTGTAGAGATCTGTCCAACATGATTAAAACCTGGAAGGATTACGTGAATTTACAGGATTGGGACTAAACAAATTGGGACTAAAAAAAAAAACCACTTGTTAGTGAGACTAATCAGAACAAAGGCTTCAGCATAAAGTTTGGACTTTGGAGCAATGGAAAAACTAGAGATGCGGAGATGCAGTCATGTGGTCTGATGATGGGCGTGTCAGGGTAAGATGGGAAGCACATCATGTACAAGCCACTGGAGGCAGTGTTATGATCTGTAGGTGCTTCAAGCTGGTCGTTAGAAGGCAATAAAATAAAGTCTGCTGACGACCTGTACGTACTGTATAATCAGATTGTCACATCTATGGAGTTTCATGGCACTGGGATATTCCAGGACTCAAATTGTGAAAAAGAGTTGTTCTGGCCGCATGAGGAATCATTTTCACACATGAACTGGCCACCACACTGAGTGATGCAATCCAAAAATAAAAGCGGTCAAGCCAAAACTTAGATTGCGCAACGGTTTTGGCCAGGCAGTGTAGTACAAAGCACATGGCGATTCTCATTCAGCATGTTAGCCACATCCGGAATGAATACTTGAACATTCTCAGACCAACTCTGAGGAGTAGGAGTTTTAGGAGTAACAGGGTGAGTAATCCTAGGAGTAAATCTTAATAATGAAGTATGGCATGACTGTAAATCGATAAAAACCCACACCTTATTTCTGTAGTATATGCCTCATATTCACAAAACAATAATCACTAACGCAAGTAATTTAGCACTGTCTTAGGAAAAAAACAAACCTTTTAAAACCATTTAATAAAGGCTTGAGTGTCAACGTTAATCAATTTATCGCCACTTTCACTTGAACAGCTCCATATTACAGTTGCTCCATATTTACTAAAGGGTGTGTACGATATTTAACCTTTTTCTTTTTAATTTATAACGTTCACGTGTTCCCTGTTCAAATACAAACCACACTGGATAGAATTACCACAGGACAGTATAAAAAGGGTTGATACTTGACTATGAACAGCGTTTAAAGTGATCATAATCAGCTATCTGCTTGGCACATACGAAAGTACATAAGGAAATGCTGCTGCCTCCCAAATGATTGATGATATTTACAGATATCTGAAGCGCTAAACTAAACTCTGGACATAATTACATTGTTTGGTTAACAAATAACATTTAAAATGTGCCTTAAAATCTTAAAAGGTTGTCGTTGGTCTTTTAGCTGCTCCCGTCGAGGAGTCGCACAGCGGACCATCCGAACCGCATACAACTTGGCAGGTTAGTTTTTTTTTTTCTTGCCCTTCCTGACACAGCCCTCCCATTTTATCCAGGCTTGGGACCGGCACCATGTGCAGAGACTTGGGTTTGAGCTTTGTGTGGGAATTGAACCCAGGCCTTCCGAATGGCAGGTGAGAAACCTAGCACCGAGCCACCAATGCGATTGAAAATCTAATAGTACTCGTGACAAAAAGCCAACACGCCCAGCTCTTCATTATACGTCCTTATAACAGGTTACATCATCGGATTATACCATTCAATGGCACAACTTTGGACATTACTGATTATGCTCCCCAGATAATGCTTTCAAAGGCAGTTTCATTTAAGTAGTACTTACAACAGCCTATACAGGTTAGGTTGTATGCACTGTATATTATAAACATAACACAATTATAGTTGTATGAAAATTTAATCAGCCCACACATTTCATCATCTGGTTCAATCCTTTGACTTCACACAAGCCCTTCAAAAGCAATCCGGTGCTGGACTCCCACACAGAAACAAACAATCCTCTAAGCAGCAGGAATTTGACACTTGGCAACTCCTCAATGCAAAAGACATAAGTGGTGCGCAAGTAAAAGGAGAAGAGGAGTGTAGAAGAGAGAGAGAGAGTTAACAACATGGCTGGACGTTGGAGACGGATGTGGTGGGGGTTTCTGTCTACACGGATAAAAATCACACTTCGATCGAGGACGCGCAATTCATGCTTTGCGTACGGCTTCAACACCGACTGGTTGTGTAGTGATAAAACAGGGCCATTGATAATCCAGCGAGGACGCTGCTGGGAAAAAAAAAAAATTGTGCCGAATTAATTTATAATGATGTTCCGTGACTACCTGTTGATACAGAGCAACCGTGGAACAAAGGATCGAGACATGAACATGTAGAAAAATTCCTTAGAACTGATTAACAAGATAAACAAGCTCTGTCACGCGATCTGTGATGCTCCGAGAGCGGCACAATGAATTTTTTCTAGAAAAAAAGAAAAAATGAATAAATAAATCAGTGAAATTATCTATGTGATCATTATTACTAAAAAACCCTAGGTAATATATGCATAGGGAATTTATGTAGGGTTTGTCAACAATTCATAGTTTTATTAGTCAACAATTCATTAATCGTCAATGAATTAATAATTGAGGTGCAAAATAAACATTGTGCCGTTATTTGATGTTTGCCCAGATAAATATGCCTAAATATTAAATGGTACTTTTAATAGTTAAATACGCGGTTTCTCTTAATCGCAATGTGATATTGTGAATCCCCAGCTCCGAGTCATATATTTACACAGATATATATGAAATATGACAAAAGTATTCCAAACATGTCCAAACACAAACACTATAAATACATTACAACAAGGTGTTCTTTTTTTTTTTTTAAACAACTATAGTGGCCATACTAGAGGAAAAAAATACTTCCTGCATAAAATCCCCCAAAGAGCAAGATTGAACAGTGTACACTACGGGGTTAACTCTTTGTGCTCCGGTACATTTTTCTGTGTCCTTGATCTATTTGAAGGTTTTTATTAGGGTGCCACAAAGCACCATGGGAGCCGTCACTATTCAAAGTGTTTGCAATTCATGTCAAGGCGCAAATAAGCAAATCGAATAACTGCGCTTAAACGGCACTTGGGTGTTTACCAAAGAACTGGCCTGCACCTGAGCGAAGAAAACAACATGACACCCTGTTTACTGTTGCCTGGGGACGATAAGAACGTGTACAAACACGTAACAGGTATTACCTGCATTCTCCTCCCATAAAGCAACCCATTACACACAGTCTTAACTTTCCTGTTAAAAGGAGGGGCGCGACTACTTTCCCCGAAGTAGTCAAATGAAAATCATTTTTCTTTTGAGCATGATTAATGTAGTGGTCATGCCTGCTTGATTTTATTCACTTTCGATGAATAACTCACATTGTTCAGGCAAAAATTAAAGTCAAGTAAAGAGACTGCCACTTCTCTTGCTTTCATACGTCACTTTATTTAAGAAGAATTTCCCACCGTTTAGTCGGTATGCCACCTGAAGCGGCTTGCTTTAAGAAAATGACAGAGGCAGCTTACTCGTGGCTGCTGCAAATTAATCCCAAAGTTCATCCTTATGTATAAATTGGCCACTTAGTTAGGTTGCATTTAAATATTTTTAGAGGAACAACCAAACCAAAAACAAATGCTTCAACTGACCTGATTTTCACTATACAATGTCGAGTAATGCTAACAGTCTCACTCCACAACATTACCAAGAGGTTCAGCTGGCTTTCATTTTACAATATCCGACAAATCTCAAATGTCCAAAAGTATGTGGACACTTGCCCATCACGCCCATACGTGTTCTCCAAACTTGCGCACACTCTTGTAAAGTATGTCTTTATATTTCGTAGCATTAAGATTCCCTTTCACTGAAACCAACAGGCCCAGACCTGTTCCAGCGTGACAGTGTGCCTCTATGAAGAACATAGAGTTTTAGGACTCGAGCGCTCTGCACAGAGACTAGAACGCAACCCCATTGAACACCTTTGAAATGAACTGGAACGCCAATCGGTGTCTGACCACCATATAATGCTCTTCCTGTGGCTGAAGGAGCACAAATCCCTACAGCCACTTTCAAAAACTTTTAACCCCTCCCCCTCCCAAGCAAAAAAATTCATTATAACAACCGAAAAGGAGGGAAAATCTGGATAGGGGTGTTTAACAACACACATTCACCAATCAGCTACAAAATTAAAACCATTAACATTAAAACCACCAGACTTTAGGTTCCCGATTAGGGCGTGGCTTCACAGGGCCTCTGGGGGTGTGTCTGGCACAAGGACATTAGCAGGGGATCCTTTGAGTATTGGGAGTTGCAGGGTGGCGCCTCCATGGATCGGGCTTGTTTGCCACATGGGTGTCAGATCGGAGTATGGAGGCGAGGTCATCGGCCTTGGGACTCTTTTTGGATGATTTGTGCTGCATTGGACCAGACAGGCAGGCCTTTTGTGGCTCATGAGTGAGTCTTGGTTCGCCATGATCCTGTTACACTTTTGGCATACATTTAGTGATCAATGTTGTTCAGTGCACCTGTTGGTGGTGTTAGTGGTTGAATTGATCAGTGTATGGGTGTGATGGTTGCGTGTCCACATACTTTTGGCCATGTAGTGTAAATAACAGGCAAAACTCAGAGAGCCATGGAACTAAAAGATGAAATAATACAAATCAAGTTAAGTCAGCGTGAACCCTTCCTCCACTCATATTTATGGATTTGTTGTGATCCACATTCTTTCCAGTCACAAATTGTGTGTTAGCTGAAACAAGTACGCTATTGTAGATCTGACATCATAACCTGTATACAAAATTGGAGTCAGGTATGGTAATTATACTCATTATTTTACTATTCTTACTATTTTAAAAGACACGAAGGTCAGCCTTTCTGGAACAGTTGTTAACAGTATTGTCAAGTGCATTTGCAAAACCCATCAAGCACCATGATGAAACTGGCTCTCATAAAGACCACCCGAGAAAACCAAGACCAAAACATACCTCTGCTGCAGAGAAGTTCATTTAGAGTAACCCGCCCCAAAAATCACCAACTAACAAACGGCATCTCAGATTAGAGCCGTTATGGAAAGCGGAAGTAGCAGACACATCTCAATATCAAATGTTCAAATGAGATTACTGGATTTTTTGGATGCCTTCAATATATAGAAATCTCCACCACCATGCTTTTTCACAAACTCATGCGTTCTTGGATAATTTTGCATTTCCCGTTTAAACGCTGCTGCCATTTATGCTTTATAAGTAAATCGTTCTCATCCAGTTGGATAACCGGGGTTCATTATGTCCGCAGCTGCAGCACTGCGACTTGATTTCTGCTTAGCTCGAAGAATTCGCCTTTTCCCACGTGATCCTCCCACTCTTTCAGACCAGTCACTCACAATCATCATCATATCTTATTCATTGATCAGCTCTCAACAGTAAACTGTTTAAAGTTTAAACCTAACAAAACCCTCAGAGTTGTGTACTGTGATAACAGTGAGTCGAAAGCACGGGTTTTCCTGATGCATCTACACTAACCAAAAGCAGGATTGGAGACTGCTCGGTTCTACAGTACGCGCTGATATATGGCTCATAAAGAGATAAGACATTGCTGCAAACTTTGGACTTTAATTCAAGAGTGAGTTAATGAATAACTTGCACACACTGTACTTTTAGTTTTCTAACACACACTCGGTTTTCCACCGTATTTCTGGCAGGTTACTTCATATTACACATTCCGTCATGGTTCCCTCTCCAGTGTGTCGTTGTGGAATAGCTAAAGACAGCAGTTTGAGCTCAGGCCACAGTGTAACACGGTGCAGTCATACCAGGCCCGGCCAAGCCCAACACTTCAACCCTGTAATCCTGGTGTGACATTCCTCACCCAGAGCATTCGCTCACATGCTCTCCCCGCCCTTTCGCCCTCCCTCCGCCCCTTCCCTTGCTCACTTGCTGTGCTTGTCCCACATTGGCACCGACTGAGTCTCCTATTATCACCCTAAAACATCTCTCTCTCTCTCCCAGACTCTCTCACAGCCACACCCAAAGGCGGGAAGGAAAAAAAAAGAAGAAAAATGAAACAAGTAAATCAGACGGCTGACAGAGCTGCGATTCTAATACACACTTGTTGTTTCTCTAAAGCTCCTCCTTTCCCTCAGGGCAGACGAGGGCCGTCACATTTAGGTGTGGCTTGGGTGTGTGCGTGTGCTTTTGACTCATCGTGACAGCACAGTGTGAGGTTTGAGCCACCATTTTGACAGATATGTAGTAGTCTTGATTTTAATAACATTTATCATTCACGTAGAATTATTTCGAATGCAAAACACAGCTGCGGTTCTTATC
Source organism: Dinotopterus cunningtoni (assembly GCA_028565755.1). Taxonomy (NCBI): domain Eukaryota; kingdom Metazoa; phylum Chordata; class Actinopteri; order Siluriformes; family Clariidae; genus Dinotopterus; species Dinotopterus cunningtoni. The sequence goes on from JAOTRS010000004.1 coordinate 21,259,111, forward strand.
TGCACTTCAAGAAAAAATTAATAAATAAATAAAAATCCCACAAATGGTTGGGTGCTATTAGCAAAACTGCCACAAAAATGAGTCTGCTCATCAATTAGCCATGTTCGCTGGTGGTACATACGGACACAGAAATTCTTCCTTTTGTACAGCTCGAATGCACGAACACCCCCCGCCCCCTCCCCCCCATTTTGGAGTTAATGGTTCTGCAGCCAGACAGAGCAACCAGCTGAGTCCATACTGCTAAGAGCCTGTGGTCAGGGAGTGCTCCCAAGACGCAGCCTTGTTTCCGCTGGAAAAGGAGCGATGTGCGAATGAGCAGGTGGCAGGCGCTAGGCTGGTGAACTTAACCCCAGGCAAAACACGGAGATGCATCTCAAAATCCTACATCAGCTAGCTCAGTGCTCAGTCTATTCAACTGGTATTAGGAGATCCCAGGGAAAAAAATTGTGTGTTGCTGCAATCGAAATGATACTAATACATAGAGAAAAGCGCAAAATTAAGCGTATGATATCTGCTGCAATGTTAACCACAGATGATGATGATGATGATACTGTAACCACCACGTTCACTGCTCCCTTCATCCTTCCACTCATCCAATAAGGAAACAATACAGCGTGTTCAGAAACACAAATCAAACGTCTTGTCTTTCTAAAAAAATATAATAAATTTTTAAAAATGCACTTGGTTTTCGTCAGATCCTTAAATTGAGAAACATACCAATACTAATCGCATGGCAGAGTCTCATCAGGTTGGCACTGCATTTTCCCCCCAGAGGGAATTGAAATAATTTATGGAGCTTTAAAAAGCAGTCAGGAGGCAATGCAGTCTGGTGGCAAGTGATACTACTGAGGAATGCCAAAAGGAGCTATCATTATGGTCCTGACTCCCATTTTCTGCATGCTTTGACAAGCTGCCTCGTTCTTTTCTATAAAGGACAATTATTTAAACGGAAAAGAAAAAGCCTTCGGAACCATAAAAATAAATACCCAAATAAAACCAAGGCGCTGGATCTGTAAGGGCATGTCGCAGTGTCCCGGTTTCAATTCAGCCTTCTTAAACGAGTTGTACCGGTCAGAGAACAGAAATGGGCTTGAGAAATCCATGAACAATATGATTGTGTAAAAATCCTTATCTGTGAATACACACCATTCTCATGAACACATTTGTGTTGCAAAAACATTTCTAAAGAACTAAGAAAAGGAGATGAGCATGCATTTTATTTTTTTAAATGCTGGACTTGAGTTGCATTTTTTATGCAGGCGACATGAAAGCATAAAAACATGTTCTCCCTGCATTCCTGGAGACGGGGAGGGGTGAGGGAAAGAAAAGTGCCTTGACGGACAGAGGAGTGAATCAGAGCCTGTTATGAATGATGGATTCGCTTCACAGAAACATGACAAAAGAGAGATGTGAGAATGAGGCCAAGTTCAGTTTACCAAGACCAGGCCTGGGCGCTGAACAGCCGTGCAGATTATTATACCCACCACCCCCTACTGCCTCCTGTCCACTATACAGAAAAGAAAAGAAAAAAAAAAAAAAAAAAAACACAACAGGATGCCTATTTGGATCTTGATATTGCATATTTCTATGAATATCAACCAGAACTCCAAAATTGATCAGACAAAAAAGGGGCCTCCTGAAGAGAATTACATGTTCTAAGGATTGCATTTTTCACAGGATGCAGTCGTGATCTTTATTTACTATTACATCTCCTTTATTAAGCAATGCGAGGCTTGAAAATGTCAGTTCAAATGGCAAAAAAAAGTAAAAGTAAAAGGTTTTCAGCCTTTTATTAAGCCTACTGTTCTGGCGTATTTGGGGTTAGCAGGGATAGGTATGCGTCACAGGTGAGGCAAAGTGACAGTTGGTGAATATTTCATTGGCTTCAGGGGGAACACAGGAAGCTGTTCAGGCACAGCACAAAGCTGACGAGACAATGAGAAGTATGACCGTCTCACAGCTCAGTAAAAAGAGATAGAAGAATGTGTTTAATGTTTCAAAAGTCATCAATAACCATCAATAAAAGCTGATAAAAAAAACAGACATGCAGAATGAAGGCCAACACTGAGGGTATTTAAGGTTGTATTTAAAGGAGACCCAATACATTATAAATATTCACTTTTTTTAGTAATTTTTAGATATTTAAATGGGTTTCTAGGTTGTTCTTGTTTTTGTTAGTCTTTCAGCTGCCCCCATCGAGGGGTCACCCCAGCAGGCCATCTGACCCAGCACAGGTTTTACGCATGGTGCCCTTCCTTACACAACCTTCCCATTTTACCGGGGCTTGAGACCGACACTGCACCATTGGCTTCGGTCTGGGCATTGGTTGGGAACTGAACCCGAGCCTTCCGTATGGCAAGCAAGAAACCAACCACTGAGCCACCAATGCCCTAAAGGAGTCTTTTATATGTCTCCAAACAAAAAAAAAGGTAAAAAAAAAAACATTTCCCGCTTTTTTGTTTTTAGATTTTGATATGGTCTGGACTTAAGGAAGCCAACTAGACTCCCCCAATGTGACTTCAAAGAAGAACATGCCCTTTCCTGGCTTGTTGCTCAGCTGTGCAGCTCTCTGGAGGGACGTGGCTCACCAGCAGCTCATTTACATAGACACTGATACAGCATGTTCGGAAGAGGAGTGAAACAAAAGAAGTTTGAGGTATGGAAGAAAAAAAAATCATTATCTGAGGGGGTATTTCAGCTGGAACACTAACGCGCGCGCACACACACACACACACACACACTTCAATGGACCTCTGAGACTTGTTGACGTATTAAAGAAATAGTGAAATATGGGATCTTTAAGGTTTCCTGAAGTTCTTAGAAAAACAACAAAATGCCCAAGAGATGCAAAGCAATCCACCCTGCAAGATGGAATCAAGTCCGACCCCATCTGTACCCTTTCTGCCTGGTCCCTGGGGATTTAATCGACTTTGTTCTCATTAGGGAGGAAGCATGGAATGGCCGGTCGGATGTGTGTATTGATGTGGTGCAGACAACATGAGTGCTCACTGTCCTCTCAGTACAAGGACATGTTCATCAACACTGCAAGGATAAAAACCTGTCAGGCCACCAGATCGATCTGGTCATGTTACCTCATAAAGAAATGGATGGATTCAGTTCATGCATTAAAAAAATACAAAAAGATAATAAAATCCATAGGGACATGATCCTGGGATAAAATCTAGGCGGATTTGCTTAAATTGCTTAATCGCTAGCGTGACACAAGTCTCCGGTGTGGGAACAATCACAGAACAGCATTATTTGTTTCCCCACCCTTGCCTGCTTCCTGGATGACACACGCTTAACCGCTTTTCCATCACAGGCTAAATAAGATGACAACAATATGGAGAACACAATTGTTTGGACAGTCCTTTCTTTGTCAGACTCTCTCTATCAAACAAAATATTATGTAACTAAATTTAAAATAGTGCTTGATGGAGTCCAAAATGATTCAAGTTGAGCTGTTCCTTTGCTTATGAAGACTTAGGCATCTCACTGTCCTTTGCCATTCCCTAAAAACAGACAATCAGATATCTACAAGATGGTATGAAACATGGCGACAGGCTGATAAATTGTAAATTAACCTCTTTATTACATAATCTATAGGATTTAAGCTGAAATTTATAAGAATAAATTAACTACTCTTTCTTTGGGCTCACTGTTAACTCTCAGTGACTAGAGGAAGAAAAAAAACAGAACAAAAGGGAAAGGTTTTAAATCACTTAAGAGAATTTATCTTAGATAGTACACTCATGTCATGAGAAATATGAAGTATAATTACAGAAGCTTTGGACCATCAGGACAGGCACACGTGATCCAGTGTGTAGAATACACAAACTTTTTTCTTTTAATTAAATATGTTCAGTAATATAAATATTAGATGTGTAAAATACAAAATCAATTGTGAGATCATAGTAAGCACATTCTGCATGGCTATCTAAATAAATCTGAAAAAAAAGAAGAAGAAAAAAAAAATCACCAATCCCTGTTCTCTGGGCGTGCATTTACCAATATAGTGATCATGGTTTCTTTACTAATGTAGGGCAGGATCAGAGATTTACTTTAGCTTGGGGGGTTTTAACAGGCAATTGTGTATCTGTGTGCCCAGATACAGTAAATCTCAGCTTAAAATGTACAGCTAGACAGGAAGTCTGTCCTGACTGCACTGCAAAACACCACGGCACAAAAGCCAAATGCCCCATCAACACCAACCCCCCCCCCACAACTCTTATGCACCATTTACACCATTTCACTCCGCAAGACTAATTTGACCAAGAGGAGGAATTTTTTGTGGCAAATTATGACCACACCAGAACAGAAAAAACATACAGCCAGGGTAGATGTTAATGGGCTGGACAGCCTTTGAGGGGTATTAATAAAACCACTTCCCCAGACACTTTGAGAAATGAAAAGTGCACTGGACGTTGAAACAATATCGACATCACCTTTTGCCATTAACCTCAAATGAGGTAGTTACTGGTGAACGGTGACATGTGTTATGTCTAAAACTATTAATTATTGTGTGAATTAAACATGCAAAAAATGGGCTACACCCAGGTGCTTTTATAAAATACACACTTATTTGTTTCGCCATCATTCTGAAGACCTGCCTTTGCCATATAGTAATTAATGATATGCCTAATCCTTCGTCCATCCAGGATTTATCATTTTGTAAATCCTGTGTAGTTTATACATTTTATATATTTCTACTTTAATTACATTTTATTCTGTAACTTTGTAAATTATAACTTAATATTTATTTATTTTAATTATTTCATCTTTAGTTTAATTTACAAAGTTACAGAATAAAATGTAATTAAAGTAGAAATATATAAAATGTATAAA
>JAOTRS010000004.1:21272152-21282744 GCA_028565755.1 Dinotopterus cunningtoni
TTTTTTGTGGAAGAATGGCGTTCATCTCTTCAGCGCAGTTCAGAGACCTTTTAAGGCTGTTCCGGTGGCACTTAACGATGTTTGTATAGTTATGCATCAGTAGGGGGTGGCTCGGTGGCTTAGTGGTAATCACTGTCGCCATGCACCTTTAGGATCTGGGTTCGATTTCCGTCTCGGGTCTGTGTGCATTGAGTCTGCGTGTTCTCCCCATGCTTGGTGGGATTCCTCCAGGTGCTCCGGTTTCCTCCCACAGCCTGAAGACATGCAGATTATGTTAATTAGTGTTCCTAAATTACCTGTAGTGTGTACCCTGCCTTGTGCCCTAATTCTCCTGGGATTGGATCCAGACCCCCTGTGACCCTGTATCCAGGATAAAGTGGTAGAGATGATGAATGAGTGAGTGCGTGTATCAGTAGAGAAGTGTTACAAAGCATTAACTGAGAGGAAAGTAACCAGATATTCAATTAAAAACTATTAAAATAGTTAAAGCGACAGAGAGAATTGAGTACGAATGCACGTAGCAGGTATACTAATCATGTCTCAGTGAAAGGACGCCCTCTGTCGGATTAGTAGGGTATCACACAAATGGTTCTGCTTATTCTGCTCATACTTTCGTACTAAACAGTATCTCTGAATAGTACTGCAGCTCTGCTCGAACACACTACTTAGTATGGAAGTATCGGAAGATGAAGCCAAATCCTTAACAGCCCAAAGGCGCGGTGGAAAAAAGTTCCCTCCAGCGAAAAAGTTCAGACAGAAGGAGAAGCTTCGGGTGACACCAAAAACCGGGGTTAAAAGTAGGTTTTTTTAAAATGATACTTTAAATATAATAACATGATTTAGTGTTTGTTTATGTATCTTTAAACAAAGCGAGCTACTTCTGCTTGGCTTGGGAGGGAGGGACTTTTGTCTTTTTGTCTATCAGGACAGCTGTACACATCACATGATCACAGCCCTTTCAGCAAAAACTATTAGAATGTTATATGTTCAAGACAACAACAACAAAAACATATTAGCTCTTAATTTCGAGTCATTGAGAATTGACTTATTATTACTATATTATTATTTTTTGACTATTTTTGTTGTTGTTGTTGTTACTATGCTTTATTTACAGCATGTTGTGTGTGCTGTCAGTCAGGTTAATAAAGTTGCACCATATTAATAGCAAAAATGACATCTAAACCTACAGTTACATTCTTAGACAAAGCATTAAACTGTACTCTTTTTTTGTTGCTGGTGTTCTACCATAAGGAACATGGTTTGGATCTTAACTACGTAGACTATGCACAGTATAGTGTATAATACCTGGAACGGTGAGCGGCTCTGAGAAAGACAAAAATATAAATTTTCACAAAGTCTGCTGCTTCAGTGTTTTTAGATATTTTTCTCAGATGTTACTATGGTATACTGAAGTATAATTACAAGCGTTTCATAAGTGTCAAAGGCTTTTATTTACAATTACACTAAGTTTATGCAAAGAGCCCATATTTGCAGTGTAGACCCTTCTTTTTCAATCAACTTCTGGGTTACATCCGGACTGATGGCAGCCCATTCTTGCAAAATCAATGCTTGAAGTGTGTGGCTTTTTCTTTGTCCACCTGCTTCTTGAGGATTGACCACAAGTTCTCAATGGGATCAAGGTCTGGGGAGTTTGCTGGCCATGGACCCAACATTTTAATGATTTGTTCCCCAAGCTACTTAGTTATCACTTTTGCTTTATGGCAAGGTCCCTGGAAAAGGCAGTGTTCCTCACCAAACTGTTTTTGGGTAGTAGTGAGAAGTTGCTCTCAGAAGATGTTTTTGTATCATTCTTTATTCATGGCTGTGTTGTTAGGCAAAATTGTGAGTGAGCCCACTACCTTGGCTTTGTTGGCATGACAGAGGACTGATGGTAGCACTGACCTTAATACATTTCAAGAAGGGCAGCAAAGAAGCCCCTTTTCCCCAGGAAAAATATCAGGGACAGACTGATTCTTCAAAAGGTTTTGGATTGGACTGCTGAGGACCTTGGTTAAGTCATTTTCTCGGATAAATCCCCTTTCCGATTGCTTCCAATCAGTCCTGTATTATTGCCATTCTCAAAATCTTTGAAAACGTAATAAAATAATTTACACAAAATGCTACTGTATGTAAAATTGCACCAGTACCAGTGGTCTGCATGGTTCATTTCTGTACCCTTAATAAGTCTATTTCAGTAAATGATTTTTACTTCTAAGAATGTAAATATGGCAACACAGTGACTTATAGTGGTTAGCACTGTCACCTTGCACCTGCAGGGTCCAGGTTCCCAAATTGTTCGTATGTGAATGAGCATGAGTGTGTGTATATATGTGTGTGCCCTGCCTCGTGCCCTACACAAGGTCTTCTGGGATAGGTTTCAGGCCCCCTTGATCCTGTACAGAGGAATAAGTGGTATAGATGATAAGTGAGTGAGAATGTAAATATATCAGATTGTGTACTAAACTGATAAATTCATTATCTTTAACTAGTGTACCTTTGGCCTCAAACCTCCAGGGTAGGGGTTCAATTCCTGGCTCTGGTCTGTGTACATGAAGTTTGCATGTTCTCCTCATGTTCTTTGGTTTCCTCTCACAGCCCAAAGACATGTAGTTTAGGTTAATTGGTGTTTTCAGTTTGCCTGTAGTGTGTTAGTGACTGTGTACCTGTTGATGCACCATGTGAAAGATTGCCACCCGGTCCCAGATGATCCCATCCTGAGTCCTCTGCAATAGACTCCAGGCCTCCTGTGATGAAATAGAATAAACATATCTCTATCGAGATTACATAAATGTGAAATTATATATTAATTAAGCATCATTATATGTCTTGTCAGATTTTTTTTGTTTTCCAAAAACATCAAGAAATTTCCAAGTTGGTTAAAATATGGTTGTCTGAATGCCTCTGTTGATAAAAAGCCCATCAAAGACTTTTTATTGTTTACTGTTGAAAGTAGAAACATGAAAACATAACATTAAAAACATAAACATTAAAACCACCATTTTTTTTGGTTCCCCTTGTGTCACTGGCGTGGTTCTGGCCCCTCAGGGCATGGCTCTGCAAGGCCTCTGGTTGTGTGCTGTGATGTCTGGCACCGGGATGTTTGCAGCAGATCCTTTTGGCGCTGTGGGTTGAGGGGTGGGGCCTTTGCGGATTGGGATCCGCAACCCATTCCATGGGTGCTTGATCGGATTGGGATCAGAGGCTGGGTCGGGGGCATTAGGCTCTTTGCCTGCTGAACCATGTGCACATGTGCATTTCTCTTGTGGCCAGCACTGACTTTTTTCAGCAATCTGTGTAGCATTTTTACTGGACATGCATGTTGCCTGACAGACATGCAAAATGGAGTCTTTTTCACTGATTGTCTGATCTCCTGTAGTCAGTCCTAGTAACATAGCTGGATTTACTCAGTGATAGGAACTCGATAATCTTTTCGAGCCTCAGACTAGCCCCCCCGCTGGCTCCTGCTAGAGCTGTATCAGGCGCGTCCCACTGAACAGAGATACTGAGGTAGCCCCTGAACCTACTGGAGAAATATTTGACAGATATCTTGGGAATGTCTGGGCTCCTCCAAGATGAGCTGAAGCAGCTTCTCAACAGGATAAAAAGGATAGCCAAGACTTCTCTATGCTCAGCATGTTGCCTTTGTATTTTCTTGCCAGACCAAACAGAAAGAGGAATCCAACCTATTTTGACCAGTTTCACAATAAACCTTTTAACTTGATGTAAAAAAACAGATAATTCTCAGTTCCTTTTATCACATATCGACTTACATGCCCTTAAACACTTTAATTTTACATACTAGCAGCCATTCTGAACAATACTTCAATGTTCACCACTGGTATTTACTGTTATGTATTTTAACCAATGTTTATATTCAGTATGTACTTCCCTAAGTCTGTTTTCAGTCTACTGATCTATTAAAAACCATTAAACCTCAATTTCTTTAATTTTTTTATTATTACAATATTTAATTCTAATTTATAGAGATACATAAGTCACAGTTTGAAATATTTTGTATCCAACGTTTTTTGCGTGGCAGTCTGTTCTTTGCACTTCTACAGAGTCATGCAAGAAGTAAATCGACACCCAGAATTATATAAGAAAATAAATCCAGTAAAAATTGTGGAAATTTAGGGCATGTAAGGTTTAGTTATTAAAACATTATTAATATTTTGTTGACCTTCTTTAGCTGCTTTAAGAGCAACAACTCGCCTGGGCATAGAATGAGATGGGTGTTCTCAACAGATGATGCTCAAAGATGTCTTTCAGAAGGCCCAGGCTGAAGAGGTCATGACTCTGTTAATGTTTTACCCCCTTTCTTTAAACTGAACTGAATTTCTCTTAACAATAGAAAGGGGTGATTTAAGGTTCTTAGCTGTTTTACTCTGTGTCACTCCCCCTTCAGATTGCACAACAGTCTGGCCTCTTTAAAAATCTAACATTTTGCACTTCTTTGCATACTTGAAGACAGGCCTGTTTTTTCCCTCAGGGTTTCTCCCTAGGTGTCACCACATTAGATCACTTTTTCCGCGAAATCTGGTGCTGGTTTTATGCAGGATGCCCTTCCTGTTGCGACGCTCCCTTTTTCTAAACGGGCTTGGGACCGGCACCGCATACAGTAGCTGGGTTGTATGAGGCATAGGGTTAAGGGTCTTGGCCAAGGATACAGCAGTGGTGACCTGGCAGGGGCGGAGCTCGAAACTTTCAACTCTTTGATCATCGACCCAGAGTCTTATTGCCCTTGCCCCTACATGTTATCATAAAACTATGGGTGTCTGCTTGCTTCTTGCATTTATGTACACTATTTTTCATCATAAAAGGAAACTTTGGCACACTTTCTCAGAGCAGGACTTTGAGTGCACAAATGAAAATCAGTTCACAGCATGCTGTTTTTTTTTTAAAGGTTATTAAAAAACTTTGTGACATGGTATTTGTATACATAGTTGGGCATTGGCAGTGCTTATCCAATGACCTTTTAGTAGACCATAATTAAAGACAAATTGTAAACTCTCGAATAATACTTAGAAAGTTTGGCTAGTGTAACTGGTCTAAAACCCTACAGTGAGACTCTGGAGAATACACCTTGCACTGATGACATATGATCATTTTAAAGTCTAAAAATGATTTAAGCTTTCTTTAGCAAGACAAGGTGTTTTTATTTTAATTAGATCTGCCCTGTAGTTAGTCTTTCAACATGTAATTTGAGCCTCTGTTTGCCAATGCAAATCGCAGTGCCCTGTATATTTGCATGTGTGTGTTTCTATTGTTTGATGAAATGTCGTTAGAAATCTAGGTTGTATCATGGTTGATTAAACTATAACACACTATGCCCCTAAAATAGTCTATGATCTGATATGTTTAAGGATATGGAGTGTTTCTGATTATTTGCATTCTAGAAGTCGAGCTGAATGAAGCCTGACTGAATAAAGGGAGTGATTTAATAGTGAAGGAAACTCGATGCGCTGGCTGAACTTGCACATAAGCACCCGAGTGCTGACTCACACTCCTGCCCCCATCCCTCTCACTCAGCTTCAATTGCAAGTTTATTCATATCCATCTGCCTCACGCTCTCTCTCTCTCTCTCTCTCTCTCTCTCTCTCTCTCTCTCTCTCTTTATTTCTCTCTGCTGTGCTCTTCTTTCATTTACTCCTGGTCTCTCTCTCTCCACCTCTTATATCCACATCTTGTTCCCTCCCCCACTTGGTCCGCTCCACCCATTTCACCCAGTTGCTTTTATCTGTGTCCATTTCTCCTCCTCCTCCTCCTCCTCCCTTCTTTCTCTTTCACTAAACAGGAGGTCCTTTCACTGAACGATGTAGCACAGCGAATGTGCCAAGGACACCGGACACGAAGAAGCTTTTGAACGTGACTTCCAGGCTGTCGTTTAGCTTAGTGCAGGAATCACTCGGCAACTTCAGTAAGTAAACCCTTTGACACTTTTACTTCAGTCTAATGCAGCAACAGGATGTGCGTGACACTCCAGCTGCAGTTTGTTCATTAGTTAATTGTTGATTGGTAGAGCAAAGGTCTGCAAACAAAGGCTTATTTAAGGATTGATTACTTCTTCCAGGTCACATAGAATCGACTTTCTGTATCTACAGCTCAATTTTAATTTTGATGTCTTTTCAATATGTCATGTAGACAGTCCTTGAATCAGCTTGACTGTAAATATCATTTTCGGTTCGGGACAGGTGGTGCATTCATCAGCTTCTGAGTTGGAGTAAATATTAAAAGCAATCAACGTGACACAAGATTTGACTCATTGTAAATAATAAAATATTGCATACAGTTGGACATGGGTTTTATTGCCTTTGTTGTGTGTGTATTATAGAAAGAAGTAGTGTTGTTAAAGATCCCATGTCTCATACAGTTCTGGTTAATACGTGTATACAAGTGTTCACTGTGGTCCAAGCTCAGGTACGAGTAAATGTTGGAAAAAAAATCCTGAATTAAAATTATAATCCCAGGCTGTGGCTGCAGCTGTAGTGAAAGAGAAACCGCAGTTTTACAACTCTTAGAGCAAGTGCTACCTTTGAACGGTAGCATTGTTAATGTTTTCTATTTTTATAGCATTTTTCTAAAACATTTGCCCCCTGGGCATTTCGACATATAAACTTGTGTCACCTGAGCATTTTGTTTTGTTATTATAGCACAAGATACCTGGCTGTACTTAAAGGTACAGTCATAACAGTAAAGGTGATCTGAGCGTCTGTGTTGATTCTGTTTTCGATTTCACTCGACATATCCACCGGGTGACGAGTCATAATTAAATCATCATCCTTACCCTTTTGTTATTTGAAGATCAGATCAGAGCATGATGGAATGTTTGGATCATTAATATGCTCGTAGAGCATATGCAATAATGCAAGTGTATCAGGTTATGTGTTCGGTTCATGCTACTGGTTAAAAAAAGAGGCCATGATGAAAAGCATCTCTATTTTTCTCAAAAACAATGCAATACAATTACCACTATGTTCTTGTTTCCTTTTGCCTGCTTTAATCTCACTCCATGCACTAACTGATCCAGTTCAGCTTGACTGGTTTGCTTATCATATTATGAATGTTTTTCTTTTAACTTGAAACCTGTGATATGAAACGGATACCATTATTACTAATAACTTCCGACTATAATTTGTATAAAGTCATATAAAAAGTCCAGGGCTGCTCTCTCTCTCTCGCAGCCTCATATGAAAAAAAAAAGTCTGGGATGGGAATTCTGAGAAGTTTGATTTCTGAGAAGTTTTTGTCAGACGTGACTTTTCCTGCCATCGTGCTACTCTTTCTTAGTAGCTTGTCACCCTGTGCAACTGTATAGCAGTAACAGGTGGAATGGAAAACTGGAATGGTTTATGGGAGAGGCCCAGTGGGTTAATGTGTAACAACCGCTTCGATAGCACATGTGTTTGAGATGGCGATGATGTCATGTTCTGGGATTGTCAAGGCCCAGGATGTTTGTTCAGCACTATGCCGGCACATGCATAGCACGGAGTTACTTCTTTTATATAATCCTCATGGATTGAATTCTCTGCAAACCCAAATTTCAATGCTCTTATTAAGCATTAACTCATATTATGATAAAACAGTGCACTGGGGATACAGTAATATCTTTTAATTGTAATTTAAAATTGGTGAATTAAAGAGAAACAGAAATCGCTTTTTACTAAAACTCAAAGAGGTTATTAATTTTACTTGCATGCAAATAGGATGAAGGGATTGTTTTCAACTGTAGAAATTACCTGTATGTGCCCAAGCTTGATTGGATTCAAATCCACAAACGCCTGGACATGTCAGGAAACGCAAGCTGATTCATGTTCGTCATTTGTTAATTCCAAGGTAGTTTGTTATACACAGCGATTTAATAAGTATTAAGGCTGGGTTCTTTTTTTAATTTTTAAAATACTTATTGATGAATATATTTTCGAAATATATAGATATAACGAGGACTTTTGATTGTGGAGAATAACAGAGCACATTTATGAGAGTCAAAGCTAGGTTTATTTCTGTATATTTCTGTTACACTCACTGTCTCAGAATTTCACTACTGCTTGCCATGATCGGTGCTGCCATGATCGGCTTGCCTGCTTTACGTCTAAAACGCTGGCCTCCCAGGAACTCTTTTAATGGGGAAATGGCTTGGTGCGAGGTCAGGACTGTACTGGAGACATGGCAGTAACTCCTGCAAGTTGGCAACAAGTTATCCATGCAGGCGTTCCACTCCCTAAACTTTCACATGAACGAGTGGAACGGGCTCTGAACCACCTCGGCCGGGATCAAACGGTCATTCATGGAAGAACTGCCTTGTTTAAATGTTTTACTGCGGCTGAGTGAACTGTATAAGATCACCGTACCGTGCTTAAAGTTTTCTGTAAGTTTTAAGTGGTTTAATGCCTTCAACTCATGAGAAATTTCATCACAAGTCCTGTTTGACTTGACCAAAGTAATAACAAAGACATGACTTGTCTACTTTGGATGTTGGACACACTTTGTTTGCTTTTGAAGTATGTAATTAAAATTCACCTTCAGGTCACTTTGGGAGTGACTTCTCCTAACTTTATTCCCTTTATGAGAGATCAGGATTGTGAGTGTTTGAATGTTTCTCCTGTTAGTCGCTATGGGAAATAATCTGGTATTAATCCCTTCTTTTCAGACATTGTTAATGTGGATACAGCAAAAGCCTTTTTAACCGGTTTGGGTCGAATAATCCTATTAAATGAAAATAGGTTAACTTCTATTCCGCTTGTGTGTGTTTGTTTGTGTTTGTGTTTAGACCCTTTGCTCAGTTATTCGTCCTTGCAAGCCTTTGGCATAAATTGCCGTAGGATGCATGCAGGAGTGCATGTAGGCAGTGTTTATTGCCAACACCGCTAAAATGATATGTGATAAGTGATAGGTGGAGGCTTATCTCTAAACTGTGACACAGTGAATGAAGACATGACAAGATGGATCTGAGTTTGATAAGAACGTTAGTTTGCAACATAGCACTATTAATAAAAAACAAATTTGGTAATGGCTGTAAAACAGAGTTACATTTACTGTAATTTCTTATCTATAGTACATTGTGCCACACCTTTATAGCATTGTGCAGGATGTCAGGGATTTTTAGACAGTTCCTAGCTGGAAAGAATAAGAATATACATATACTGTCTTCCTTATTATAGCGTATTATTTCCTGTTTCCTGTTTTCTGTATAAAGACAGAATGTGCTTATCACTGTCTATCACCAGGTGATCATTATTTAAGAGCCTGGAACAATGAGACCGTTTAATGTTGCTAATCACTTGGCTATTGGTAATCATTAAATGTGCTCTAGGGCAGTTACACTAATGATGAAACAGACCTAGATAGTGGAACAAAAGCTGTGAAAATTTGGAGGAAGAGAGACGGAGCAAAAGAGGAGAACAATTGAACTAAATCTGTAAACCCAAGACCTACAGGACATTTTATATTTTATGGATGTTTGTTACATGGACCACGAGATTGGCGATTTCCTGGTATTAAGAATTAAGCTCTTTTCATTTATACACTCCTTTTCCTGAAGGAAATGTGCTGGTACAGTTTATCCTATTATTGAGGCCACACAATGTAATCGTTATTGAAATCACCGAGGAGTTTAACCCTGCTTGATTTCAAAGTGTTGAAAATGTTTCTGAAATACTGAGCTTGCAGATGGTATTTAAATAACCAGATGAATAGTTTGACTGCAAAATGTGAAACATATCCTTCTCTTAGATATTATTTATTTATTATTTTTAAGCAAAATGCAACATTGAACAAACCAAATTTCATAGCTAAACGCAACACATACAAAACAGCCAATTGCTTCTTTCTGTCATATGATCAGTAAAGAAAAACTACCTACTGAGCAAAAATACCGGTTGCTGTAAATGAACTAAATGTGTTGCATGGATTTTTCCAAAATGTTAAAGCCCCATGTTACTGTCGTTACATTTTCTATAGCAACCAAGAGCATGCATGCAGACTAGCCCTCAGGTTGTCTGGAGGTCAACTTTCAACACTCAAGACTCCTTAAGACAACCATAGAATGAGAACTTTAGGAAATTAGTTCTGAAGATGTCTAGGGCTTTAATGGGTCCTGAAGACATCCCCAATAGGTCCCTATTTCTGGGGCCTCACTGCAGTCTTACCTGTGATGTCTGGGAATGTGCTCTCGTCAGCTACCGCAGTGATAGAGGTGTTGGTGATGCACTGATGATGTTGATCGTGCCTCTGTTGCATTGTTAACGTAACCTTATGTATTATATTTCTCAAGCTCTTCAGCATTCTTTGTAATTAAAAAAGCTTTGTAGTGAACAAAACATTTATTCTTGTTTCAGGTTGGTGCTCGTATGACTCACAGCAAAAAACACAACCAAAGCATGAGTTTGCAGTATTGTTTTCTTAAACTGTAGTAAATATTATTGATACTAAACTGCATATTTTAATAATCACAAATGCAACTGCAGTCTGATTTATTCACTATAATCCACTGGGGATTTATAGCGTTTTGCAAAATTGTAAAAAAAAAAAAAACCTTGCACTGATTTTACCAAATCAGTTTTTACATAATATTTGTCACACTCTTGTGAAATACT
>JAOTRS010000004.1:21314117-21326550 GCA_028565755.1 Dinotopterus cunningtoni
GTTTGGAATATGGCTTAACTATATGATATGGATTGATTTTGTGTTATCGTTTAATCATTATGAGGGCATGGCTTTCCTCCAAGATCTCCAGTTTCTAACCATGAAGATTCCTGTTCCAGCAAAACAGTGTGTCTGTATACAATATGAAGACATGGTTTGCCAAGGTTGGACTGAAAGAACTTGGTCTGCACAGACACAAAAACAGATTTTTACTCTCATAACTGTTATTCAGCACAATCAAAAGTCCAATTTGCCTCGAACACCCCTTGTAGGAACAACTAGCTATAAATGTATTATTATGACAAGTGATTATTCTCTCAGAGCATAACCTTAGCTACTGTTTATGAACATCTTCAGTTTAATTGAACTGACTTCCAAATGAAACAGTGCACCTTTAGTACATTTTGTACCACATAGTGTTATAATTAAACAACTTGCCTGGCTTATAGTCTTTTTTATCAATTATAAGATGGCACAATGTGTGTTCATGATGGGTGTATACTATACAAAGCTCTATTTTAGGCAAAGACAAGCAATAACAAGAGCTAAGCATAAGGAATTTATACTACCTAAGCCTCTCGGCTCCGTCGGTTGGGGATGGTAAATCCTTGTGTGATTCACTCTAAATCACCAAGCTTTCACTGCTACTGTGGATTTTTTTTGACCAACAGATTTATTTTTTTGCATGTATCATGAAAACACTGTGCTTCTGTACAGAAGAAAGAATTGCATATGCAATGTGTTGTATTTCAACATTTGTCTGTGACACATCTCTGCAATAAATCAACAGAGTATCAGTCTTCTGTTATCATTCGCTTGACAACTTGACACATGACAAGATGTGTGAATTCTTGGCACTTTTTTTTATGAATATAAAACTATAAAACTATCACTGTATACCTGGATTTTGTACAGAACCAAAGATATATGGCTATAGTTGTGCAAGGAAACATATCACTGGGGAAGCAAAATGTAAAACGAGGGCTTTTTAGCAGCACTATGTAGAATTTCCACATTTGTCACAGTGGCATTTAACAGGTTCCAAACACCCAGGATATATTGGAAAATTTGACACCTTGCTTGTGCACGAAGAGAAACGTGCCAGCCTGGGAACAATGTCGCCCTTCATTTCATCTCCGGCTCTACACGCCCATACCTGAGTGTGTTTTTACTATGACATGATTCAAGAGTCAGAGTCTTACAACATGGGAAAACTGTAATATGTGGCAGAATGCCAACTTCTGCAGTTCAATACAGGCTATAACACTGGCTAAAACGATGGAATCTCACACATCCTGCCATGAACAATAGAACTTATGAAAAACAATACGAAAGAGGTCATTTAGTTTAAGTGTTGTTTAGTTACCATGGCACTATGGTAGGTTAAACGGTAGGTTTGCACAAAAGGCTAAATGTGGATTTAACTGTGGAGAGCATGAAAGCACATATACGTGAAGGCAATGAAAAAGCACATCCAGTTAGACATATTGCACATTAATATTAAATCCAAAAAAGAATTAGTATCAATATAATCTTGATAATGTTACAAATAGGATGAGTCTCAAATTGGCCACCTTGTCAGTTAAGAGGGTGGTTTATAAAAATCAAAGTACAAAAGACAGGAAGCACAGTAAAGTCAGGCCAATGTGCCTCTCCCATGCTATTACTTTTATACCGTATGAAGGAACAAAATAATAATGTTACCCGTAGGAATGCAATTGTATTTCTCAATCTACTGTTAAAGACAATGGCAGACAAGGTTTTTTATTGTTTGAAATCATTAGCCTGAAGAGTCAAGTTCCGCTTTATGTTTTAAAATATTTTGTTCTTTTATTTTTGTACAGTGGAACAAGTGCTAAATTTAATAAAATATTTTCATGCAAGGTGGACATTTGCAGGCTGTGAGGCTCAAGGGTGTGGTCAGTGTGACTTCTAAATGTAATCAATGCTACTAGAACAACCGTGTATTTCCATGCCTGTCCAGGCCTGTTCCCAAAAGCATGCAAAAGATCTCTTTCAGCAGACTTTTCAAACAGACCACAGTCGAACCATGAGTAAGTCTTATCACGGCTGTCACCCAGAGCTGAGCACACCTCTACACAGGGGAGAAAGCACAAAGGCGTGGGGTGTTGTTCATACAATGAATCATGGCTCTCATGAGTCTCAGTTAGCTTAAGACACTAAAGTATCTCAGACAAAGGTAGAATCGAACCTCAATTAAGTTTTAGGGACAAGCCCTATAAGGTTTTTGTTGCGCACAGTAACCGGGTGGTACTCCATGTACAGTAATTCATCTTATTTGCTTCACATTCCTACAGATTACTACAGATTGTGTACAGAAAGGCTTGTCTTGTTTCTGTTGACCTAAAGAAGAAGAAGACGAACATTTTCTTAATACTAAAGCATAAAACATATTCATGCATGTGTGTTACAGTGTGTCTGCTGTTTCAGTTTCTGGGAGTGGTGGCCAGTATGTAGCAAAACTGGTGCAGTGTGGCTCACATCAACATTTGGTGGGGGGAGGTGAGATCATCTCTGAACTTTAGCCAGCTTTTTCTCCCCCATCCTCCCTTGGACACATCTGGAACTCTGTATCACATCAAATAGCTCACTAGTGAACAATAGCAGGGGAGAGAAAAAAAAACATATAACACAAATAGAGATTGTCTTTCACAGCACTGGCTTGAAAATGGGTTTAGGAAACTTTACAAGCAGGTTATTGTGACTTTTACGACCTTTACTTGTTTGGAATATGGCTTAACTATATGATATGGTTTAATTCTGTGTAAACCATTATGAGGGCATGGCTTTCATCCAAGATCTTCAGTTTCTAACCATGAAGATTCCTGTAGGTGCATTGCCCTTTTGTGTGTGTATGTGTGTGTGTGTGTGTCTGTGTGTGTATGGTATTCTTTAAATGTCCTCCCAGCATGTACTCCTATCTCACTCCTGTTTTCCTGGAAGTGAGTTCTGGATCCATGGGAGCCCTGATAAGGATAAAGTGCTTCAAGAAAATTAAGAAGAATGCACTTAAAGGAGGAAGAGAGATGCTTAAATAAATATGACCATTTGACTAATTGACCACAACACAATTTTAAAAACTATGCATATAATTGTATCCTTTGGACTACTAAATATCTGAATATATACTATATGACCCAAAGTTTCAGACGACCAGATCACTGGAAGCACACAATTGTCTAGAATGTCTTTGTATACCCTAGAATTAAGTTTTTGGGGCCTCCGAGTGGTGCAGTGGTAAAGCACTCGCCCTATCATCCAGAGATTGCGAGTTTGATTCCCGGGTGATGATGTAACCTCTCGCAGCCGGAAAGCTGATTGGCCGAGCTCTCTCACAGGGGAGGGATGAGAGGTACTTAGTGCTCCCACTTTAATCACAGCTCTACAGCCAATCAGGGGTGTCTGTGAGTGGATAGCGCTGTCCTCTGAGTGTATTATGCTGCCCCCAACGGTGCATGAGCGAGCAGTTCGAAAAGATGCGGTCGGCTGGCGTCACCTGGTTCGGGGTAAAACGTGATAGTCTTTGGCTCTCCCGACTGAGTGGTAGTAGTAGCCTTAATGTGGGAGCCCACTAGTGGCGGGGAGGAATTGGACACGACTAAATTAGGGAGAAAATCTGAGAAAAATCCCCCCCCCAAAAAAAAAAAGGTTTTGTTTCACTGGAAGGGACCAAACCTGTTCCAGCAAAACAGTGTGTCTGTATACAATATAAAGACATGGTTTGCCAATGTTGGACTGAAAGAACTTAAGTGGTCTGCACAGAGCCCTCAACCCCACTGATCATTTTTGGAATGAACTATAACATGCCATGACTTCTCGCTGGTCATGTGCATAACCTCAACCTTGCGTGCTCTTGTGGTTGAATGAGCACAATGTTCTACACCCACTCTTTAAAAGCTGGTGAAAAGCCTTCCCAGAAGATTAAGTGCTGTTCTAGCAGCAAAGAGGGAACAATTATACGCTACCAGTCAAAAGTTTGGACACACCATTTAATTCCATGGACTCACTTTTTATTTCTTTCCACTGTAAAACAATGCTGAAGGCATCCAAAATATGCAAAAATCTCCTTTGTACAGTTAACGTTAAGATGTGTCTGCTACTTATGCTCTGTAAAGCTTCATAACGGCTCTAATCTGAGGTTCTGTTTGTTCATTTGTGATTTCTGAGGCTGGTAACTCTAAATGAGTCTCCTCTGCAGCAGAGGTAAGTTTTGGTCGTGCTTTTCTGGGGTGGTCTTCATGAGAACCAGTTTCATCACGGTGCTTGATGGGTTTTGCAAATGCACTTGCCAATACTGTTCTTGCTAGAACTGTTCCAGAACAGCTGACCTTCATGTATCAAAAGAACAACTGACTGTTGCTGTTATTAAATTACCTAATGCCAAAAGTGTTTTTCCAGTATTGTTCTAAAATGAAGAAAATAAATCCAAACTTGTGTCCAAACCTTTGACTGGTACTGTAAATATAAGAATGCCCATGGTTTTGAAACGGGATGTTTAAGACTAAGGTGTCCATATACTATTGACCATAAAATGTATTTGCTACTAAAGCTTTCAGAGGCTGAAAAAAAAGAACTCAGCTATAACTATGTGATACGAAGGATAATATGAAGTTGTTATTATTATGAGCATCATGATTTTTTTTTTTTCGTGTTTGTCTCTGTACCACACCTTTTTTTTTAAACCTGAATTTTGTAATGTGGCCAGGCAGGTACAACACAAGTTAGGCAATTGCTGATAACTTCCAGATAAGCTATAAAGAGTAATATAGAAGACCTTACAGTCAACAGGCAGGACTTTGGTCCAGCACTGGATTTGTTAATAATTGATAATATATCAGTTGTTAAAAAAAAAAAAAAAGGATGCTTTTACTGAATAGAATCCTTTATGGGCATATGCATACTTTATGCAACATTTAAGTAATGTGAAGTGATTAATGTTTCATACATGAACAGTTAAATGTAATACAATAAATACTGCAGAGTTTATTTTCCTTTCCAGAAACACACCAAAGATATAAGTCACTGGCTGGTCATAACCATCATAACCATAATAAAAACATTAATTCTGTAAATGATTTGAATATAAGCAGATACAGTTTGTCAGTGTAAACCTATCTAATCTAGAGTTAGGTTTTACTCCATTACACATTAAACTCTGTGTGTATTCCAGCTCTGTCAGGTATTAAGAAAGGAAAGCTGGCAAGCACAGAAAAATGCACACCCTCAAAACTTTTATTGCTTTTAGCATGGTATAAACCTGTTGGTTCTCACATTGTACTCTCTCTTCTTTAGTTTCAACTCTTATGGACACACACACACACACACAAATTCCAAAGTTGTTTCCTCACTGTGGTGGGTAGTGGCTTCCCCCTTCCTCCCTCCCTTTTGCTCACACACACACACGCACGCGTGCACAACGCGCACACACGGGCACTGCAGGACACGCCCCAGGGCTCAGACTATATGAGGGGACAGAGCTGGATTCAGCGGATCACTCCAGGAAGATTCTAGCTTCACGGTAGCTTCACTGTCTCTGAAATTCCTCTTTCAGCTTATCTCTGAAGCCATCCATCAGTCAGCATGTCTATGTACTCACGTAGCTCCTACTCCACCAGCCCTGTAGGCTTCACTGGAAGCACTGTGGTCACCCAGCGCCGCATGGGCACACTGTCCTCAGCGCCTAAAGCCTTCAGCGTCTCCGGAGCTGGTGGTGGCACCCGAATCTCCTCAGGATACGCAAGGAATGTGTCTTCTGGCTTTGGTAGTGGTATGGGCATGGGTGGAGGTGGTGGCTTCAGCCTGGCTTCTGCTCTGGACAGTGACGCTACCGTTCATATGAATGAGAAGGCCACCATGCAGAACCTGAATGATCGTCTGGCCTCCTACCTGGATAAGGTCCGCTCCCTAGAAGCTGCCAATGCAAAACTGGAGCTGAAGATTCGTGAGTACTATGAGAAGAAGGGGCCAGTTGCTGAGAGAGATTACAGCGCATACTGGGCCACCATCAACGACCTGAAGGATAAGGTAATGTTGAAAGTTTGTGTGGAAATTAGAACTGTGGGATGTATGGCTTGTAGATTTATAGTTGTATGTCTAAATGTGATTTTCATACAGTCTGCTTCATAAGTTCTGCTCTGTAAATAATATCCAACAATAATTGTCCCTGTTTCAGATCAAGAACGCCACCATCGAAAATGCCAATATCCTCCTGCAGATTGACAATTCCAAACTGGCTGCAGATGACTTCAAAACAAAGTAGGTGCAACTAAGTCATTAAAACTATATCTACAGTAAAGACAGATAGTCTTTAGATATGCCTGTTTTATTAAAACCATAAAATAATGTCTATGATTAGAAATGGCCACTTGGTGTTAACCCTCTTTCTTTACTGATTAGATTCGAGCATGAGCTGATAATGCGTCAGTCCGTGGAGGCTGATATTGCTAACTTGCGACGCCTATTGGACCAGACCACCCTGACTAAGGCTGACCTGGAGATGCAGATTGAAGGTCTGCAGGATGAGCTGGCCTACCTAAAGAAGAACCATCAGGAAGTTAGTATTGTCATTACCATTGAAACTTTGCATCAAACTAGGGGATAATAAATATGTTTAAGGAATTGGAAAATTATGGAATAGATAAAACTAGCAATGTGACATCATTGTTAATGCACTAAAAACACTTGGAAAACAAGGATAATTCTACAAGGAATTGATGCTCTTTTAGAATAGGCCAAGTGCAGTCTTATGCCAAGAATCAGTCGGCTAAAAAAAGATGCTATTTTTAAAATTGTCCATATTTGGCAGCAGGCCTCTTTAAGTATTCACTTAGGATTTTGCAAAAGAAAACACCAGAGTGAACTCTGGAGTATTTGTAACTTCAACTTTGTCATGTATGTGTTGTAGGACCTGGCAGCTATGAGAGCTCAGCTGACTGGAAATGTGAACGTGGAGGTAGACGCTGCTCCACAGCAGGACCTGAACAAGGTTTTGGACGAGATTCGTTCTCAGTACGAGGCCATCACAGAAAAACACCGCAAAGACCAAGAGGCTTGGTTCAATGAACAGGTGAGAGTGGGTGTTTTATTTTTAAGAGGCATGTGATCATTATTATTATTATTTTACTTTATTAATTAATTGGTTGTGGCCTACAAGATAAACTTTCTAACATATGTTTATTCCTCTGTTTAAGTCGGCAACACTAAACCAGGAGGTGGCCATCCAGACAGAGACCATTCAGACTTCCAAGACAGAGATCACAGACTTGAGACGGACCCTGCAGGGCTTGGAAATTGAACTACAGTCACAACTAAGCATGGTAAACTCCAGAGATAGTAGAAACTACTGAAAATGGCAGAAATAGAGACAGATTAAAGGAGAGAATGTGTTATAGCATTCACGGAAATAGTTACCAAAAAAGTTACATAAGAGGTCAAATGAGGATAATAAAGATGGTAAGAGGCGAGGCTGTAGGAATAGATGGGAGGAGGCTGGCCTGAACGAGGCATATTGGCGAGGAAGACTGCCAAGGGTAACTTGTGTCCATATCCCAGAGGAAAAGAATGATCCAGGGAGTAAGGAATGTGGAGACATTTTGAGGTAAAAGCAGGCAAATCTGCTGAAGATTTCTGGTTGTGAACATGCAGCACGTTGGTGCAACTGTTGCCATAGAGAATTCTGCCAAATATTTTCAGACAGGACTTCAGACAGGAAAATGGTCTGTCATGTATGTGTTGATTTTGACTTCTGAAAGTTAGAAGTTATTTTGGGACCTTGCTTAAATGCAATCCTTTTGGCATAAGGCAGAGTTCATAAAAAATGCAATGGACACTTTGTCTGTATAAACATCCAAGATTTCTGTCCACTGTCAAAAACGATCTTTTTTTCCCATGATCTGAATGTCATACAGAAAGCAGCCCTGCAGAACACGCTAGCCGAAACGGAAGCACGATACAGCGCTATGCTATCAGGTTTCCAGAACCAGATCAACATGCTCGAGACAGAGTTGGCACAGGTGCGTGCCAGCATTGAGCAGCAGGGCCGCGACTACACCATGTTGCTGGATATCAAGAGCCGTCTAGAGCAGGAAATCGCCACCTACAGAAGCCTCCTGGAGAAGGAAGAATCTAGGTAGCGTCATCCTCCGATATGTAAACACATTCTCAAGCATAAACATATGACTGATCATTATAATAGCTAAAGTATCTTTTTTATCTTCTTTTATTAGGACTCCTGGCACAGGTAAAGGTTCATTCTTTTTTTGTGGTTATTGATATATTTTTTGAATTCTCAAGCTTATTCACATAATCAGAACAAATTATAGACAGTAATATGTTGTGTTTTTTTTCCCAGGTGGATCCAGCACGATCACTACCACCACCACCACCGTGCGCCACTAAGCGCGGGACAGAGCACTGCATTCAGAGAAACACACACACACTAAAACATTGTTTCAGTGGGTCATTGCTTATGGTATGCCAATAGCCAATTGTCAACCATGGTCATAATACCCAGGAAATAACTGTTTAAATTTGATAAAGGATAAATCCAC
This sequence comes from Dinotopterus cunningtoni, assembly GCA_028565755.1. Lineage (NCBI taxonomy): Eukaryota > Metazoa > Chordata > Actinopteri > Siluriformes > Clariidae > Dinotopterus > Dinotopterus cunningtoni. The sequence continues at coordinate 21,322,688 of JAOTRS010000004.1, forward strand.
TTCCTTGTTGTGTTTGTGAAAGAGTAAAACTGTCTCTGAAAAATAAAGCTGCTGGCAAATTCACTACTGTTCTTGTCTGATGTTTTTAAATAGCAAGAATTAAAAAATCACTGGTTTGTCTTGGTACACAGACATAAACATGCACAATATAAAAAGCAAGCTGCAGTCTGAAAGCTATGCCTATCAAAATATGGGTATCATTAATAAATTATTATTCATTTTTTATTAAAGAATACCTAAAACTATGGTTAGGATGCTCCAGATCACCAGATAAAAATAACCTTGGAATGTGCAGTCAGTGTGTAAATCAAGTGTTCTCTTCACACATGCCAAGTTGGTGTACAGCCTGATCTACTTTGCCACCATTACGACAAATTTGAGTTGGCAGTTAGGACACACTCCTACAGCTCCCTCTCAAAAGCCCCCCTTTCAAAACCTGGAGACTGTCGCCAGGAAACCACCCATAACAAAAACACTTAGTGGAAAAGCAGAGTTTAGCCTTTAAAAAGTCAGGAAATTGTTCAACCTCCCTTTATCAGCAGTGCTCTTTGACCTTGTGCTAAAGCGAGATGGAAAAAAAGCAATGAGCCTCAACATACAGTAGGAGGAAGAAAGAAAGGGACACACCAAGCATTTATTTTAGTATTATCTGTACCTTTGTTTTCAGAAAGAAATAACAAAAAACATTTATTATCTTGAGAGTGTTTCTTTTTTTTAAAAAAAATCTTGGACCTTCTTTATTACTGAATACAAAAATCTAATGCTTATAATACATATGTGCAAAAAGCACTACCAGTAAAACATGTCCCTAATTATGTTGAATTAAATTCAGATTTCCTGGGCAGAGACGAAGTTTATTGTCATTGAATTAAATCAGTAATTACATAATTGTTGTATTCATCTCCCAGAATATATAATAGCTGTAATAATTCCATATTGTGTCCACTTTATTCCAAGATTAAGAAATGTTAAGATAATTTCTTTTTTAACAATGCTAGACCAACGTCCTTGTGCTTGTGTAAAGGCTAGACTAGGTGCGGCTGCACTGTTTACTCAAGGGCAGGAACTCGCATTCAAAGTACAGAGTGTTTTCACAGTTAGAGGCCTTTCATCTGTTCTATGCCACAACAATAAATCCATAAATCAATAGCAGCTGTCACATCTGGTCTTAAACGAGGGCATATATCAATGCTTGTAACTTTGCCAAGCAGGGTGTGCATATACAAAGCAACGTAGTGTTAGTCATCAAATTATTGCTGAAAGCTGTAACATTCTGGAACTACTGTCAAATTCTTAGTAGCATTTTTAAAATACTTCAAGTCATTATACGCTGCCTTATACAAAGTCACTATTTCAGCAGAGTAAAATTACTGTCCTGCATCAGGCAAACAAACCTATGTTTATTATTGAAAGTAAGAGCATTTCCACATATACAATGCGAAAAGATCTCACAGGACTGGGACGAAACAATTTTATGGACATGACAAAACCACATATTAGTGCGACTAATCAGGCAACAATGTTCCAGTTTCTTAGGATAGCATAAAGTATTGGACTTTGGAGCAATGTAAAAAGGTCATGTGGTCTGATGAGTTCAGATTGACCCAATTTTAGAGCGATGGGCGTGTCAGGGTGGGAACAGAAGTGCATAAAGTGATGCACCTTTCATGCATAGTACCCAATGTACAAGCCTCTGGAGGCAGTGTTATGATCTGGGGTTGCTTATGTGTCACGTTATGTGGCAATAAAATTAGGTCAGCTGATGACCTGAATGTACTAAATGACCAGGTTATCACACCAATGGATTTTTTTCCTTCCCTGATACTGTGAGCATATTCCATTACTCAAATTGTGTAACCATTGTTCTGGGAGCATGAGAAATAATTTTCACACATAAATTGTACATCAAACTGTCTGAAGGCTAAATTTAATTTTACTCTCAGTAGCTTTTCTCTGGGACAGGCAGTTCATGTCTGCTCGATAATTAATAAATAGCTAAATTCAAGAGATTTTATTTGGTATTTGTACACATGCCAACAAGTATGAGTGCATTGGAATTTTTTTGGGCTCTTTGAGTCAGTAATAAAAGAAAGATTGAAAAAAAGTTAATTAAATAACACAAAAAAATTAATGTAATGAATGCAACTTTAATAAATTTTTTTCATCGCTTAGGCATGGCAGACATTGTGCTCTGCTTTAAAACGTTGTTATCCGAGCTGCTGCATTAACATGTGGGTCTGTGTAGGATAAAGTGGCTAGTGAACATGAATCAGTGAAGGAAAATGCTGCCAACTGGCCTAATTAAATAAATGTAAATTTTTATTGCGGCAGAAAGGGTGCTTTTCATGAGAAAACAAGTTGAACTTCAGCACCATCTATAATTCAGTTGACATTAATGTCCTGTTTCTGTTTTGGTGCAACTGTAAGTATGCTTAATGATCAGTGTAAGGTCAGCTGTGTGAACCTTCATAAGGTTTCACAACTTTAAAAATCCATGGTAGGCAAGTTTGCTTAACTCGGTATTATCATGTGACCAGTAAAGACATGATACTTGGAAAGCTTAGTGTTATCTAAACATTCGGGCAACTTTTTGAGGTTACTCTTTTGATTATACAGAATAGCAGTTTATAGTGTGCTATAAAAATGACCACAATGGAGCAAATTTACAGATTAGTTTTTAATTGTTTTATTGTTCAGTATTTGTTATGTTAGAAACAATGTAATGTAGTCCGTGTTTAAGTGATGTTCCAAGGTTAAGGATAAGATTGTGAACTACTTAGTGTATGAAATAAAGGGCATCTGTAGGCTGGGTAAGGCAGTATGTATTCAGTGCAGATCAGTTTTCCATTCAGCCAAACAGCATGTAGTCAGAACAACTGAGCAAACATGCACTAGTGATATTCAAAGCATGTTGTCTAAGGTCACTGAGGTTCACACACACAAAAAAAGGATGGTTAATACATTTTAATAATGAAAAAAACTGAACATTGTGTGGATGGATGTGTAAACAGGCTAGAGTTCAGGCAATGAAACAATTAAGCAATAATGTATCTGTATCATTTAATACTTTATGTAGTCATAATTCTGTCAATGCATTCTGTTGGCTTTGTACTTGTTCCCTACAGAATAACTTTGAATCTAATCTAAACTGGTGTAATAAACAATAAACAGTTAAAACTACAGAAAACTGAATGTTGAATGATGTAAATGCTATAAAATTGTGAGGAAAGTGTCAATGCTTTATCCAATAGCAGCACGAGATTAATGCTTTATAATAGAGATGACTTCGGCCAAATATTACAGAATTTATAAATTATATACATAAGCATGAGTACACAGTAATGCCAGTGTGACAAGCAGCTGGTAATTGTTTAAAAGAATTGTTTTATTTAGCGCCTCCTACTGGCCCTGACTTATACTTTAATAATGTAAAGTTGTAATTTTAAACTGTCGTGTAGTGCTAATAGTAAGATACATTTCAAGATTTTGCCATAAGATAAAGAAAATGGATAAAAGACAAGACATTTCAGAGAGTTTATAATTTAAAATGATACTTTATTTATGCACATTTTTATGTTCATGCTAAGTGAACTCAAAACATCTATAAAGTCAGTTTTAGGTGTAAGTGTTTTAGGTGTAGTCTGTAAGATTTGCGCATTTAGGAGCTGTGAATGAAATATATATTTGTGCGAGTGTGAGAGGACAGTGTGTTGTAGTGCTGTATGGTGTGTGTTGGAGTTGTTGTTTAAAAAGTGTGTGTAAAAGACTGAGTCCCGCTGTATTACACAGGCTGCACTGCAGTGTCTATTCACAGGCGCGATCCCACTACTGATCGGCACGGGGGCTTTGACCTGCTCCGTTCC
>JAOTRS010000004.1:21347612-21365674 GCA_028565755.1 Dinotopterus cunningtoni
GAGGAGAGAGAGCAGTGGTGAGGAGCAGTGATGGCAAAGAATAGGAGAAAAGGGGAAGATCTGAGGAGGATGAAGAAAATCTGAGGAGAGAGAGAATGAAAGAGCAGTGGTGAGGAGGAAAGAGCAGAGGTCAGGTGGAGAGATCAGAAAAGGCAATCATCAAAAGGTGGGGACAGCCATCAAGTAAACTGCAACATCCTGAGAAACTGTAAACCAGATTTACACTGTACAGTATTCAGGCTGATTTAGTTGCCATAGAAACACTAACACATTATAAAGGACAGTCTTTGGTCATGAGTTGAGAGCAGTCGTCTTCAATGACACATAATGAAACATGCTTTCCAACAACTGATTTAATGCCAACTTTACCAAAGAGACCTGATAGCAAATAAAAAAACTGATGCTGTGAATTAATTATCTAGTTAATGTAGCTTGGATCTGTTCACAGTGAATTAGTGCTCATTTAATTAGATCAAATAATGTGGTCTAGCCAGATTTAATTATTAAACGGCTGTTTTACCATTAGCCTTATTAGGCTCTGTGAAAGTTTTATTAAATATGGAGAAATATGGGCAAATATCTTTAATAATGGTAGATCTACACTTTTTTTATTGTGGCCCAATGAAAAGGAATAAAACAATCTATGAAGTGTGTTTGACATTCAGGGCTGGTAATTATGAAGAAATCATAGCGATGAGCATTTATGCACATCATTATAGTGCAGTGCATACTTTGTATATGTTTGATAGATGATAGAAATTCCAATATAGTCTGGATGTGGCTACAGTGCTCTGCGTTGATGTGGTTTTCTTCTCCCCTTCTAGTATATGATGATGCTGTAGAGGAGCGGGTAATAAACGAAGAATACAAAATATGGAAGAAAAACACTCCTTTTCTCTACGACCTTGTCATGACACACGCTCTCGAATGGCCAAGTCTAACAGTGCAGTGGCTGCCTGATGTAAACAGGTAAAAGTCACACTTCAAACCAGTGCAGCGGTTATGACCAGTTCTGTTTTACACGTGCATAGTTTTATTCTAGATATTTGCAATAACATTTTAACATTGTGGAAGGGTGCATTGAAGTAGCACAGGCATGCATAGACGTGCATAGTGTGTGTTAGAATTCTCACACTCAATTCTCCTTGAGTTTCCAAAGACTATGAACGTTATTTATGCTTAATCTCTCGATTAGACCGGAGGGAAAGGATTATGCAGTTCACAGACTGGTGTTGGGAACACATACTTCAGATGAGCAGAACCACCTGGTCATTGCCAGTGTTCAGATTCCGAACGACGACGCTCAGTTCGACGCTTCTCACTACGACAGCGAAAAAGGAGGTTCGTCTTAGACAAGTCATCATTTTTGTGATTAATCATTTCATCATGACATAATGACAGTTTTTACTGTAAATTAAACAACCAAAAAGCTCCTAAATACATGTTTGGTTGTGTTAGGCAATATTCTTATTTATTATTTTTTCATAATGAAATTATTTCTTGATTAAATATTGATTTTTGTCTTGTCTGTGTGTTTCTTCAGCAGGTACGTTCACTCCTGAATAATAGGCGTAAATTGGAGGTTCGGTAGCTGAAGGATCTAAAACACAAACTGGAAAATAAAATGCCTCTGGTGGTATCATTGATGAATGTCTTGATGTGAAAATAGAACAAGTGCCCTTGTTTAATATTTTTTCCTAAACAATGTACATAATTTGTTTGTTTGTTTGGTAAATATATTTTATATACATATTATACGAGTGTGAGTCAAAAATCCACACTCCAGTTATATTAAAACTCACATTGGCCGCACTGTCTTATTAACGCTTTTTGATTTGTGCAAAAGAAGAACAGTGATTAGGTTTTTTTTTTTTTTTTTTTTTAATGTGATCTGAGGGTGTACCTCATGTTGAAACACCTCACGGAAGAGCATAAAAAGAAGCGTTTCGATATCTGCAAACAAAATTTGGACCAATATTCTAAGGAAGGTGAATGTTTCTTTTAAAGAGATTCATTACTACGAGTCTGAGAGTAAATGGCCGAGTACGGAATGAAAACATCCTCAATTACTGAGACGCTTATTGAAGAGCTGAAGCCTAAACTTAACAGATTCAATTTGGTTTGCTACAGAGGATTGCTATCTGAGTGATCTTGCACATCAACGCACCTCTGCACACTTCTGCCCACACTGTCGACACTCTGCAAAAACATTTTGAGGTGTGAAAGCATCCTCCCTATAGTCCTGATCTCTCTCCATCAGACTTTCACTTGTATGGTCCCCTGAAAACAGCCCTACGAGCACGAAGATTCCCATCTGAAGTGAAGACAGCGGTGCATTCATGGTTCGCGGCTCAGCCTAAAAGATTTTTTTATGATGGAATATGAAAGCTTGTTGACAGATGGACAAAGTGTATTGAAAAATGTATTGATTATATAATTATAATATAATATTATTGTATATATTTGTCTTTTCCTAAAGGTTTAAAAAAAAATTCTACACCCATAGTACGGATAATTTTTGATTCACTTGTATATTTGATGACTTCTGGTTAGGATGAAACATTTACCACTGACCATATTTCTCTTTCTTTCTCTTTGTCTCTCTCTCTTTCTCGCTCTCTCTTTTTATCTATAGAGTTTGGAGGCTTTGGTTCTGTGAGTGGAAAGATTGAGATTGAGATAAAGATCAATCACGAGGGTGAGGTGAACCGAGCGAGGTACATGCCGCAAAACCCCTGCATAATCGCCACAAAGACTCCCACATCTGATGTGCTGGTCTTTGACTACACTAAACACCCAACCAAACCAGGTGGATGAATGTTTTGTACCGTTTACCCCACCATAGTTTTCTTTTTCTTCCAGTTGAATTAGTACGTGCCTTTTGTTTTAAAAAAATTTAAAAAATCAATCTGCAAATTGCCAGAAAAAAATATATTAGAATATGAAGAATTGCGTAATTAAAGAGGCTCAAATATTTGAACAAGTGGTGTTTAAAATAAGTAAATTATACTTCTGTCTCCTGACTAGCTACTGTTGGGTCATTTTTAATTTTAAATTATTTTTTTTGCTCATCATCTGTAGACCCCAGCGGTGAGTGCAGTCCAGACCTAAGACTCAGAGGTCATCAGAAGGAGGGCTACGGTCTTTCCTGGAATCCCAACTTGAGTGGAAACTTACTCAGCGCATCAGATGATCATGTGAGTTCTGAATCTCTTGAACACCTTTTGGTAAAGCTCAGCTTAGCTCAGTTAAATGGAACGAGCATCTTTTTTTTTTTTCCTTTCTCCCCCTTATAGACGATCTGTCTGTGGGACATCAGTGGGGCTCCAAAGGAAGGGAAGATTTTGGATGCCAAGACCATCTTCACAGGCCACACAGCCGTAGTGGAGGACGTGTCCTGGCACCTTCTGCACGAGTCGCTTTTCGGCTCTGTGGCCGACGACCAGAAACTTATGATGTGAGTACAGCTTATCAGATTTCACTCAAACCTTTATATACTGTATTATGCCATGTGACTAACCTTAAACTTTACAGAAAGAGGTAAGCTGGTCAGCTTTAACTTGTCTAATCTTCAATCTTCTTGAAATGCTCTGGCTTTAGTGCTTTGTTTTGACATCCCTTAGGAAAAATTAGTTTGAACAGATTTTTAATTTATAATTCCTACGTGGAAACAGTCATAGCTTTTTGAGTAGCAGTTCTGTAACGTCACTTCAGCATTACATTGCTCATAACATAAAAGTAAGAGCATGAAGTAATACTGGTATTATATTTGCACATGTTGAATGAAGGTTTTCAGTAGTTTGCAATGCAGACTGATGTCCTGCTCACATTTCATCAGCAACAAATCATGTTGACAAACTGGGATAAAAGCATTTTACAAGAAGAATAAAAAACATCTCTAAGGACTATGGTTCTTTGGCACACCCTGAAATATGAATCTGCATCTTTCTGGTCAGCAACACAATACCTGAATAGTCCTACATATAAAGCGTGCTGTGCCTGAATAAAAACACTCATTCATTGCAATAGTTAGTGGTGATCACTATTATCATCTCACAGGCTTATTATTCTTTTTTCCTTTTTTTCCCTGTACAAAACTTTGGTGTGTAACTAGTCCCGTACTGTTTGTCATGAAAGGTATCAAATCGTGCGGTTTATTCGTGAATGAGCTGCTGTCACTTTCCTAAGGGGTGGGTGGTAAATTGCCTCTGCCCCAAAAAGTCCCATAGACTTAACATGGAGACCAATTTTGACAGGTTCTAGCGCAGAGCAACACCTTTTTAGGAATCTTAAATTTACCACATTTGAAGAGGTTTGCAAGCTGTGTCAGAACATACCCTGCAGGAGGGTATAAGATGTATCCCTGGAGAACAAGGCGTGCCCAGATTTGCCCTATTGACACATAATGGTAGTATCTATAGGAACTGTGGATGCCACTGTTGTAGAGACAGGTGAGAGGACTCATTTAAGTCAGGCAACCAACCAGTCTTTCGCGTTCATTGTGATGCTCATTAGCCACACCCCCTAGCAACATCATTAGCATGTTGCTAGCATGATGATAACAATATTAGCATGTTGCTAGCATGACGTCAAGATAATTAGCATGATGATTAGCATGATGCTAACAATATTAGCATGTTGCTAGCATGACTCCAATGTTTTTCCACGGCAAGCACCACTCACATTTACTTCAGAAAATTTAACTCTAGTTATTATAGCAACGCTGATTTCAATGAAATTAACCATTTTTCTAAGAATACCAACATAGATAAGAGGAACCATTGCAAAATCGATTACCTACATTTTATTGGACCTGAAAGTCAAATTGATGGTGTAAAGAAAACTAATTCATTTAAACAGTGATTGAAAGTCTATATTTAGGATGATCTAATGAGATATCGCTTCTTATTTTAAACAGCTGGGACACAAGATCCAACAACACGTCTAAGCCTAGTCATTCAGTGGACGCTCACACTGCTGAAGTCAACTGCTTGTCCTTCAATCCCTACAGCGAGTTCATCCTAGCCACTGGCTCTGCAGATAAGGTTTCTACAGCACTAACACACACACACACACACACACACACACACAAGCTTTGTCATATTTTACTCTAGATTATATACATGGTTCTCTTTTCAATCAAACGTTTAAAACATTTTGTGTTCCTCCCCCTCCCGGGGGGAAAAAAACCTGATTCATATGCAAATGCTTGTAGTCTTTAAATATAGACATTGGTGTTTATTTTTACAGACTGTGGCTCTGTGGGATCTGCGCAACCTGAAGCTGAAGCTTCACTCTTTTGAATCACACAAGGATGAAATATTCCAGGTAATGTTTCTTTCTCTGTCACCCACAGACAGACACACCATCTTGTACGAAATAGAGATGTACATTTTGGCCTTTTCATAGATTAAAATACTTGGGAGACAGAATAAACAAGTTTTTTTTTTTAACACCAGAATTGACTGGAAGCAAAGAAAAAAAAAAAAGGCAAATCAGATCCTGCCCAGAAAGCACTAATTTGTCAGTTATGTTGCTGAACAGTTATAAATGCATGCAGTTATTTGGATTTGGATTAATATGGATATTTGTCCATATTTTCCACATCCGGTAAACATAATGACCATATACAGTGCATCCGGCGCATCCAGCGCATTACTTTTTCCACATTTTGTTATGTTACAGCCTTATGCTACAATGGATTAAAGTCATTTTTTTTCTCAGAATTCTACACACAACACCCCATAATGACAACATGAAAAAAGTTTACTTGAGATTTTTGCAAATTTTTTAAAAATAAAAAAAATAGAGAAAGCACATGTACATAAGTGTTCACAGCATTTGCTAAATTGAGCTCAGGCGCATCCTGTTTCCCCTGATCATCCTTGAGATGTTTCTGCAGCTTAATTTGAGTCCACTTGTGGTAAATTTAGTTGATTAGACATGATTTGGAAAGGCACACACCTGTCTCTATAAGGTCCCACAGTTGACAGTTCATGTCAGAGCAAAACCAAGCATGAACTCAAAGGAATTGTCTGTAGACCTCCGAGACAGGATTGTCTCGAGGCACAAATCTGGGGAAGGTTACAAAAAAATTTCTGCCGCTTTGAAGGTCCCAATGAGCACAGTGGCCTCCATCATCCGTAAGTAGAAGTTCGAAACCATCAGGACTCTTCCTAGAGTGGCCGGTCATCTAAACTGAGCGATCGGGGGGGGAAGGGCCTAAGTCAGGGAGGTGACCAAGGGAGGGAGGTGAATGAAGGCATAATGCAGATTGAGATTTACAGAAGACTTCAAGCACAGTAAGGCGATGAGATTCTTAGCTGCAGTAAAACATCTGAATGGTGCAAACGTATTAAAGAAGGCTGTACGTCTGTGAATAATGATCCTGGCCGAGGCGGCTCGGAGCCCACTGCAGCTGTTCACACGAATATTTAGCAATCTAATTAATTTGAAAATTGACGAATAACTTTAACTGGGAACTGTACACATGCACTCATTTACCAACACCACTTGCACATTACAGAAACTCGTCTAAAAATTATTGCAAAAGTCCTGACCTCGCTCCAAGCCATTCCCATATGTTTGGGACATTAAAGGAGTTCTTTAAAGCTGCCATAAAGCAGGCAGTCCAATCATAACTCTGGTGTACTGAGAAAACTCTACCTTGATGGTATCCAAGCACTAGTGAAACACTGGTATTAGTGTAGCAGGGAATTATATAGAGAACTAAAGGAGGGTTTTACTCCCATAACTCTTGAGAGTTCTGTTATTCTGCACAATCAAAAGTCCTGACTTGAACGCCCCTTGTATATACGGTATGAATTTAGCCTTTTTGAGCCATATTTATCCATATGCCCTATGAATTTATCTATATTTTAAACAAGCCAGAGGTAATGGGTTCAAGGTAAAACTCGGAGAGCATATGAAGTAGCACTGTTAATATGAGTGTGACCTCCCACTTTCCTTAAAAAGTTGCACTTGAACACAATGCCTGCAAGGAAAATCTAATCGACTTGCGTAAGAGAAGATGGCAGTAATAGTACTCGCTCTACTTAGACCCATATAACTATAAATATGACCAGGTAAGACAGATGCGCAGAAACAGAATGTTGAACAGCCTTGCAAAAGAGGAAAAAAGGGCCCTTGTTTTCTGTGTGTTTAACTTGCTTTGCTTGCATCAGTTTCTCTTTAAATAATTCACTCAGATGAACAGAGAACTGTGTGCCCTTTGAAGCTAGTTTACCTGGTGATGATCAACTTTAAACAGCACTCATGGGTGGATATGTATGACTGACAGGAGTCTAGGTGTGTGTATGTAATGGCACTGTGGAAAATTTCTTGCTGCAGGTTCAGTGGTCTCCTCATAACGAGACTATCCTGGCATCCAGTGGAACAGATCGGCGACTCAATGTCTGGGACCTGAGGTGAGGCAAACACTCTTCTGTGTGGTTTTGAATGGAGATATTTGTTATGCCAGATGTTGTCTTTCCAACATCCCTAACCGCCATCCTAAAACTATGATCACAGTCCTTGTAATTTGTTTTGACATGCCTGCAGTAAAATTGGAGAGGAGCAGTCTGCTGAGGATGCTGAAGATGGACCTCCAGAACTTTTGGTAAATCTATAACACAAGCTGATTTATTTAAACTCCTCATGCAGTTTTTTTTTTGTGTTGTGTGTGTGAGCTTTAAACTTACTTGTGTATTGTGTGACAGTTTATTCATGGTGGCCACACAGCAAAGATCTCAGATTTCTCATGGAATCCCAACGAGCCCTGGGTAATCTGCTCTGTATCTGAAGATAACATCATGCAAGTCTGGCAAATGGTCAGTTCTGATTTTTATCGTGAAATCCTCCTTTGAAAGTTTTTATTTTTTTAAGAGGTCTACTTTAAGAAACTTTACCACTTGTTCCTCCTTTCAGGCTGAAAACATCTACAATGACGAGGAGCCGGACACCCCTGCCTCAGAGCTGGAGAGTCAGGCCTCATAACAGCTTCTACCATATAATAGCAAGGGTGGTTGTTGTTTTTTTTTTCATTATTACTCTGGTTGTCTTTCATTACAAAGACTCATCTGTTCACAATCACTTGTGATGGATCAGGTTTAAGGAGCTCATCCAGTGGCCAAAATCCAATTACACCAGTCTCTCAACTCCTCTTTACCTTTTCCTTAAATATGACTTGTTATTTTTGTCCGCTCTTTAAACAATTGATGTGTCAAATGTTTCTTAAAAGGCAGAAGTCATGTTTGATGGATCACCATGAGGCGTGATGCGGGAGAATGTTCTGACAGATGGCTCTGAAAAAAGGCCAATGCACGATCGAAAGCAAGGAGTTTATAATCCTTTGTACTTTTTGTGCATAAACCTGATGTCACTTGCAATAAAACTTTTGTAATGCCTTTTAAGCGGTTGATCATTTTGTATTCCTAAACCAGGTACTTGTACTAGTGATTCATTTACATATTACACGACATAAGAGCGATCCTAAACGGTTCTACATTTAACGTCATGGTGTTTGCTATTCTGTATTCTAGTCTCACATTTGGTAAATGTCAGTCTTTTGGCATGCATTTTTCATTCTGCCCACATGTGGAGTACATTAGATCAGCTGAAATAAAAGGTAGAAAAATGAATCCATGAGGAGAAACAGAAAAATCTACAAAACATTTTATTGAAAAAAGCAAGACATGGCTACAATAGCATTAGGTCAGAAGGGACATAGATTTGGTTAAGGGAGAGGGAAAAAATGTTCATAGCAATTGCTGACTTTAGCCTCTTTCACAGTTAGTTTTGCCTGTGGAGGTAGATTTCTTGCATAACCTGAGAATCAAACTGGGGCAACAGCAAAGAATACAGACAAGAGTAGTACCAAAACACAGATTACAACCCAAACCTTACTGCATACTGGGTTCATTAGAACTTGGAGAGAAGACAAAGTCACATGTCGATAACACGTTATAATTTATCTTGAGAATAAAAAACATTTAAAATGTAAGACAGCTTCAAGCGAGGAGATCAGTCAGTGGTGCAATGAAGCCTTTCCTAAACTGACAGATGTACAGGTTCAGCTGATTTTTATTTATTTTAGCAGAGCATCACTTTTTTTATCATAGATTAAGTAACCCATATTTATCCTTTTTCCCAGTTTACTAATGTAAGTAAAATGTTAAAATAAACACTTTTCCAGTTAACATGATGTTGCTGACAAAAATGACTAATACACAAATGTCTCTGCTCAAATCAAATAATTGTGGAATGTTACTACTGGTGGCTCGACACGGACCTGAGGGGACGTCCTACACCACCCTGTTTTTCCGTTTAGCAATTGTGAAATTAGACAGGGCAAAGCCTTATATGCCACATTAAGTTTGCATAATTTTAACATCCATGGGACTTTGAGATAGTTAGCAACAGCTACACGGGTCACAGCTACTGAAAGATTTGTTTTATTTTTGTCGGTTACACATTCATTAGTTCCTGTGAAGTAGAAAAAATGTCAAGGCCTCTTTCTAACTTCTTAAGACGTAAATGAATTTCCCGGTTCGAATGGAAAGCTGCTGTAGAGCAAGTGCACTGCATGACTAAAGACAGCAATTTGCAAATGGGGAATGTCGTAAAGTTTAAAAACAAATAAAAATGATTAACAAATCTAACAAATGGTTTTTCACATTATATGAATTTGAGAGACATTAAGCAAACATTACATGTCATTCAAGTCACAATAACATGGTCTATTAAATTGAAACGATGTAGGTCTTATGCCACTGTATAAAAGCTTTAGTAGACTAGTTGGCTGTTTAAAGTGTTCGCAAACTAATCAAGCTTAAAAGTTGTCAGGATTAGTTTCTCAATTTGAGTAATTATTTATAATAATTTTTAGTACTATATCTGCCTCACTTGTAGGGCATATGACAACATAGGTTTCCAAAGTAATAAGTTTTGTCATGAATAAAAAGCCTCCCATGTTTGGTTCACTTTCACTTTATCATCAATGTCAAGTTTGGAAAAGGAAGGCTTTTTATTGTACCTTGGTGCACACATGATGCTAGATGTTAAAGTAAATAGTCTCTGTGATTTTCAATGTACAAGGGGCTTTCAAGTCAAACCAGAACCTGATAAAAACCTTTCATCACTGAGATTTACACAAGACTTAAAAGCACAGTACGGTGAGACAATGCAAACGTTTTAAAGAAGTCCTGTGATGTCTGTGGATGATGATTGCGGGCGAGGTAAAAATCTAATCCTTAAAAAAAAATAATAAAAAAAAAAAGGCCTGATACCATGAACGCAACTTGCACAAGAGCCGCATCGGTCTGTGGGAACTGTACACACATTCATTCAACATCACTAAAAGGTACTGACGTGATGTGAAGCAGGCAGTCCGATTGTGGCTCCGGTGTACTGAGAAACTCTGGGATAAGTGCATTTAGTGTAGAAGGGGATTATATAGAGAAATAAAGGGAGTTTTACTTTCCAAACTTTATGTTACTCTGCAAAAAAGTAAAAGTTCCAGTTTGACTTGATCATCCCTTGTATACCAGCCTGTCACATTTTAACTGTATTAGGAGAACTCAACCTGCAGACAAATTTGTAAATGGGTGTGCAGACGCGGACTAAACTGTGTCTCCCGACATTTCACATACTGTATTTAAAGCAGCCTTGTTAGGTCAAGCTAGCCCTTAATTTCAAGTCTCCCATGTTTAAAAGAAAAGATACAGGCAGTAAAGTCTGAGAGATGAATAAGAACTGTAGTATTCTGAGATCGGTCAGTTTATGTTTAAATGGAAGAACGAAAAACCTGTTCTTTCACTAGAAGTAAACTGTCTAGTTTGAAGAAACCTGATGGTGATCATTCTGTTCACGAATGCCCTGCAACTGCACTGTTAATTTGATACAGTTGGTTAGTTGACTAAGTGATATTTTGAAATAACTCCGATCTGTATATGCATCTGAAGCCATTTATTTCAGTCCTAAAAAGCCAGATCTGAGAGCTACATTTGATCATTAAAAAAAAAAAAAAAAAAAAGATCAGAGCACAGACTAGCAAAAAAGGAGTAAACTAAAGAAAGAATTAAGCATGGAACGCTAAAGCTGTAGTCACTGTCGGACCACATAACTGATTCCTAGGAAAAAAACACACGTGGTAGAAAAAGCGAGTAAAAAGTGCTCGTCACAAAGCCAACCACCGATGTACAGAGCTATATTAATATACTAATAATGTTTTTAGTTTTATTTATTAACTATTACACAAAAATATATACCTCCACAAAAAAAAAAAAAAAAAAAAAAGAGAGGTCCCTGGCTCAGTCGTCATTAATATGCTCTCTGCTTCTTGATTCCTCCATCTGCGGTTGCAGTGCCAACCTCTCTGTCTCCGGGGCCAAACACTCCATTTCTCCTTCTACCTCTCCATCCATGCCTACATTTGAAGGTGAGCTAAACACATTCTCTGGCTGGGGGTCCGGAGGCCCCGTGCCCTCCTCTTCAGGATCCTTTGCTGGGCCCTGGAGGGCTCCTAGTTTTTGGCTCAGATCGTTGCGTTCCCTCTGCAGGGCTCTGCACAGCTTCTCCAGACGTTCCAATTTCCCTTGGAGAGCCTTGTACTGCTTGTCACGCACAGTTTTCTTAAAAAATGGAAGAAAGTAGAAATCATAATCAGATTACTAAAACATTACACTATTCTATTCACTGACTCAAGTTTAAACTAGTGATCATGCTGTAGGGTGTGCTTCAACTCTGCACAGGTAAAAAAACAGAGCTGGAAAAAAAAAAAAAGAATAAAAACGTCATCGTTCTGTCATGTTTACTGAACAAAAGTTAATCCATCCATCATGCTGTAAGCAGGTCAAACCTGACAACCCGATGTACAGTATGCACATCTCACTGTTTACACTTTATACATCACATGCTGCTTTGGGATTTCCAGACAGCGCCTAGATAAAACCCTGGTGGTGCTCTACAGGCGTAACGTATCTGACCTAACTACAACGTCCAGCATGTTCTCACCTCCTCAGCCATCTGCAGTAAGGTCTGGTTGTTTGTCTCCCATTTGGTCCTCCAAAGAGTGGTCTCCTTCTCAAGCTTCTTGATTTTCTTTGTCATCTGTGGATAATAAAGAATCGCACAGAAGGAAGACGAGTCAGTAATGAACCGCTGTTCGATTTGTGTGAAGCCAACAGACTCCATAAAATGCATTAAGAAAAAAAAAATATATATAAAAAAAATACAACAACGCACCTTCTCCATCTCCTGTCTGAACGAGGTAAACACTTCGTTGCTCTTAGCAAGTGTTGTCTGAAACTCTTCGAATTTGTCCATGTAAAGCGTGAGCTGCTGCTTCAGCTGAAGCTCCTGCTCCTTCATCAACTCACATTTATGCCTGGATTCTGTTGCATCTTTCAGAAGCTAAAGAATAAACAGAAATGAGGTATTTCCGTTATTACACAAGCTCAGCTTTCTTGCAGTTCCACAAATTTGCAAACCCTAGATACAGTCAGGACAATAATTGTTGGCACAAAAGCAAAGGGTGAAAGGCTCCAGTGTACGATGAACATCACTGCATTAACAAAGGTTGAGTCACAAATGATTAATCTCTCCAGTCCCTCCAGGGTCCTAGACTATTTTCTTAAGTTCAGGTTTTTGACAGGGTTTGGGCCAGGGAAATACCAAAACACATGATTCCAGTTTAAGCACCCTGGCAGAAGCAACCAAGTTTCACGCAAAAACTCCTTCTCTGAGTTTCCCAAGAAGAAAAAAAAAATCTGGAGTAAAAACGGCTCTACAAAAAATTTATTTTATTGTAAATTAATTGCTGACAATGTGGTGGAAGATTTGGAGCCTGGGTGACCTAAAATGAGTTGAAGATTTAGAGAAGTCTTTGCCTCGCTAATCATTCTTTTTCTGGGGCGAGTATGGGGCAAAATGTACTTTTAAAGTACATGTAAAGAAAAAAATATACTTGTCTCTTTCTCAGTTCATACTTAAAAACCACTGGCTCTTGATTGAGTTACTCACAAGTTCTCGCTCTCTCTGCTGCTTCTCCTCCACCTCTCTCATCAGCTCGGCCGTCCTCTGAAGATTTGCATCGACCAGCTGCTGCTGAAGCTCCTTGTGCTTGAACACCTTGTCAATGTGCTGAAAAGAAACGTTACATACAGATCTGCATCAAAAAAACAAAACAAAAAAAAACGCTGATAAGTACAATATGTAAAATCTTATGGTGTCACAGAGAGCGGAGTTGTTATTGAAAGATTCCTCCTAAATACTGATAAAAACTGTTCAGACTTAAGTGACTACTAAAATATGTTTCTAAACTCTCCAGACATGATCTTTCAGTCGAAATGAGACAGAATGTCTATGTATATTCACTTGCTTTTTGTGCCTTTCAGATGTGTATAGTCCTGTGAGCAAGACAAGAACGTAGTTCTTACAAGGGGGGTTCAGTTCAACAACAGAACAAAATTATGAGAGTAAAAAAAACGACCTTTATTTCTCTATATAATCTGCTACTACACTAATGCACTTAGAAAAGGTTTAATGCCATAATCACAGCCATGATGGAACTGCCTGCTTTACGTCTAAAACGCTGGCCTCTCAGGAACTCCTTTAACGGTCCAAACATGTGGAAATGACTAGAAGCGATGTCAGGACTGTACGAAGGATGTGGAAATGCTTGGAGTCTTCATCTATGAGAAATTTTATCACAAGTCCCGGTTTGACCTGAACTATAAAGAAAAAAAAAAGTACGCCCCGCATACTATAAATTCCTGACATTCCTAATGATTAAGCTCCTCAATAAGCTCCTCATATTTCTCTGTACTGTATGTCCTAGAATGAACTGCTAATTAATCAATCATTTTTTTAAGACATAGGAAGCCGACTGTTTGTTTAAGATGTCCCTCACCTCCTCCCGCAGCTCGTACTGCTCGATGAGCTTCTTGAGCTTCTCAGCCAGCTCCATGTTCTCCTGCCTCAGCTTGGTGTTGTGGGCGTTGTGCTGCTCCATCTGCGTTTCGATCTCATTGAGAGTCATCTGGAAATGAAGCATGGCCTCCTTACGCCTCTCTTCGTATTCCCTGAACCGCTGTGCGTTCTCCTCCTAACAAATAAAAACAGGGAAGCTGTAGACCACTGATATTTCACGAGCGCTTGCCATTAATGAGCCAGTATGAGGAATGATCTAGAACCTTCAGGGTCTTATTGTGCCGTTGTAGTTCCCTGCAGAGGCTTTCCAGCTTGCTGCGAGCCAGAACGGCCTTGCTGTGTTCACTCTGGAGATGGATCTTCTCTTTGAGGACCTGCGTCTGCTTCTTCTGCAACACCTTCACTTGTTTCTGCATGTTGCGGCTCTCTTCTAGCTGTCAATCAAAAAAAGAAAAAAAGATTATGTTTCTAATAGATATTATGCAAAACTTTGTCTATTGATTTGACTGCAGTATGTCATATACAGTAGGTAGACCGCATGACTAGCTCTGAAAGCTACAGGTACTTACCAGGTCAGCATACTTTTTGCAAAGAGCTGCAAGTTTCTCCTCTGGAGTGGCTAAAGTATGAAGGGCTTGCATCAGTAACAGCACCTCTTTTCCTGCATACATGTAAAAAAATAAAATTAAATAAAATTCATTAATTTAAAAAAAGTAAGTGAGGTATTTAATGACCATCATCATGATTAATGTTCACTTCAGTTTGAAATCTGAAATGTTCACAGCAGTCACCTGCTTACTAGGCTGTCAGACGTCTAATCAGGAAACAAGCAAATCTAGCCACTTCCTTTTGATCTAGAATTAACTCTACTGTCTTGTCAAGGCTCAGAAACTGATCAACCTAAACAGTGGTACTGCTTTCTGATGACGGCACTCACCAAACATATTTTGGTCCTTGTTCTGATCTCCGGTTGAGTCCAGCTCTCCTTCAAGTGCGTCGATCCGGCAATCTTCTCTCCCAGGTGTCTCTCCCCTGACCTCTTCGTTGCGGCAGGCGTTAAGAAGTCCTCCAAACTCCTCTTGAGATGGGGTGACGCTACCTGGAGGGGAACTGCTTCCCTCTACAAGACCACGTGTGGCTGCCTCCAGTCCACATACACCAGCTGTTTCCATCATGCTTGCTCCGTACTGTCAGAAAAAGAAAAAACACACACACACACACGCTTGTAAGAATGATTTGGTTCACTGCCTAAGATTATGTTGAACTGTTTGATTTGCAAATTAAATTTTTTTTAAACATGTAAATCATGTCTGCACTGACAATGAAAAAGTCTACTACTGTGCACTGTAATAACACATTTATTTATCCACTGTCTAGACTCGACTGTCCCATGTGTAAAGGTTGTATAGGCTATTGTTTAGTGTTATGTATAGTCTATACTGTCTGCCGCTGCTTCATGTTAAATATAGCACAGCATCCTGGAGAAACTAGATTTCATTCCCCATTCAGCATGTCTGTGATGAGAAGGAATCGACTTTTCCGTTTTTGTGGCTGGGTCCGTGAGTTTTGCCTAATCCTATGTTTCCTCTTAGCGTAGTTTGAAATAAGCGCTCACATTGAGATTTTAATTTTAAAAGATTTTGACAATAGCAGAACTCTACATGCCTTGCTTAAAGGTATTTTAAAGATACACTACATTCACTTTATTGAAGACGGTAAAAGATACTTAAGGTACAATGGTCCAGTTCATTATATTTTCCTACAAGGTTGCACAGTGGTTTGGTTTTAAAGGTTCCATTTTAAATTACACTTATATGACCATGACACCAAACCATGAGATTGGTTTGTGGTTCTTCCACAAACTGTCACACAAACTTCCACAAAAACAAATCACAGCGCACACTTGTAAACAATGTCACTGCATGCTGCATTATTACAAGGGGCGTTCAAGTCAAACTGAGTTCTGTGCTTGAAGTGTCCTGTAAATGTCAATCAGTTTTATTCCTTCATTCAAAAGAAATTTCAGCACAAGTCCTGAAATCCGTCGATTTGCAAGAATCAGGTGTTCCTCTCACTGCATGTTCACAGGAACGACTGCAGAGCCACATACAGCCTTCTTTAAATGTTTAAATGGTGAGTAAAACACCTTATCCTCAAAAATCGACAGATAACTCGTCGTGAACTTGCAGAAGACAAACATCTGTCTGTGTGAACTGTATACACAATTATTTACCAACATCACCAGCCCTGACCTCACTTCAAGCCATTTACACATGTTCGGCCATTAAAGGAGTTCCTCGAAGGCGAGCGTTTCAGACATGAAGCAGGGCAGGCAGTCTGATAATGGCTCCGAAATACTAAGAAAACTCTCTACCTTGATGGTATTTAAGCACTAGTGAAACACTGGAATAAGTGCATCAGTGTAGCAGGGGATTTATATAGAGAAATAAAGGTAGTTTTTGCCCTCATAACTGTGTTCTCTTATTCTTCCAAAATAAACAAGAGTCCCAGTTTGACTCGAACGCCCTTTTTACTGGAACAAAGTGCCTCGAAACTGTTCTAAATAACAATATACCCATGCCCACAAAGAGTGCTCCAGGAACACACAATGTACCAAGTTTTGAGGAACTCTAATGTCCTGCACAGAGCCCTGACCTCAATCACACGTCCCAGAGGAGCGGAGGAGGTTATAACAACAGTAAAGAGGGAACTAAATCAGGAACATTTGTGTGTGATGGTCTGGTGTCTACAAACTTTTAAGAATATAAATGTACTTCAGGACAAATCAATCAACACACTAATTTTATTCCCAACTTAGTTTTTTGGAAGAGGACATTAATATAAGTTTTCATTGTTGAATAAAGCAGTATTCACTTAAGAGTCGTAATTATTAAAAAAAAAAATTTTTTTTTACATTTATAATGAAATTAAATGTAACAAACCGATCTATGGGTCAGCGACCAGAATTGATTGGATTTTAGTTCGATTGGCCACCATCAGCCCATCAGCCACAGATATAAACGATTCTGTATCGAGCGCAGAAGCTTCAGTGTGGCGCAACGAAAACACATATCTATGGCATTTCATTATCAAAAATCGCACACGTTAAAAGCTCGGATCTGTCTTTTTTTTTTTTTTTACTCTGTGAGCAAATTAGTCTTAAACCCAACCATTAAGCAAGCTTACACAAGTCTCAAAACACTGCGAGTGCCAATTTGTTGAAAATCGCATGTTAGAAGCTGCATGCACCCACTCAACCTGCACACTCACTCTCGAGTTGACTTCTGAGACTTTGGAGGCACAAGGAGATAAAATGTCACCGTTCCTTTAAAATCCTACAGGTGATGCACTCTGAACTCTTTATACATTTTCATCCAGTGTAGTAGAAATTAATGATATGCTAAATTTGTTTAAAAGTAATAATTATGTCGAAGGACAGAAATCCATGCTGCTCAGTAAGAGAGAGCTTTTTAAAAAAAAATTATTTAAAGTTAAATGTAAAACTCTTGTATTTGAAGTTTGTTTGTATTGTTCAACTGCTACCCTTTATTTAGTCAATTTTTTTTTTCATTTAAAGTTTAAAATTGCAAGAAAAATCAAGGTAAAATGTAATATCGAATTAAAATATTTATAAAAATAGCTATGCTAATAGAATGGCAATTTTAATCAAATGGGCATCTGGGTATCGTGATAACATCGTATCTGTAGGTGACTGGTAATTCCCATATCTAGTATTTATGTTTTCATTTTTAAGGAAGAAGTGTATGCCATTTTCCGTACAGGTGCGAACTCAAACAGATTTCTTTTAACAATGGATACAGTTACACTACAAGTTATTAGATTTTATTACTGGAGTGTGTAACATATGTAACATCTACACAGTATGTAACAATGTAAGGCCTTTGAAAGACATGCTGGACTGGAGAAGAACCACGTGCTGTACAGTAACACCAAGAGCCGCCACATGGGAACACGTGCAACAAAAACAAAAAACAGTCATGACAAAAAGTCATAATAAACAGAAGATAAAAACGACACCTTTATCAAGAGCTCGTTGTGTTTTACTCACACTAACACGACATGACTATTACTACTGTACTACTTTACTGTACGCACGTGCGCCTTGTTACTCT
>JAOTRS010000004.1:21417110-21435319 GCA_028565755.1 Dinotopterus cunningtoni
TCTTTCTATATTGATTAAATGTTTTGACATTTGACAGAAGTCACCACTTGTACTGTGTATTTCTGCAGATTTTACATGCCTTGACGTCCAGCCTCCTACCATGGATGAAGGCAGCCTGGAGCAGGCCATTGAGAGCTACAGAGCTCAGCTTCAGCAGGTGGAGGCTGCACTCACCTGTGGACTCAGCTCTTCCGATCAGGCAGACCTGCTCAAGCTGAAAGACGATCTGGTCCAGCTCATCGAGCTTACCGAGTCTAGCCTGGTGTCTGTCAAAAAGAGCCAACTCTTGGCGTCGCTCGAGGAGACCACGACACACGAGACCACACCACCCGACGCCCAGAAAAGACCCAGCTTGGACGATGAGTTTGCCGCCTTCTATTCAGAGTTGTCCGAAGGTCCGGGTGAGGTCGCACAAGACCCAGGACTTGAGGATGAAGATGAAAAAGAGAATGAGGAAGAAGTAGACATAAGTGGCACCAAAGTCCGGGCACCTTTCTACACCTCCTGGGGAACGCTCGAGTACCATAATGCTATGGTGGTGTGCTCTGAGGAATCAGATGGAGAAGAGGCACAAGTTAGAGTGCTTTTTGTGCATCCTACACACAAATCCATGAAGCCCTGCAATTTCTTTCTGGAAGGCAAGTGCCGCTTCATGGACAGCTGCAGGTATCCAAGTGTGTCCGATGTTTCTGTGTTTTAATTCTTGTTGATGTAGTATATTTGGACCATTTGTTTAGTATCAGGACGGAAATGACATATTTTCTAGTTTGCAAACCATGATCTTTTGGTGCACTGATCTGAAGGAGATACAGAGTGGATGCAAGAGATTAGTGTTCCCTAGGAAAGAAGGGAACTATAAGGGAGAGGGAAATATAAAAAAGATCAAAGCAGAAGAGAAATGAGGAAAAAGTATAAGAAGAGGGAGAATGATGGAAAGAAAGTGTAAGGAATGAGGAGGGGAGTAGGTATGCGTTCTAGAAAGAAGACACAGGTAAAGTAAGCATGGAAGAGATACAGCTGCCACGCTGCGGGGAGGTCAGCTCTATTTTAAATAAGGCATATTATACGAGGGGCATTCAAGTCAAACCAGGTCTTGTGATGAAATTTCTCATGAATGAAGGCATGAAACTGATTGACATTTACAGAAGACTTCAAGCCCTGTACTGTGATGAGACTCTCGGCCTCAGTGAAACATGTGAACGGCGCACATGTTTTAAAGAAGTCCATACATCTATGAATGGCAATCCCAACCAAGGTGGCTCAGAGCTCATTCTAGTACCCGTGAGCTGTAACTTGCCGCCAGCTTGCAGAAGAGACACATCTGTCTGTGGGAACTGCACACAGAATCATTCACCAACACCAATTTCACATTACAGAAACTCAACTGGTAGTTATTGCCACATCCCTCGTACAGTTCTGACCTTGCTCCAAACCATTTTCACATGTCTAAATTTCCTAGGAGGCCAAAGTTTTAGACATGAAGCAGGCAGCCCTATCATGGCTCTGGCGTACTGAGAAAACGTTCTACCTTGATGGTATGAAATGATGGGATAAGTACATTAGTGTAGCAGTGGATTATATAGAGAAATAAAGGGAGTTTTTACTCTCATAACTGTGTTCTGTTATTCTGCACAATCATCAAAAGTCCTGGTTTAACTTCTAAACCACTCGTATTTAGGCTCTTAAAGAAACGACCTAGTTATGTAGAGACAGCTCATATTGGAGTGTACAGTATATACAGTATAATGTACGTATATGAATGTATATTTGTGTCAAGTCTCCTGAACAAAACTTGGAGCAACTTGCAATAAATATTTTCACAATTACACTTTACCAAAACTGAAAACCCCTTTATTAGAGTCCGTTTTGAACCCGGGCGTAACTCTGACACATTTCTGTTTCTACTCCACATGGCTCTGTGCTGCACCCACTTCCTTGTGATTTTCTCTACTTTGCTGAGAATTATCCCAAATTAGTGACTGTGTGTGTGTTTGTTTTTTTTGTTTTGTTTTTTTCCTTCACTTAGGTACTCTCATGGAGAGGTGGTGCGTGTCTCAGAGCTGAGGGCCTTTCTGGAAGCAGATATTACAAACATGCAGGAGGGTTCCTCCTGTTTAGCCAAGCATGATGACGACATCTGGTATCCTGCCAAAATTACAGGTACATCTTTTCATTCTGCTTGACGAAATGTTTCATTCTATTTCAAAGGGTCAAACCATCCGAATAAAGAAATGTCAACGCTTTCCTTATACAGTACATACTCTGTCCTTTCCTGACTTTATACTCTAGTTTTTGGGGAAGGTGTTGATGTAAAACATCAAAAAATCATGTAGTCATGTTTGATGTTGTGTTTACAATGAACATCGCCATCATACAGTACATTGTTCATTTTTAATATGTACTCATGTTGAACCACATGTTATGCAGCGATCCACTTAGCAGAGCCGCTTTCCTCTGAGCCTTTAGACTCTCCGGTTTCTCCCACATTTGAGCTCTCTCAAAGTATTCACATGATTTATTCTTAGTGTGTCTGACTGAGATCTCTAGCAAGAGTCATATAGGAAGTTTGCTGCCTTATGAATACCCCATTAAACCTTTCGATTCTGTAAATGGGTTTAATCCATTCGCTTAGCGCTAATAAGATGTATTTTTCTCCTTGGCGAATCAGACTTGACAGGGTGAGAGGCTCACAGTGACTCCATTAGCAAGTGCGCAGGAAAATTAAACAAGTTTCACATCTTCAGCTAGGGGAAATGATGGGTTCGTAGAAAGAGATTATTGCTTTTACCTTGCTAATGGAGACTGAGGGTAAACATATTGGACACAAATTTGCACAAGGTAAACGCCGTCTACTGCAAAACAGCCAATACGAGCAGCTGAGTGAGAAATCTGGCTGGCAATCATCCTGACCTTGACTTTGGCAATGTGGATGGCTTAATGTTTTAATATTAGTTTTATCCACCTCCGGCTTCTCCCTTTTATCGGGGGTCGCCACAATGGATCACTAGGGCTGTATATTTAATGTGGCTCAGCTGTTATGTTGGATCCCCTTCCTGATTCGACCCTCCCCAATTTATCAGTGGCTGGGGTCAGTTCCCTATTTCGAACCTTTAGCTACACTACCAGACAGTGGTCTTTCCTGATTTTGATTTCTTCACTTTCTACACTGTAAAAGAATGCTAAAGACATCCAAAATATGCAATAATTTCCCTTGAACTGTTGATATTGAGATGTGTCTGCTACTCATACTGTGTAATGCCTTCATAACGGCTCTAATCTGAGATGCTCAATTAGCTTTTTTTTTTCCCTTCAGGATCTCCATCATAATTTGACTTTTAGCTTTTCTTTGCCCTAATTTTAACAGGTCATGATAAAATATTGCTCTTTGAAGCAGAGATAAATGTTAAATTCACCATAACCTTGTGAATCGATGCTGTTTAACGTTTCATGTACCATGTGCATGGTGTGAGCGTCTCCCTTGACTACAGTCGTGCATTTTGGAATGGAACATATTTATTGGGTTGGGAATGTGTATAAGTTTTTAGTAAATGTTTTTTAGTAAAAATATTCGCATTACTGAATCCACCTCATGCAGAATTTTCCTCCTTGGTCAAATCGTGATTTCAGACTCTAAGAAAGCAAGAAAGCCAATGATGTACACTTTTGAGGTCCTAGAACAAATATTGAGTCGGCTTTATCCAACATTTCTAACCTTTACTAATTATGACTAAACAAACATGGTTTCTACGGAAACAAAAGCGTGTGAGACATAAGGGATTTTTCACTTGCTGAATGAAAACCTCTGAGCGAGACATTCTAACCTTTTGTTTGTGAATCGCAGCAAGTCGAGCAGAGCAGAGAGCCACCTGCAATGTGAAAAGCATTTTAATCAATATTGATGTTTGTTCATCAAATGAATATTAGCTCCAAGCGGGAGACAGGATGGTCGGCTTGCATTTAAAAAAAAAAAAAAAAAAAAGAAAAAGAAAGAAACAAATGCAGGCAACGGTGCAAATCTGTAAAGGCATTGCAAGGTTATCAGCCTCTAGTCCTAAACCACAGGGAATCCAACCAGGATAAGGCAGTTAATAAAGGTGAATAATAAGTCCCAGAATGCAGCAGGAGCACATGTTTCATCCAGTTTGTTTACATTTTAATGTGTATAGTCTTTTTGGTGCTTCAAGTGTAATATCTATCTGCCTTCTACACCCTTCACAAGAGTCAAAACTGCATGTTCAACAGCATCGCAGTCTAAAAACACAACTTCTTTTCTTGTGGTTGATCGGATTTCAGATTTCGGATTGAGAGATTTATTCAGGAATGTCCCGCTGTGTAGTCTCTCCCAACCACCACGGGTGCTTACCAGATGGTCAGTGGCATCACAATGCCTAATTGGACACCTGACTCCTGTGTGCTTTTCTTCCAGCAAGAAATAGCGTATTTAAAACACATCCAGTATCAGTGTTTGGTCTGGTGATGAGTCTGCAGAATATTCACCAGCAAAATCGAAGTTTTTGTTTATTCCGTTCTTCTTCCGTAGGTGTCTACTTCCATCATCTGTGCTCTGCGCATTCTCTGATTTCATGGATCGTTATGTTACTTCATAAACGAATAGATGGCATGTCTCCACCTCCATTAAGTTTACACTATGGATGGCACATTACTGCCTTCAGACACAGATGTCCCAGAGAGGAGCCCAGTGTGGGTTCTAGTCTCTTAATGGTCCTCCGTTTGTGATTCAGAGCTGCGGTGGCTATTACTGAATCATGGCTCAGTAAACGCTTAAAAGAGCTGATTAAAAATAAAATAAAGGCACGGAGAGGTACATGCTATGACACATGCAATGGTGGCCAGATGTCTCTTGTGTGATCATGTGGCTGAATGCAGGAATTCTGTATTCCAAGTGTATACCACGCACATTGTGAATCAGTCAGTTGACCTTGCAGCCTTTGATGAGGATGAGTCTGCAGAGACGTCCTCTCTCAGCTCAAAGATGTCTATTTCTGTAATTTAATAATACTTCTTGTATGTTGATTTTAATTTAGTCAGAGTACCAGAGCACCAGAATCCTAAACATGCCTATTATATTTTTTACAATATATTTGATATGCTTTCACTGTTTGCAGAAATCAAGGAAGGCTTCTACACTGTGAAATTTGACTCGCTGCTGCTAAAGGAAGCTGTCCTGGAGGCTGACGGTGTCATTCCTCCTTTGCGGGAGGACGATAACTCCTCTTCCTCTTCTGATTCAGAAGATGAACAGTGTGACGGAGGCTACGCCAAAGGTTTGAGTTTTCCACGTTGAATCTGTCAGAAAATGCCAATCCTGAGACTGAGCTTAGGTTTATAATACTTAATTATCAAGTTTTTTATACAAGACGCAGAATAGGACATTCAAAAGCTACACTCAGATTTTTAATATCAAGAGAAAATTCACCACAGTTTATTAACGTAAAACCCTTCTGTCCATTAAACGATTTTTATTTGACTGTAACTCCTGTGAGGAACTTGTTTTATTCTGTTGACACTTTTAAAAAAGTTTTTAAACAAGTAAATCCAAATTTAGTTTTAAAGTTCTTAGAAAAAAAATAATCGTAAATATCATATAATTTATTAAAATGACTCTCGCCATCAATATACAGTAACTGTAGAAGCTGGCATGATGTTAAAAAAAAGAAAGAAAGAAAGAATTATAATACTTTTGAATTCCTGCTTATTTAGACAAACTTTTGCTTTGTAGTGACTTGTGGTTTATTAAAATGAAAACTCAACTTGTTTTTTATGCTCTCTACAGTTTTCAGTTCCGGTAAAGATGAGGAAACGGACACAGTGAACACTGCTGAGTTCTGCGGCTGGGAGGCTCACACACGTGGAATTGGGTCCAAGCTTTTGCTGAAGATGGGTTATGAGTTAGGAAAAGGTATGATGCAACAGCAGAACTTAAGTCCAGCATCTTTCTACCTTGTTAACTATCTTGCTAGAGCTCCCTCTAGTGTAGTGATTTTAATGCTTGCGCTGCATTGTGTGCGCAGGTTTGGGGAAAACGCTATCAGGCCGCGTGGAGCCCGTGCATGCCGTGGTGCTCCCGAAAGGCCGCTCGCTGGACCAATGTGCTGAGATTACACATCGCAAGACTCAGGCTGCAGTCGCCAAAAACAACCCAGCCTCGAGCAAACGGAAAAAAACGAAGAGAAAGCGGACGTCCACCTCGACCCGGACTGACGTGTTTGACTTTCTGAACTCTAAACTCGGAGATTCCTCTCGGTCTGCTCCAGCTCCTTCCTGCTCCGTCAGTGGCGTGGAAGCGTACCAGGGAGGGAAGAGCACCAAGCGCTCACTTAATGTTCAGCTGTTTCAGACCACTGAGAGGATGAGCCAGGTGGAGAGAGAAATCCAGCACCTCACAGACTCTCTAAACAAGAGAAAAGGAAGGTAGGCCGATCTCTTGTTTTTATATCGCATCATTCGCTCTCTTCCTTTTTTTTTTTTTTTTTTTCCTCATTAACTGTTTTTTTCCCCTTTCACTTTTTTCGTAGGGATGCTGCAGTTATTAGTCATATAGAAGAGAAGCTCTCGGCATCTCGTAGACTACTGCAGCAGCTGAAGGCTCAGGAGCAGACTATTCAGAGAGCTCAGAAGAAAGCAGATACGCATAAGAAAATGACTGAATTTTGACACATGACTTCCTGCACACTGGAGGGGAAATATTTACAGATGGACTTTTTGTATAAATGTCATTAGTGCTAACTTTAAAGTCAAAAGCAGTGCTTGATTTGGAACTTTGTTTTAACAGAACAACTTCTTTTTAACATTTTACAAAACTGTAAGCAATCAGTCGTCATTTAATTTCTTCTCCTGTACTTGAAAAGGGTGTTTTTTTTTGTTTTTTTGTTTTTTTTAAAAGATGTTTTAATGTCTACAACTTCTTTTCAACACTCTGGAAATCAATAAGAGAAAACACGGTTGATGAATCACTAATGATGTGTTTAATAAAATTTTGGAACACGTCTTGTGGATTACACTATGTTTATTCAGGCTGGTATTTGATTAACATGTTGCTAAGCTGCAGCAGGATTAATTAGAGCACACAACATTTGAGGAATAATATCAAATAAACCTATTTTTGGTTTATTTTCAGTGATACGCAGTTTTCCTGCTGGAGTGCAGATCTACCTTAAAAACACCAGTATCAAAATAATTACCAACACCACGCTACTGTGTCTAACTACCATTTTATTACAATTTTATGCCCGTAAACGTGATCTTTTCTAGTCAAATGGCTGTTGCAAAATGTTGATTTTTCTGCCTGGTTTGTCCTGATTGGATAATTTTCTAAATTATGCAATCTAATCAAGTATTGAGTTTTAATATCCCGATCCTTCTTAATACAATCAGTCTTAATCAAGCTCCTGCACCACCTCCGTCAGCTGCAAGACATCAATAAAACAAATCTTTTTATCACCAACTTTTTTCAACAAGTGTCCGATGCATTTACTTTTAAACTTTTCCTTTTTCAGGCAACTGTGTGGATGACAAAAAGTTTAATTTTGTTCTCATATAATTTGATTGTGCTTTTGACTGCAAATCCAGTGGTTCTGCATTTTGTTTGCTTCAAAATTATATCTTTATCCTTGAGATTTTGAATGAATGGTCAAAGACAATGACAGAGATCAAGAAAAGAAAACGATAAAAAAAAGACCAGTGACAATTTATATACAGTATATATATATATTTATATATTTATATATATATTTTTTAATTGCTACAAAACTTTTTTCATTCATTCATTTTCTGTACCGCTTATCCTGTACAGGGCCGCGGGAGGCCTGGAGCCTTTCCCAGTAGACTGCTGGCATGTGAAGCGTGGTACACCACGGAGGGTGCCAATCCAATTCGGCACACATGGGCACACACACACATACACACTATGGCCAATTTGGGAACACAACTTTGCGAATTTGCATGTCTTTGGACTGTGGAAGGAAACTGGAGTACTAGGAGGAAACCCACCAAGGGGAGAACAAGCAAACTCCATACATGCAGACCCAAGACGTTAATCAAACCATTGACTCAGGATGTACGAGGCCACACATTCTCAAATATCTGCTTTTTTTTTTTCTGGTCAAGGATAAGCATCCATAATGGAGCCAAATCCAATAACACTTGACACAAGGCAGGAGGATTGACTAACCGGGTTGGCCAGTCTATCACAGGTCATCACTTACACAGTTGTGTCACACTGTTAGCATAGCCAGTCGAACATGGGAGAACGAGTGAAATTCCGCATGTTAATTCAATCTCAGGTTTGAGCCTGAGCAGCTGTGATGCTTGAAGAGATTTTCTAACCAAATAATAAAAAAATGATGAGGTATATTTTTGTTCAGATGAAAAGTAAATTGTTTCTTCAACTGCTTGCTTGGAAAATTGAAGTTGTTATTTCACAGTCATTTTGCTGATTTTCTTGATGGATACCAACAATTACTGCTTCTACTCTGAAGCTGCCGGTGCTTGCTTTTTAATGTGTTACACTGTTCTGAGTGGGCTTTAGATGTGAAGAATGTAACCCTCTGTAAGTCCTCTGTTTTTCACTGAGTGAGTGATTTTTTTACTTAATTTCATTCTGAAAAGAAACATTGAACTATTTTAAAAGAAACTCAAGCGTTGTTTTTGGGTTAAAAAAAAAAGCTATTAGGGATCATCTACAGTTTATTTGACTGCATGTACTGTCAGCTTAGACCTATACACCTCACCATTGTGTGTGTACATGGACAAATGTTGGTGGTCTATTCTATCAGTATCTACAGAGTTCTAATCAGTACCAGGTAGATCAGAAGGCTATTTCTTACAATTTGTTTTGAGAGAGAGATGTGCAATGAATTCAGCCTTTTAAATCATTTACTGTTGGAAAAAAACACAGTAACAGAACAAATATGGGATATGAATATATAATATATCTTTTATTCTGAAATTAATTTAATTATGAAGTTGCTTACAGTCGGTTCTGTCAATAGGCAGAACTTAAAACTTAACTGCTGGTGATGATGTGGTTATACTCAGCACAAAAGTAAAGAAAGAACATTTCAGAAGACCGCACAGCAATTTATTTGAGATGGAAACCAGGACAAGAATAAACGACTTTATGCCATGAAAGCATATCAAGGAAATATAATCTGACCTTGATAAAATGCTTTCCCGGATGTCTCGCAATGTGATATTGCGATGTCGCAAACATACAGTCAAAATTGTTGGCCACTGAAAGTGTTTGGCGGTTTCTTGTCCTGAAGTCGAGCTCTGTGTCAGATTCTAGATCATTCCGGCCAACCAAGGAGGTAGAAACAGTCCCGCTGTCCCCAAAATGCACACCAACACAAACATCCAGAGGAATATTCGATCGATCACCATGGCAACGTATTTCCAGTCTTCTCGTACCTGGTAGGAAAAATTTTTTTAATGGATTTTTTCTTACTTTATAACATTTAATCACCCAATCTTCCCTTTTATTAAATGGACAACTGGTTTCAGCTGTAAACTTAATGACAAACTACAGTATTTCCGTCTCAAAATAGCCCAAAGAATCTAAAGCCTTATTAGTATGTGATGCTTATGTACTGTATCAGCGTTGCCTGGTGCTAAGGAGTACAACAGAACCGAAGGAGAAGGTACTACCTGGCAAATGGTACGCTTTGTTTGTCTGAATTGTTTTTGGACTGCTTCTGAATTGAAGCAGGTTATGCTAAGAGTTCTGAAACATACCGAAAAGTCTGAATCCTCAGCTCTGAGATGGTCGGCGATGTACTGGACTCCCTCGAGGGCCCGCAGGAGTGACTGTGACACCGGAAGTTCCTCCATCTTGGATTCTTTACAGCAGTTGGATTTTGAGATTTGCGTGCCCCGGACCTTGTGTTGTCCACACGAACCTTTACTTTCACCTCGATCTGCAGTGAAGTACGTATGTATGCTTGTCTCCTCATGCTTATGGCAGTGCCAAAGAGTTTCCGTCTCGTGCGAACCCTCGGTGGTATCCACAAACACACTCTCAGCACTGTGGCACTGATATTCACAAATCTCACTCAGGGCTAATGTTTGAAGCAGAGGCCCAAGCGGTGCATCTGGAGACAACGAAGGGCTTGTTGTAGAGGAAGTGTTCACTTGAGTGCCAGGAGTGCGGTTCATGAGTGTTGGCTCCTCTTGAAGGATGGAGTACTGACTGCTGGGTGAGCTGCAGAAAAGAGGAGATTTGGACGCTGCTTCACGTCGTATCGCGCATGATGAAGCAGCAGAGACCGTGCACAGGTCAAGGGGCATGGTTATTGGGGGGTTATCCTGCTGGATTGGCTGCATCGCCATTGGCTTGTGCATCATTTCGATGAGTTTGCGGCAGTTCCTCTTTCCTGCAGCGGGTGGGCGTTTCATGAAAAGGTATCGAGGTACCAGGTGGAGAAAGAGTTGGCGAACCCAGTGAGGCATTCGGTGTGTGCGAGTTGAGCGGTGGTGGACGTTCAGCACAAACACAGTGATGATAATGGAAAGTGTGACAAAGATCATGGTGAAGAGCAGGTACTCGCCGATGAGTGGAATGACCAATGAGGTGGAAGGGATGATTTCTGTGATGAGCAGGAGGAACACCGTGAGCGAGAGCAGCACGGATATGCACAGCGTGATCTTCTCAGCACACTCAGAGGGTAGATAGAACACGAGCACGGTCAAGCATGAGATCAGCAGGCACGGGATGATCAGATTGATGGTGTAGAACAGAGGGAGCCGACGGATGATAAAGTAATATGTAATGTCTGGGTAGATTTCTGTGCAGCACTCATATTTCTTGCTGTTGTACTTTCCCACAGCATTGATGATGACCCACTCACCACTCTCCCAGTAGTCCATTTGGTCCACATTGCTGTCCATGCTGATCAAGTCGATCTTTGCTCGGTCATACGTCCAAGACCCGAATTTCATCTTACAGTTTTGCTGATCGAAAGGGAAGAAGGTGACGTCAATACTGCAGGAGCTCTTATATATGGCAGGAGGCTTCCATTTGACTCTACCATCATGGAACACCTGGGCTTTGGTCAAATGGGTCACGGCGAAATCTCCATCAGCACTAACAACAAATAAAAGCATAAATAATAATTTTGGGTTAGAAGGAATGTTACTTGAGCCACAGCTTCGTAAATGCTATGAATTGTTTTGATGCATGCATGCATTCTTCAGATAATATGTTGTAAGTTCTGGAAATTGAAAGCATTCCTCAGTTTAACCCTCTTGACTGGAACATTGAAGATTAAGATAAATGCATTGGTTTTTCCTTAGCAGATAAAAATACTGTTAGCTAATATTTCTTATTATGACATAATCCATCCATTAATTACCTATAATGCTTACTCTATGTAGGGAGCCTGGAGCCTAACCTAGGGAAGGCAGGGACGCACTGCAGAGAGTGCCAACACGAGGCAGGACACAAGCAATTATGAGATTATTTTAAATGTACTATGATACACTCTCGTCAGTAGATTTAATATACGTTTATAGATTCTCATTTAAAGGCATAGTGGTATAGTGGTTAGCACTGTCGCCTTGCACCTCCAGGATCCAGGTTTGATTCCCAGCCAGGTTCCAATTTGTCTCTGTGTGCATGGAGTTTGCATGTTCTCCCCGTGCTTGGTGGGTGTCCTTTGGTCACTCTAGCTTCCTCCCACGGTCCAAAGACCTGCAGATTAGACTAATTGGCGTTCCCAAATTGCCTGTAGTGTGTGTGCCCTGCGATGGATTGGCTCCCCATCCAGGGTGTACACTGCCTCGTGCCCTGGGATAGGCTCCAGGCCCCCCGCGACCCTGAATACAGAATAAAGCGGTATAAACAATAAGTGAGTGAGGTACTCATTTAGTTCCCATTTTCCTTTTCTTTTAGCAAGTAGCTTCTCTATAAAAATATGTGGTTTAAGTGGTAAAATTTTGTGCCAACTAAACAAGTCTATTTTAAACTTTAAATTTGACTATGTAGGATATTTCACTTGCTAGGAAACTCTTTATCATCCCAGAATTATTAAGACACACAGACATTTTTCTCTAACCAATTAAGCAATTTCACATGAGAGGAAGTGCTGTTGTAACTGAATATCAGCATGGCTGTGATGCTGGTGGAGGAACCACTTATTCCACATTAGATTATCAGCTAACTTTCAGGTTTTGGGGTTGAATTGCAAACAGGGTTAAATCCCTTATTCTAATCAGGGGTTAGAGATTACATAACGTTATCAGATTGAAAAGTGAAATGTTTTTTTGAAAGTTCTTCTGTGACTGATTTTGACGGTGGGTTTTGGCAGGCAGCTGCTCTCTCATTTCTAGTACTGTGGACCGTACCGAAATACTTTACCCCAGTAAAGACATGTACCAGTGTAAAAGTTTGAACAGGTTTTGCACCTGATGCAGCCTCGCTACTGTAATGAGTTTAATTCTGATACAGGGAAATCAGTGAGTAAGTGTTCCGTCTGCACTTTCTGGCTTTAAACAGGGACCATATGGAGTTTTAGGGCTTGTTTTTGTCGCACCTCATTGACTTTATAGTTTCAGTATCTACTTTACATTCTTTGCTGTATCTCAATTCCATCTGGCCCGACTACTGTGTAAGTTAAGAATGTTTGCAACAATGCCTCAAGCTACGATTCTGGAGAACAACAACGGTGAAATGTCAAGAAGCATATTTATATTTCATGAACGTTCCATAAAAAAAAAATAGTGATTACATTGATTCCCAAACATATTAAGACAATACCATAAATATACAGGTATATATCATGTATAATGTCAGTTCTCCCTGTGCACAAATCAGATGATGTTATTAATTAATTTGAGTCTATCTGGCTGAAGGGTCATGCTAATTAGAATCAGATGGTTTGATTAATGGATGGAACAAATATGTGGCAGGAGTTTTACTTTCTGAAGCCGGAGTGTCTCCCTTTGAACAAAAATGGCTAGGGAATTCTCAAGTGAATTGTCAACTTCTGTGGTAAATTTCTGTACATGATCTATCAAACAGGCATGGATTGAGCGAGTGACACCCGAGTAATGCAGATGTCTTTTTGACGATCAGGTAGGTTTTGAAGAATAAAGCACTAAATATGGATTGGTGTATAGCAATTTCATTGGACCAAATTAATTGAGAATTCCATTAAAACATTAAATTTCACTTTGTTTCAATAATTTTGGCCACCACTGCATATGCGAAATCCTGTGCTGGTATAGTAAATTCAAAATGTTGAGATTTGGCATTAGTCCATAGAAGGACCCACTTGTTGTAGAGCACAATATCAGGCCTCCAGATGAGCTCGGAGGGGATTCTGATGGAGGTGACATTCTCAAACTCCTCAGGGTTCCAGCGCAGCTTGTAATCGCTCCATTCCTGTCAGGGCACATACACTCTTGTCAATGTTCTGAATCAGCAGGCATGACAGGATCACCGAAAGCGAGGTAACGCGAGCCCAGTTTCAATTAAAAATCTCATTAATTTTCAATTATATGCTCCAACTGATCAAAACATACCTGTTTCACCCAAACATTGGTGGTCATCATTTGGTTCTTTTCATCCTGACATAAGGAATAATAATATAAAAAAAAGCACAGTTAGAAATTGCATCTAGAATAAACATGTCTTTTTTGTTATAAAAAAGTGATTTAATCAAATAGTGGTCAAGAAGTGAATAAAAAAAGTGTATCCATCCATTTTCCTTTGAAGCTGGTATACAGTACATGAATAAAAGTGTTTCATTGTGTTTTGCAAATGACAAAGGTGCTGCATTGCCTTTTTTCTAAAGCACTGATTTAAATCTAGACAGAGGTTTATATTTGGTTGAAACTCACTACATCAATGAGCTGAGCAATGGAAAGGCCGAAGTGGACAAGAACGACGTCTGAGATGTTCTGAACAGGACGTGAGAGCTTGTTATAGCGCTGGAATAAAACCTGAAGTAGTCGCTCCTCTGCATGGCCACGAGCCGGAGCAGGCGTGCATACTACATAAGTGTGAAAAACAAACAGACATGTATACATACTGTAGAAGATATACACACTTCTTTCATAAGTTACTCACTCACTCATCATCTACACCGCATTATCCTGTATACGGGGTTGTGGGGGGCCTTGAGCCTATCCCAGGAGACTTGGGGCACAAAACAGGCTACACTCTAATCCACAGCAGGGCACACACACATACTACGGGACCACCAATTAGCCTAACCTGCATGTCTTTGGGAGGAAACCTGTACCCGGAACATGCAAACTCCATGCCGCCTCAATAGATTCTATAATGCTTTAATGCTTTTTCTAATGACTGCCATGGTTTACAGAAGAGACAAGAGACGTGCATTCTCACGCACATGTTGAGGTGGACCTTTTACTCTCTTGTTTTGGTAAACTGATGCAGTTTTTCCAATCCAGTTTATTAGATGAGTTTTAGCTCTTTAAAATGTGGAATATTAATTTGTTCTCACTGAGTATGATGATACCTAAGTTCTTCATTTTTCACTTGTTATCTTTACCATCAAGCATCAGCATCTATTTTTCTCCCAATAGATTATTTTTAAAAATCAAAATGAATTCTTTTATATAATTTCTTTCATCTTTAATCGATTTCTCTTTAATCAATTTCTATAATCACCTGCAGCTTTATTGTGTCATTTGTCAAATAATTTAGGATAAAAATGAAAAAACATTTAAACATTTAAAGCCTGAAAAAATATTTTTATATTTTTATTTCCCACAGAGATTCCTCCAAATAATAGGAACCACAATAGGAACAGGGAAAAAATCCTTTTAATACTATCCCTTGCTTTTTTTTGCAGCTTATACATGCATTTTAAAAGTAATTTTTTATCATTTTTTTTTTACATTCCAATTCTTTACAAGTCACCATTTTATGCTTAAACTCAGTATAAAATTCTGCACACACACACACACACACACACACGCTGATTAAAAACTCCAAGCTCAGCAAGAAAAGAAAAAAACAAAACAAGGTTACCAGAGATGCACTGGAGGTAGAGGATCAGGATAAGCTGGACGCTCCTGGCTGGATTCATCCCGGTTCGTCAAAGATTTTTTTTATAAAACGTCTAAAGATTTGAACGCATTAATAGACTGAACTGAATTTGAAAACTACTTAGCAGTACTAAACTTAAGAACTGAATTTTTTTTTTTTTTTAAGATGAAAGAGTTTTCTAATGCAAATGAGAAATTATACCAGATATCTGTGTATCCCCTGGAAGAACTGTAGTGATGGTTGTTCTTGTCTTGTTCCTGTACTTTCCCCTGTCACCGTCGCCCCTCCTTCCCTCTCTTTAACACTCCCCTCTCTCTCTCCCTCACGCTCCTTCAATTTCCTCTCTTTCCCCTCCTCTCATCACCCTTCCTTCCCCATCCTCGCTCTGTCTATCTCTCATTGCCGATACCCCCCCCCCCCACACACACACCTTTCAATCAAACACTATTTGTCTGACTAACTATGATGACTTAGTAGTGTATGTACGGCTGAGAGACTGAACGCTGCAAAGCAACTGAGTCACTTTTATATATAGGATATAAGATGACCTTGGAACATCATAACCAAGCAGGTGTGTGCTGCAGAGGATTATTTGAAATGTCTCTGAAAGTGATCCGAGCGTGTAGACTTGATCGCGGGCCAAGAGAGAGAGAGAGACAGAAAAGACAGGATGCTCTCTGCCTGCTAATTACACAGCATAAATTTCTGGCATGCTAGTGCTGTTCCACACTGTAGCTTCAGAGCATTGTATTTAAATGAACAGACTAGAGACTAGACTGACAGACGACACCAGATCACCACATTAGGTGGATTTCCTTAAAGCGAAGTAAAATCTGCCAACTTTCGCAATGTTTTCTAACTTTCCATCCATTCAAATGCTCTAATGTCGATCTAACATGTGGGTATTAATAGAAGAATCCTTGCTTGCATTTTAAACATTGAATTCTGAACGCGAGATTAGCATGTTTAATTGGAATAAAGAAAACATTTTTCCTGTGCTTATGCCAAGTCTTTTCACATCTGCCCCCTCCCCATCATGATCTGATCCAGGAAAATTGATTAGCCAGCTGCCCAGAAATGTACCGCAGGTTAGTTAGAAATGAAAATCATCCATGTGAAAAGCTCCTCTGATCCATGTGAATGACTCCTAAACGATAAGAGCGAGAAAGGTTTTTGTAGTGACATCCATATTTCCGTTTCGGGAACGAAAATAATAGCTTGTCCTTTTAAGGTCATTTAAGCATCCGTTTTTATTCCTGCTCGCAACGGTTCTCAAAGGATCCCTGCTTAAACACAATAATCGCTCTTAAATGACAACAAAGCGTCGCCCTTTACGCAAATGAATTCAACCTTGAATCCCAACAGCTACACTTTGATTCAGCTTGTGTACGAAACGACTGGCCAGCAACAAGCTTCGTCTTCTGCTTTCCTGCCAACTATGGTGTCCAGGATCAATATCGGCCTGATTAAAGATGATGTCCTGGACAGCGAATATCATTTAGTGTAATGAAAGTTATTCCCACACCATCCTTGATCAATATTAATATAGATCTAGCATTAATTTGCGTTATTTGTCAGGAGCTTCCTTTTCAAAGTGCAGGTTTAATAGACAGACATATCGGGTAATCTTCACTTTATTGTACGGCATATTGTTTTTTTTTTTTTTTATTAAGTTCACTTTTTAGTATAGAGTTTGTAGTAGCAAGATTGTATTATTAAAATTGTTGTGAGATTCTGTTTACTTACTGAAGCTACAGTCTGTTCTTGCTTGGTAATCTGGCAGGATGTGCGTA
Organism: Dinotopterus cunningtoni; assembly: GCA_028565755.1. Classification (NCBI taxonomy): domain Eukaryota; kingdom Metazoa; phylum Chordata; class Actinopteri; order Siluriformes; family Clariidae; genus Dinotopterus; species Dinotopterus cunningtoni. The sequence goes on from JAOTRS010000004.1 coordinate 21,433,938, forward strand.
AGGGTTTTGAATCATCCGAATCAGTCAGGGTACATGTACACCTCGGGGCTCTTGGAGGTAATAGAAATCGTACTTAATAGAAAAGGAAATTGGTAACCAATTTTCTTCTCAATTTGATCATCTGCTAGTTTCTGTCAAGCTGCAAATGGCAACTACCAGCCAGAGAGGGTGAAAAATAATGCATTATTCAGCCCTGTTCAACATACAGTATGAAACCAGACAAAAACATCTTTTCAAACTCTTGCTCCATCACAGGACAGTACGGCACACTCAGATACCTGCCCTTATCTGCATGCATAGTCTCACAGATACACACAATTGCTGTGATTGACAGGGGAGAGAGCAATGCGATCCATCCTCTGGTTGCCCCACACATCCAGGGTCTGGAGGTTAAATCTCATCTCTTGTCCTGTGTCCATGGAGTTTGCATGTTCTCCCTGTAATTGGTGGGTTTTCTCTGGGTACTCCAGTTTCCTCCCTCTTGTGCCATGTTGTGGGTCAGCACCAGAGGGTGGAAGGTAACTAAGTAAATTTACCTTGTTACTATACTTACGTGGATATTTTACTTATCTGTACTTTACTTAAGTAATTCTATTAGAACATAGAGTTTTTTATTTTTACTCCACTGCATTGAACAGGAAAAATATTTACTTTCACTCTACTACATTTCAGCGTGGTATTGCGTTACATAACTACAGTGATGTGTAATACTAGAAGTGGGAATTTTTTCATCTGCTGACCATTACATATAATTGTGATAACATTTAATAACATTATTAACTTAATAACATTCCAGGTGTTTGAAATCAAAAGGGGAGCTTGTTGCAAAAAGCAATGGAAAACAGCATGTATAGTCAAAGGTGAAAAAAGAGAAAGAGAAAAAGAGAGATAGATAGAGAGAGACAGAGAGAGAGAGAGATATTTTACTCTAATAAAGGCTACGTGAACTAATACAAGCTCAGTACTTTTGATACTTAAGTACACACTTAAAGTTAAGTGCTTTTGTACTTTTACTTAAGTACACATGTAATTGTCAGACTTCTACTTTTACTTGAGTAATCTTTACTTTTAATCAAGTAAAAGATCTTACTTCGCCCACCACTGGTTGTCACACTATCTGGTGAGTACCTTATGTCCCTGTAAGTTTCGAGGAATAGGCTGCAGGGCTTGCCTGGACTTGCAGTATCTGGGGGTGGAAGGGTCGTGGGCAACTTAGCAAAATTTAGACTTTCAAGAGAAAAAGGGAGGCATATTAAGCAAAAAATCACATTTTGACACATTTTTCTGTCATAGATTAGAACACACAGTAATCATGAATGAGAGATGCTGCAATTAAGGAGCAGATGTACTGTGGGAGAGCACACGAAAAAGAAAACCTTCCA
>JAOTRS010000004.1:21465042-21481015 GCA_028565755.1 Dinotopterus cunningtoni
TGTAAAAGATTATTATTAGCATTTCTTTCTTGTCATTAAAAAAACCTTATTCTACTGGGAAATATCTTTTATGCAAACGCATAAAAGTATTAAAATTATCTGCCAATAGTGCAAGACTATTTCAAGGAAATGTCTAGAAACACTGTAGGTTTAATAATCTAATATTTAGTTTGCTGTAATCTAATAATAGATAAATATGACTATAAGCAAAATATTTTGCTTGCTAAGACATTTTTGTAGAGTGATTTTGGAGGACTGCAGCAATGCCTTGGGATTTTTTTTTCTGTCTGTGAGAGTGAGAGTAAGAGAGCGTGTGTGTGTTTGTGTGTTTGTGCGTGTGTGTGTATGTGTGTGAGTGCGTGAGAGAGAGAGAGAGAGAGAGAGAGAATCTTGGGCCATCGATAGAAATATCTGACAGCTGTGACTTTAACAGTAAGACAAATGTGTGTGGATTTGTATTTTTTTTTGCAGATGTAAACCGGAGGTGCTGGTGTGTGACGTCTAAAGGCATGCACGCCGTGGGTCAGCCAGAAGTAGTCGTGCTATTACAGTGTTTGCCAGAAGAAAAGAGATTCCCCACAGACATCTTTAATCACTTTATTCAAATCTACTGGGACGCACAGACAGGTAAAGTCTGCTTCCAGAAAAAAATTTATTAACCAGTTTGCGGTGCTGTTCTGTACAGATCTACACACACATATCCTTTCTAATTTTCAGCTGGAAAGCTCTTGAATCATCTGAGTCACTCTTTGGCCACTCGAGGCTTTCTGGACAGCGAGGAGCACGCTGGATTTCTCTACGTGCGTCCGACGTTACAGTCTCTGGACGGCCTGCCGCTGCCCCCTCAGCCCTTCCTGTTCGGCTTGCTCATTCTTCGGGCTGAGAGTCCCTGGGCCAGGGCGTTCCCCCTGCGCCTCATGCTACGCTTAGGAGCCGAGTATAGATGTAAGAACTTGAGCTCTGACTGTATTGACTTGTATTAAAAAAAAAAGAAGAAGAAGAAAGAGTTCACCCTATCATTCAGAGATCACGAGTTTGAATCTGGATGAAGCTGCTGGCAGCGATGGCTGTGAGGTCAAGAGAGCTAAATTGGTTCTCTCAGGGACAGAGAATTAGCATGTCCTCTCACTGGTGGGAGAGATGGATTTATAAATCCATATTTTATCTCTTAAGTCATGTATGTTGAAGAGAGCACTTCATGTTTAACGTTTTTTCATCTGCATGTTATGAAAGCAGTATGTTACTTCTCACTCTCTGTCGTAGAAGTCATATGATAAGGGAGAGCTTGATGGAAATTGGAAAATCACCAAATTGGAAGAAAATTGGGTAAAATTAGATCAGGCTTGGCGGCACAGTGACTTAGTGGTTGGCATTGTCGCCTTGCACCTCCAAGTTCGATTCCCAAGGTGGGTTTCCTCCAGGTATTCCAGTTTCCTCCCACAGTCTTAAGACATGCAGACAGGGTCATTGGCATTCCCAAATTGCTCGTAGTGTATGATTGTGTGTGCATGTGTGTCCCGCGATGCATTGGCACCCCATCCAGGGTGTACCCCGTCTCGTACCTCGTACCCCGTGCCTCAAGTCGCCTGGGATAGGCTCCAGGCCCCCACAACCCTGTACACAGGATAAAGCGGTATAAACAATGAGTGAGTGAGTGAGTGAGTGAGTGAGTGAGTGAATGGATCGGGCTTTGTGTTGCTGATCGTTGATCTTTTCTCTGCCCTACAGTTTATCCCTGTCCTCTGTTCAGTGTACGATTCAGAGAGCCGCTTTTCGGTCAGATCAACAACAGCATCATGAGGCTCCTCGTGGTGAGGCTCCATCCTTACATCTTGTCTTATTGCTGTTTTTAAAGCTTTTCCTATTATATAATGTTTCCTCATTTTGTGCATTTTTATTTTTTAGGATTTCCGTTTTTACCGTTACACGTTGCCGGTAGTGACGGGTCTCATGGTTGATTTGGAGGCGCGGAGCACGTGCATCACAGTCCCTAAAAGCCGTCATGCTGACGTAAGGCATCACCAGAAACATTTAAACAGATTCTTTAAGGCAGGTCGTTTGTAAATGAGATAATTAAATGTCTCTGCCTGAAATAATGATGAGACTCAATGGTCTCGCTGAGCATAAAGTGAAATCCTAGAAAATTCCATACTGTGCTACTGTATGCAGCTGTCATCATGGCATGCTGTTAAATCAGGGTACGTGTCTTCTCCCGTTGCTTGCTCAGCTGCTGAAGGTGCTGAGTAAGTCGAATGAGAAACTGCTGGCGATGGGCGCTTGCTTTAATGAGCGTGCCGACTCCCACCTCATCTGTGTGCAGACTGCAGATGGACAGTACCAGACTCAGGCAATCAGCATCCACAGCCAGCCTCGCAGAAGTAAGCAAATGAAAACACACACACACACACACACACACACACACATATACATACACGCGAACATATGTACTATTTGTACACAAACAATATGTGCTGACAGTCTGAGAGATGAGAAATGCGAACTCATGTTTACATGAAGTAATGAATTTGGCTCCACCCACTGGAGAATGTCAGAATGCACTTTCAGGACAAAAAAAGAGCTGAAGTACTGTATGTACAGTGCCCTACAAAAGTATTCATAGCCCTTGAACTTTGCAGTTCGCATCAAGCTATTTGGCAGACACAGCAAACGTGGAAGAAGGTGCTCTGGTCAGATTGAACTTTTTGGCCGTTTATGTGTGGTGGAAAGATAACACTGTGCATGGTGGTGGCAGCATCATGTTCTGCGGATGCTAATCTTCAGGGACAGGGAAGCTGGTCAGAGTTGATGGGAACGTGGGTGAAGCTTAATAATGGGCAAAGTCTGTAAAAGACTTGAGACTGAGGCGGAGGTTCACATTTCAGCAGGACGATGACCCTAAGCATACACCCAGAGCTACAATCGAATGGTTTAGATTAAAGCATATTCAGTCAAAGTCCAAGACCGAAATCCAATTGAGAATCTGCGGCAAGATGTGAAAATTGCTGTTCACAAAATTGCTCCCCATCCGATCTGACTGAGCTTGAGCTATTTTGCGTAGATGAATGGGCAAAAATTGTTGTCCACTCTCTAGATGTGCAAAACTGATAGAGACATACCACAAATAAACTTGCAGCTGTAATTGTGTCGAAAGGTGGTTTAATCATTTTACATTCACTTTATAATTATGTGCCACTTTGTGTCGGTCTTTCACATGAAATCTCAATTAAATTTGTTTTTACGTTTGTGGTTGTAACGTGACCGAATGTGGAAAAGTTCAAGGGGTATGAGTACTTTTGCCAGGCATTGTACATAATTATCCATAGATCAGATCCTTCAAGACTCACTTTAAAATGTTTGCAAAAACTGTGCAAAAGTCTTGAGCCATCACTCAAATTCTTCATAATAAATAAAATTAAATGATGTAGATTAAAATGAAAGGAGTTGGAACAAATGTTTTCCTGTGACAAAATGCAAAGTGCACATTTTAATATTTTAAGAATCTAGGAATAGTCTAAAAATGTTAATGCTTGAAGTTTAATCCAGTTGAGAGGAAATGAGAGATTTGTACAGCAGTATGGACCACCAGGGGGCGTCATCACTACAGTTTAAAGAGTCTGACCTTGGTGTAACATAGTCTCTGCTGTTCCATATTCAGTTTTTATTTGTACAGTATAGTGGTTTTACCAGTGAATATTATTGCGAAGCAGCTTTAGAAACATTTTGGGTATGAAGTGAAAAATTAAGTTTAAAATCAATTTTTAAACCGATGAAGACCTGGGTTCAAGTGATTGCAGTCACACGCCATAACAGAAAAAAAAGTTTTTATAATAATTGTTTGTTATATAACTGTTTTATAATTTGATCAGCATTAAAATAAAATAATTCTGTCTCTCAGTTACAGGCTCCTGTTTTTTTGTATTCAGTGGTGCACTGAAGGCTTCATCAGGATACCTGGCCAAATCCAGCATTGTCGAAGGTTTGCTGTTCATATATTTATTCAAGATCCTTCTTGTTGCATTGTATATTTCAAACGTGTCTTAGTTGTTATGACGATCCGGTGCCGGTTATTATACTGCATGGATATAAAAGCAGTGATTATATATGTCTATAAATGTGCACGGGGGTCAGTGATGCGCTTCCTTTAATGAAACATTGACAGACATTTTGTGCAGCGGTTGTTATTTGATTTGATATAATGAAGTGCAGAATTCATTTGCATCTATATTGTAACCATAGAATCGTATCATTGTTTAACCCCAAGCAGAATTTCAATTGGCTTACCAAAAGTCTCCATATCAGAGAGGCCAGGTTTACATTTTGCTTTTAAAAAAAGCCTGTAGAGTGTGGTACAAAGTCTGCATGGTGAAATGAAGATTAACTTGTTCCATAGTAATGGAAATAGGAAAAAACATGAGGAAATCTGGGAGCAGCTCATGAACCAGAGCGTTTTTATTCTTATCTGTAAATCATAATGACCTTTTGTGAGGCTTTCATTTCCTGGTCAAATATGTTCCTGAAATGTTCTTGGCAGACTTATCAAGTTCCACAACTAAATCTTATCAAGTCTGACCTTCATAAGGCAAATCTGAAGCACAGAAGTACCTGAAACTATTTGAGCTGAAAATTGTGCAGCTTCAGGGAACACATTTGTTAGCTTATTGACACCCTTCTTGGAAAAAAATCAATATTTTACAGTATATATATATATATATATATATATAATCATGCATATAATAAGTGACATTTCAAGCTCAAGAGTGGAGATAATAAATAACAGCACTGCGTCTCTTCCTGTAATGCTTCAGACGTTTGTTTTTGTCGGGTTCAAACTGATAGACTGAGACTTTTCTTTGCTCGTTTGGATGCACATGAGATTGAAACACATTATTTAAGAGCTTTATTTAGAACCAGGTTTAACACCTCCTGGGATTTAATCCTTCGTAATGCCATCTGTCTTTACAAGAAGTCCTAAATGTTGTACCGGCTACAAAACAGCCCCGAGGCATCAATAATTCACCACTATATTGTACAGCGTGCCTTTCCTTGTTTGCAGTCCTCATGCTGAGCTAATCTGACCACAATATACTGTATAATGCCAAGTGTAGTGTTTGAGCGGGGTTTGACTGACAGGTGATTTATTAAAACATGGCCTTTGTGATGTGTAGTCTCTTTTCATTCTTTTCTTCACCATCCTACTCACTGTGTGGGCACGTATTGTGCTTGTGCATCCAACTCCTGGCTCATGTTTAGATGTTTGGGATGTGTCGGCCTTTTCGTTATAGCTTTAATTGTGTTTAATAAAACTGTCTCAGACTTCTTGACAGTTGAACTTGACCTTTTCTCTGTTTTTGGTTTTGGTTCAGTATTGTGCAGAAGTTCTGAGTCATGCCTCATTTCTTCATATTAAATTAAATTATGCAGACTAAATGAAATAAATGGGAGCAAATGTTTTACCGCGACAGGCTATGAAGTACCTAAAGGTACAATTTAAAAATCGGTTGTTTATGTAACAACCTTAGCAGCGACCTGATTTCCCCGCTCGTCTGTTTCAACCTCAGCATTCAACATCGCCAGTACACTAATCACCGGATTGATCATTTGTCATCATCTGCACCTGTTTCTCACTGGTTCATGCCTTACGTTGGATGGTTGATATGCTTGAATGGTTGATAGGTCACTGTGTGGCTTAACAGACCAAAAAAAAAAAGAGAAAACTTGCTAAAAATGAGACCCAAAATGTCCTTTAGAAAGCCTGGAGAACTATTCCTTAAAACTAATTTAAAAATACAAGAAAGTCTGGCACTTTGGAAGCAAAATATTTAAAAGAAATGAGTGGTGGCTCAAGGCTTTTGCACTGTAATGTATTTCTAAATATGGTTTTGGTTATGAATAAACATTTGTAGTGGTTTGATTTTATGCATGCACAAAGTTTGATAAGTCCTGTAATAACATCTTCTAGAGAATCATTCGTAGAAGTGAATGCTTTTGGTCTCGGCTTTTCTGGAACTTGAAAGTGCCTTGGCCTCATCCGCCTATTGATTTGATCATTACTTGATTTTGGACTCGTCTTAAACTTGACAATGGCAGTTTAGACTGCTGCACCGGTGTTTGTTTACTTTCATATCCAGTCCACTGGACTACAGGTTAACTGTACGAACAGCATGTGTTTATATAGACATTCCGAGACAGAGTCTTTTCTTTTCAGATGGATTGTTGGTTCAAGTGACTATGGAAACAATGCTGGAGTTACGGCGAGCTCTTCGAGACATGAGGGACTACACCCTGACCTGTGGAAAACTCCACCAATCAGACAGACAGGAATATGTGCACATTCGGTGGCAGGATGAAGAACCACGTTTTAATAAGGGGTGAGACATCGTATTGGTTTGCATAGTTGGGTTGATCCGGACCATAGTGCAGGTTTCAGCTGATAAATAACCAAATTATTCCTGTTTAATTATGAACATTTATTGCACTACACCAGTGGATTTATTGCTCTTTTCTTCCTCCACCTGTCTCCACTCTCTGTTGACTCATAGCATAATCAGCCCCATTGATGCAAAGTCCATGGAATCGATTACATGTATAAAGGCTCACCAGAGATTAGAGTATCGAGCCAGTGGAAAAGTCATACGTTGGACAGAGGTACACTCAGACACTATTGTTACCATGGAGATGTCTATTACCTATTAATAGTCATGTGGATTGACTTTTTTTTGGTTTTGTTTTGTTTTTACTCCACAGGTGTTCTTCCTCCAGAGGGAGGAGCCGTCAAACGGCCCGAGCAGTTACGCCAATCATAACCGTCTGACGGAGCGACTGGCGCGAGCGTTCTGCCTGGCACTGTGCAATTCTCTTAGCCTGCTGAAAGAGGATGGTATGACCAAATTAGCACTGCGGGTCACACTGGATGGACAGAAGGTGAGAACGATTGCTGAAACAAATGACGCAGCTGCGCTGGGATGTGCAAAATTCATACTGTTTTTTATTGTATTTTGTAAAGATTAAAACATGATCCCTGGCCAATGCTATTAGAGCAAACTAATAAGTAATAGGGCGATGTTTTGTTAAATATTGGTAGATCATACATTTTTATTCATTATGCAATTTTTTTTGTTTTGTTTGTTTAATTTTATTGAACTATTAAGACAAAAAAATAGAGCTTGTAATGTTATGAAATAATCTGGAAAGCCCATAGTTTCCACAAATGCTAAGTAAACCATTTTTATATGCAAGTCCCTGTGTAAGCAATTACACGATGGGCCATCAGTCAGCCATCAACACATCATATTTACCTTTTTTTTAATATTTCTGTATGCATATGAATGACATGTAAATTATGGGGCACATACACACCACAGCTTTCATTCATTCATTCATAGAGTGGAAAGAAATAGGATTGAATATAAAAAAAGTCTTACTGTTAAACTACCAGCAGAGGGGAATTTGACTAGATGCTACTGTATGGCAAATGAAACTGAACAGTGTATGAATATTCATTACCTCTTTAAGGGCATCATGTGCTAACTCTTCCACTAATACCAATTCTGCCAGTTACACTGCGTCAAACGATCAAAAGAGGAATAGATCAGAATTTCAGCTTTCATTTCCTGATACTGACATCTGGATGTGTTAAACAACAGCAGCTTTTTTTTGAGCAAAAGTAAAGGAACAGATAGTCCTAAAGTGAATAACGCTTAATATTTGGTTGCATTTCCCTTGCTTGGTGGCTCGCTGGTAGTCTTCTTTCCTGATATGTGGATGGCCTGGGTTTCAATGCGACTGCACACAGGGCATGATTAGTGCCGGTCCCAGATTGGATGGTCTGCAGTGGTGACCTCTTACTTGCAAAAACTCCATTAAGCAGGCAACCCACTGATGTCATTAAACTTCTTTTATGATTCTTTTTTCTTTCTGACCTGTTCATTCAGCTGTTGATTGTTTCGAGGGGTTTCTCCCTCCAGTCAACTTAACAGAGTGAAGGCGAGCTTATTAATGTCGCCAGTCTACAACTTTCCGTTCTATTCCATTAATGAAGTTGTGTGTTGTGTGTTTTGGGTCAGAGTCTTGCTGCATGATAAAGTTCCTCTCAGTTAGACTGGATGCATGTCTCTGTAAATCGGAAAACCGAATGTTTCCGTCGACTGAATTATTCTGCTGTCAACAGTTCCTGCGTGAGTGGTTCATGAGTGGTTTGCGATTGAATGTGTTGCGACTCCTTGCCTTCTGGAGGTTGTTGGTAATATCTTTGACTGCTGTTTTGGGGGTTTTCTATTCAGCTGCTCTTGCTTTCATTGGCTAACCTGTGTTAATGTCTGGTTGTTAGCAGTATTAGCCAGTTGTTTCATTCATTCTGAGGACATTTGAAATTGTTGTTTGGCTGCTCAATTTTCCTTCTTTTCTTAGATTCAAAAAGCCTTACATTGTTCCCATCGACAGCTCTCTGGTCTTCGTATTGGTTTACCATTTTACAAGTGAAAACCAGGGCTTAAACCAAGAGTGGACTATTTTTTAAACATAAATCTAACAGGGCAAACCTAGCTAACAAGAACCACCTGTCAGCCACGTGTTCCAATATTTCTGGTCAATTGAAAAATGGCTGGGTTTAAACAAAATGTGCCATGTTGTTTACACATTGAGATGTAAATATTACATAGAAACAGTATTTATGCATTAGGAGTACAGAAGTTTTAGGTACATGCAAATAACTGCTGTAGAGCAAGGATGTCTTCAATTAATAAGGAACTAGTAAATAGTAATGAATCAAACCAAATCAGTATTTGGCCTGCCAATGCTTTGAGGGCCCTAGTGTCAGGTAAAATGTATATATATACCTCCAGGGTCCTGGTTCGATTCCCGCCTCTGTGTGCCTGTTCTGCCTGTGCTTGGTGGGTTTCCTCCCACAGTCCTAAGATTATGCTAGTAGTGTGTGTGTGTGTGTGTGTGCTGCCCTGCAATGGATTGACACCCTGTCCAGGATGCCCTAAGTTTTCTGGGATAGGCTCCATGTCCCCCGCGACTAGGTATACGGGATAAAGCAGTATACATATGTATATGTATATGATGAGTGAGTGAGTGTAGATGTTTCTGATGGAATATTGATGTTTGAAAATCAGAAATGTTTCGATACGAACTCAATAATAAAGTCCTTGTACTTAAAAACACAGGGTGCCTAAGACTTTTGCACAGTACTGCAGATAGGTATATAGGTAAATATCATATATAAAATTATAGTTGGATTTGTGTGTGTGTATTTGAAATAGAAAATGATTTGATCATGACAGCATATGTATATACAAAATGCAGCGAGTCATTGGATATAATGTAAAAGTTGACATATCGGCTCTGTTCACCTACAGAGTTTGTCTCAAACCAGTTCGAATGAACTCGCTAGATCGCTGTGTGTTCTGTGTGTTACAGATGGAGTTCCTGGCAGGCAGTAACGGCCAGCCTCTGCCGCTGCACTACCAGGACAGTCTAAACCAGTCCCTAAGTGCGGTTGTACTGAGCGTGTGCCAGCGACACGGACACGCAGCTCTTCAGCTCGAGCTCATTTTTTACATCCTAGAGGACATAGCGTAGAAGTCACCTGCTGAAACCGTGATCATACCGCGACGCGCTCCTGGATGCCGCAGACCCAGCGTAGACTCGTCTCCACATACATTTTCGAAGCCTGGAAAGAATAAACGATGGCGATTATTAAGACCTGTATTTATAAATAATAACCCAGATTTCTCTCAGATCTATCCTGTCCGCCATGGTTCCATAGACTCCAGCCATTAGATTTGGTCTAGACTGAGCCATGTTGAATATTTTCCGCTGGTCGCTGTGCAGCTTCGTTGTAGAGGAGTAGGCAGCATTTCATCTCTCAGGTGCCATGAAGAGGTTTTTTTTTTTTTTTTTTTTTGACTTGGACTGTAGGATGGGTTTGGCGTAGGCTAAATCGCATGCTCAGCATCACCATGACCAGAGGAGACAGAAAAAGCGCTTTTTCAGTACTGAATGAACAGAATTAATTCGCATGACTTAGTTTTGCTTTCAGTCTTCCTTAGCTAAACTACAATAGGGGTGTTTGACGGTGAATCTGTGTTGCCGATCCAGATGCTGGTTTGTAGATATACATCACAGGCGCTCTCTCTCTCTCTCTCTCTCTCCCTCCCTCCTCGTGCGTCACTGTACAAACAGCATTATCATCAGCGGCTAAACAAACAGCAGCTTCGACTTCCTCTGTTCCACCTGCACATGACGCAGAAGGAGGTGGCCTGACCCCTGACCTCTGACCTCCATCATCCCTCACCTCACACAGTACCAAGCTCTCTTCCTCCACTGAATGTACTCACTAGCCTATTTTTCCAGCTTTTTCCTCTCTCCCTCATGTACACACACACACACATTCTCTCTCTCCCCCTCACATACACACTCCTACACACTGACACATTCACTTCCACACACTCGCTGCCTTTTTCTCTCCCTCACACACACACACACACATACAGTACACACACTTTCTTTTAGAGGTGCATTCGCTCACACTTCACTCCCTCTCACACACTTACACACTTTATCCAGTTTAAACACACTACACACTCGCTCCCCCAAACACACACACTTGCCCTCATTCGCTCTCCCTTTTACATTCTTTTACACACACTTTCACTCACCTGAAACACTCGCCGCAAACACACATTTGGGGGTGCATCCACCCACACACAATTCCTCCCTCTCTCAAAAACAAAAACACATGCACACACACCCTCACATACTTGCACACTATCTTACGCTCACTCATATATATATATATATACACACACACACACACACATCCACAGTGTCTCTCTCACATACTTGCCCTCTCCCTCTCCCTCTCCTTCTCACACACACACACACACTCCTTTTCAGCTAAAGAGAATGGAGATCTTGTTGTCATCCCACATATTTGACATAACCCAGATTACTGCAGGATCTGAAAGCATGCAGTGGTCACACTCCGAAACAATGAGACGTTGCGCAACCCACTAATATGAAAGCACCAGCTCTGTCTGCTTTGAACAAGTTCCACTAACAACCTTCAACACCCTGTCATATGAATTGTGAAATGATGTACATAATGTTTGAGGACATGTAAAGAGCGCCTTGTAAGATGTTATGCAAATACCAGAAAATAAAAACAAAAAAGAACACGAGCCATCGTTTTAAAACTGAATTTATTTTTTTTTATATCTTCAAGTCAATGCATCTTCAGTAACAAAAAAAAAAAAAAAAAAAAAAATTTAGAGCCCAATCAATCCCATTAGTGCTGACGAGTAAACCTACAGTATTTACAGCTGGAGCTCAAGTCGTCTGAAGAGAAATGTACAGTGTGGTTGGTCACTTGGGAGTCTGGGTAAAGAGGGGAGGAGTGCATTTGCTCAGAATAAGATGAGCACTGTCAGTGAAGAACACAGCCAGTCATTAAATTATCATCATCTCTTCTCTTCATGTATTGTGCTCGTTATTTATTTTTATATAGATTAACATTAAAATTAATGACAAACGAAAAATACAAACAGGGATCCCAGACTCATTCATCTCCCCATGTATTTGTGCATAAAATTACAAAAATAAAGGAAAAAAAAAAAACAGGCTGAGGGAAAAACAGTTCCAAAACACTCTTTGGAATCCATGGCGTTTTATGCAGGCACTCGTGGTCATACGTTTTGGATGTTCTTCTCTCGGACGTTAGGCTTTCTTCATCTTACCATTGTGCGCACTTCCGTTCTCATAGTGCTTCTTTCCGTTGGTCAGGCCGTTTTCATGATGTACGCTGTTGCCGTTAGTCATGACCGTTTCTCCGTTAGCGACGAGTCTGGCCTTGCCGTTGGACTGAACCGCTTTGGCCTTGCCTTTCTGACTCAACTGTTCGGTACTCTTGGGCAGCCTCTTGCCTTTCACGTAGGCCTGGTACCAGAAGTTGGAGAAAAGGATGAAGAAGAAGGTGCCGTACATCCAGATGAGGTGGAGGATCACCGGTACCTGGTAATCGCAGCTGGACATGAAGTAATACTGGGTAGCGTGAAGCGACACCAGCACAAACTGCACCTGGAATCACACAATACGGTGAGGTATATGAAATCAAAATGAAATGAAAGATGATTATGCACAAGACATTATTAAAAACAGGAGCGATAGTGCTGGACAGTTTACCTCAACGAAGAAATGTGGTCACAAATAAATTAAAAAAAAAGAATTAAAAAAAAAAAAAGAGACCATTCTTTTATCATTAAAAAAAAATAGCTGAGAAAAGAAATCACGGCAATGTTTCATAGTGAATGTAAGGGCATTTCCACACACAAACACACTGCAACTTAAAATGACTGTGTGGCCATAAGAAAACATTTAGCTTCAATTTGCCAGGGAGCATAAAGACTGGACTTTGGAACAATGGAAAAAGGCTAAGTGGTCTGATGAGTCCAGATTGACCCTACACCAGAATGATGGGCGCGTCAGGGTAAAAGGGGAAGCGCATGAAGATATGCAGCCATTATGCAAAGTGCCCACTGCACAAGCTTCTGGAGGCAGTGTTATGATCTGGGGTTGGGTCAGTTGGTCAGGTCTAGACTCAGCAACGTTGCAATAAAATGAAGTCAGCTGACGACCTGAATGACCAGCTCATCAAATCTATAGAGTTTCTCTTTCCTGATGGCACGGGGCATATTCCAGGTTTAAAAATTGTAATAGAGTGGTTCTGAGAGCATGAGGAATCATTTTTCACGTTGTACTCCATAGTCAAAGCTAAAGGCAATCAAATGACATCTTGATGTGTGTGTGTGTGACTTTTTTTGGCTGTGTATTTGGTTTGTTGCATCTTGCAGATGTTCCTGCATTATTATAATGTGACCAAAAAAAAAAAAAAAACAACAATCAGAAGGAACAGGACCTGAAGTAATCATATGAAAGTGCCTCAGATTGGGAATTTTTGGTTCTCAATCTTTAGTAACTGGTGGATCAGCAGAACAATAGAATTCCTCTCTCTCCCACTTAAAACACATGGGCAACCTTTGCACCAAACTACACTATATTCAGAAATAAACTTTTCTAAACTTCTTTTATTTCCCCATTTTAACTTTCACAGTTGCCACAATATCCAGAAAGACATTACATTTGTCAACTAAACCAGCCAATGAAATGTTATGAAGTTTATGCATAGTACGTTTTTGTGGACGTAAGATGTGGTCCTCCTAGATGGGAGAAAAGCAACAGTAAACAGTTTTTAATACCACACCATTCTCACACCATTTTCCTTCCCTTAATTTCCACCTCTGCAAAGCAAATTAGGCCCTTACAGAAATCATTAGTAAGACTCAATTAATTAAATTACCAGCTGGATGGCGGTCATGTATTTCTTCCACCAGAGGTACTTCTGGAAGCGAGGTCCTGCAGCCGAGAGGCCGTAGTAGAAGTACATGATGACGTGGACGACCGAGTTAACCATGGCATGAAATGAGCCCATTCCACCTGCGCAGACATTCAGAGGGTCACATTTACTGGCACTCCTGGAACCTACAAACAACCGAGACCGTAACGTAACAAATCACTCACCAGGAGCATAGCTGACCCCCCACCACCAGGTCCAGGGCATGAAGGAGTGGTGGAAGATGTGCAGGAACGTAATCTGACTGTGTTTTTTACGAAGCACGAAAAACACCTGAACAAACACCAACCAGAGTGAGTTACGAACAAATCCAAACGCCCTAGA
This sequence comes from Dinotopterus cunningtoni, assembly GCA_028565755.1. Lineage (NCBI taxonomy): Eukaryota > Metazoa > Chordata > Actinopteri > Siluriformes > Clariidae > Dinotopterus > Dinotopterus cunningtoni. The sequence continues at coordinate 21,478,778 of JAOTRS010000004.1, forward strand.
CAAACTTAAATATCATTTATAGACGTGTAACACACTGAGCTTACAGTGTCTAAGAGTTCGATGAACTTTGAGAAGAGGAACAACCAGGCCACTCTGACCATCTAGGGATAAAAAGTTAATATTTAATATGTAATGCAGTGTATTCAAATAAAAATCTTTTTTTTTTTATTTAATCAGATGTCGCATCTTACCCGGAGTCCTTGAGGACTGTCGGAGTAATCACAAGGGTCACATCTCCACGTATATCCAGTAAGCCATCCTGACATCAAGAACTAGAAGCAGAAAATGCAAAGGCATTACTTAAAAAACAGTAAATAATAATAATAATGATAATAATCATCATGTTTCAAAATTGTAGCACATCAGCCTACAAAATGCAAATTAGCATTTTATCCAATCACAATATTTTGCATCATGTCATGTGACCATCCTGACCAGGTAAGAGGTTATACATGTTTATAGGTGTTACATAAGGGCTAATGGTGTTGATTAAAAAAAAAAAAAAAAAAAAAAAAAACTACCTAAAAATTCCTTCATCCGTCTTAAAATATAAAATAAAAACTTAATAAATGTTCCCCTCTTGATTCCAAAGGTGTGACAAAAAACATGGCCTGTTTTCTCTGATCTGCATATACATGTTAATGCTTTGTAGTTAGACAAAAAAAGATAATTTATTTGTTAACACTAGCAGGCTTTTCAGCTGCTACTACTGTGGGACTAAATGTTTCAGCATGGTGGTTTAGTGGTCAGCACTGACGCCTTGCTCCTCCAGGGCTAGGTGTTGAGTCTTCTCTATGCTCGGTGCATGTGTGCGTGTGTGTGTATGTGTGGAGTTTGCATGTACAAGGTGTGGAGTTTGCATGTACAAGTCTTCTCTATGCTCAGTGCGTGTGTGCGCGTGTGTGTGTGTGTGTGGACTTTGCACGTACTGTACAAGTCTTCTCTATGCTTGGTGCGTGTGTGTTTGTGTGTGCGGAGTTTGTATGTACAAGGCGTGTGTGTGTGTGTGTGTGTGTGTGTGTGTATATGTGAGTGGAGTTTGTATGTACAAGGTGTATTGTGCCCCAAGTTCCCCGAAATAGGCTCCTGCCCTCCCGTGACCCTACGTAGGATAAGTGGGATAGATAATGGACCTAGAGATGGATGGAAGATAGAGTTTTTATGCATGTTCTCCACGTGTCTCAGTAGGTTTTCCTCCACTTTCCTTCCATCCACCCGAAAAAAATAAAAATAAAAATTGTACATGTGCAACTGGCTAAGGAAAAATAAATTGGTTTAAACAAGTTTTTATGTGTTTACGCTGGCTTTGAAATAGAGGCATGATCATCATCATCCTCCTCCGACAGCACAATAAATAAAAATAAAAAAAATACAATTTGTAAGCCACTTATAATACGTTAATTGTAATGTGTGGCGATAGAACTGCACTTTGATAAAACTAGCATCAGTCTGTGGATGGAGTGTTCCAGTACTTTGCCTCACCTCATATACAATGAAGCTAGACAGAAAAACCAAGCAAAAGTTGTAGAAAATCATAGCGCCTTTCAGCTCGAAGGGCTTGCGGTTGGCCATTATCCGAGGGCCTGCGTACAGTGCGAAGAAGAGATAGCCGAGCAGAATGGCCGTCATGTTGACCGGACTGTCCATAAGCAGGTAGCCCCTCAGCCGTGGGTCTGATATGGGAACATGCCAAAGCAGAGAAAAACACTTAGACTTTGTCCACATAACATGGCAAATCTGATTTAGTTCTTAAACCCGATTTTTATCCAGAGTGTCTGCATTGCATATTTCAAGTAACCAAATCAGATTCTTTGTTCGGCCTGTAATCGGATTTGCTTGCGTGCTTAAATTAGCCTGGGTTTGAGTTACAGTGGGGCAAAAAAGTATTTAGTCAGCCACCAATTGTGCAAGTTCTCCCAATTAAAAAGATGAGAGAGGCCTGTAATTTTCATCATAGGTATACCTCAACTATGAGAGACAAAATAAGAAAAAAAAATTATGGTGAAAAATAAGTATTTGTTCACCTACAAACAAGCTAGATTTCTGGCTCTCACAGACCTGTAACAACTTCTTTAAGAGGTTTCTCTGTCCTCCACTCATTACCTGTATTAATGGCATCTGTTATCAGTATAGAAGACACCTGTCCACAACCTCAAATAGTCACACTCCAAACTCCACTATGTCCAAGACCAAAGAGCTGTCAAAGGACACCAGAAACAAAATTGTAGACCTGCACCA
>JAOTRS010000004.1:21488616-21505732 GCA_028565755.1 Dinotopterus cunningtoni
TGACCTCTGTCATTGCCAACAAAGAGTATATAACAAAGTATTGAGATGAAATTTTGTTATTGACCAAATACTTATTTATTTTCCACCATAATTTGCAAATATAAAAATCCTACAAAGGGTTTTGTTTGTCTCTCATAGTTGAGGTATACCTATGATAAAAATTACAGGCCTCTCTCATCTTTGTAAATGAGAGATCTTGCACAATTGGTGGCTGACTTAATACTTTTTTGCCCCACTGTAATTCCATGCATATTCAGGGGATCATGTGTTCTTATAAAAGCAGCCTGTGAGTGAAAGTGGATGTGTCAACAAAAAAAAGGCAGTCATTTCTCTTTGGACAAATAAATTGTCTAATCAGCCATTATTAGACAATTATTAGGAATTATTGAGAGACTCCTATACTGAACTTTTGTACATAACCGTAATTGCTCATTTTTTAGCTGAACACAGACATTGCTGTAGTTGTTATTGGTTTAGCAACGGATTGCTATTTTCCAAAAGTAGTGTTTGATAACAAACATGTATTTGTGTGATGTACAGGGTTAGCTGTTTATGCCATACATAAATATTTATTATCATAACAGGGCTGGCCGTTAGTAGTAGAAGTTAACAATGTGCAAAATGTGCAAAGCACAATTATTTTAACTTGTTCTTTAACCTTTCTGCAGATCCCAGGTCAAGACAAACATGTTTTGTGAGTTTGAAATTGCACAGACATGAACAGTACATTTTGGTTTAGTAAAGTGTTATTCTGTTAATAATTTGTCGACTCAAATTAATTAAATCAAGTCAAATCAATCAACTATCCACCTACATACCTGACTAACAAAAAAAAAAAAAAAAAAAAACCCCATTCAGAAACTCTGCCTATAAATCTCAGACTTGTCGAGTCTGACATGACAGACTGCGACAGTGCTATCACTTTACAGTGTACCTAAAGACATTACATAAACAAGGTTAAAAAGGGGAAATAACCGCATTGTAGTAGGTACTTAAGAAAACAGATTAACTTGCTTAACAGTTGTTTCACTCAGCATACCTAACGTGAACTTGAGCTTTGAAACATATGATTACTCTGTAATTTCATTCAAGGTTTTAAGCATTGATGGAATTTTCCCGTGAGCTACCATGCCATTCATATTCTTATGCAAAACCGAAAGCACTGATGATTTAAGTTGAATTGTTACAGATCAATATAGAAAAAAAATATGATTTTTACATGACCTGTCAAAAGAAAAAACTTATCAGATTATGTTATCTGATGTTCATTTGCTGAAAAGCAACGCAAACGATGGTACAGATTGAGTCATCAAAGATAAATGGGTGGGTATTACATGTTCCAAACTACAGCTCTCAATTCTGATTAAATTGTATATACAGTGCATGTCAATAAATTTGAATATATTTTGTAAATAAAAAAAGTTGTAATTTCAATTATTGCTGCTTACAGCTCATGAAAAGTAAAATCTATAGTATATAAAAATATTCGAATATAGAAATTGAGGACTGAGCAACGGTCGTTCTTTTTCTCCTTAGCCCAGATAAAATGCTTCTGATGTTGTCTTTGGTTCAGGAACGGCTTAATATTAGGAATGCCAACAGTTGTACCCCATTTCTTAAAAAATGTTTGTGTGTGGAGGCTCTTGATGCACTGACCCCAGCCTCACTTCACTCCCTGTAAACCCTCAAGTTTTAGAATCATCTTTGCTCGATAGTTTTTTTTAAAGGCTGCGGTCATCCCTGTTGCTTGTGCACATTTTCCCTTCCAGGCAACTTTACATTAATACGCTTTGATACAGCAATCCGCAAACAGCCAGTGGTTTCAGCGATGAACTTTTGTTGCTTACACTCCTTAGGGACGGTGTCGGAGGGATGATCGCCTTCTGGACAACTTTAAAGTCAGCAAGTCTTCCCCAAGATTGTGGTTGCATGTACTAAACTAGACCGAGTGAAAAACTGTATTTATACTGCATGAATAGTAATTTACTTCAACTCAAAATAAAATATTCTAATATTTTGAGATACTGGATTTTTGATTTTAAGGAACCGTTAATCATTAAAATTAAAACCAAAAAAAAAAAAAAAAAGGCTTGAAATATTTCAGTTCATGTGTAATAAATCTAGAATATATGAGAGGTTATTAAATTATAAAAACAAATACAGCGTGAATACACTGTACGTGTATGAATAGGCTTTAGCCATGATGCAGTCATTCAAGATGGTTTTTAAATTGTTTCTATATGCAACACTGTTCTGAACGTGAAAAAGGTTTGACATACATACCTGATGTGACCTGGCTATAACTTCAAATTTCATACAAAGCACCTTTGTGTGCTGCTCAATGAAGTCCAAAGGCATTGTCTAATCTTGTCTCTTTTTGGCTACAACATGGTAAAGACATGCAAGTTTAATAGAACAGGAAAAACATGAAAGGGTGAACATCTTGGACAAGTGTAGAGTCAGCAGAAACTGGTAATTCTCCATTTCTCCCCAATACATTGATAGCATTTGTGGTAAATTTCACGCAATTTAAATTTCATAATACAGTGAATGATCAGTTAATGATCACTAAAAAGTTCTATCTGCTAAAATTAATGAATAGTTTGCATTGACAGAGGTAGTACTGCATGATAGTGTGCAGGGGAACAAAGTGCATCTCCATAGCACCTTTGTTTAGTGGAAGGATCGCCTTCTTTAATCTGATAAAATGACACTCGTCTAAATTTAAAACGCGGTCCTAGTAAAACAAAAAAATGATGGCTTTAAACCTGTAGACAGGTTTAGTCATTCTTCAGCTATTCGCTGAATGAGTGTTGATGAGTCAGGACATCCCAAGTCTGTGGTATGATTGGAATTACCTACAATCAAACTACTTAAACAGACAAGATATATTTACACAACCAACTTACATACCAATTTCTACTCATCGACAAGCAGGTACTGATGACCTGAGCAAGTGGACAAGCATACAAGATTGTGAAAAATCAATCCAAACGAATACAAAGACAGAACGTGATTAGTATACACAAAGTAGTTGTCAAACCAGCATTTTTGTTCACTTCATTTCACTTTAATGTGAGAAAGGAGAAAAGAAGAAAAAAAAGTTTACCTTCAATTTAAGATAAAGGTAAATCAAACGGGTATGTTTATTTGGTGCAGAATTTATGTTCCTAATTGTGATTTGGATATTCTGGATTCTCTTATCACTTGGCTCTATTTAATCATGCTATCAGGACACAAAAGCCAATAATAAACAAGAAATAATTAAACCAGTCTTCCTCCATAAAACCAATTTTCAGATTACTCAATGAATATTACAGCTTACAAGTGTCCTTCACTATCGTTTACAAGAACCTAAAGCATATATAACCTATACACCCCACACATATACTCACATCATATATTTCGCAAAGCTCCACAACCAGGCAATTTATTGCTGACCGTCCTGATGAAATAACGCATTATGACCGGAATAAAGTCCTGAAGTCTGAATAAAGTCCAGAAAGTCTCCATTCAGATGTGTATTTAACATTTTTAACCCAAATGCATTTGAAAATGCCTTTGACACATGAAGCATGCATTGAAATCCTTCTCTTGCCTGGATCTGAACCTGATTAGTAAATTCCCAGGTTTGACGACTTCTGGGACACCCTATAGAGGTGATTAGTTATAAAAGAAAGGAAAAAACATTTGGAGTACCGAGGAGCTGTATTACTGAAGGTCATGTATTTAAAGCTCAGGTGTACAGCATGTAAAACATTAAACCTCCCTATGTATCACCTGATATACAATGAAAATTAGAGTCAACACTTATCCTTAGACTATTATTATATAGTATAGAACAGTATAGTATATTCTAGTACAGTATGTTTTATTATAGAATAGTACTGTATGGCATAGAACAGTATAGTATAGTACAGTATAGAATAGCATGTATTGAATAGCATAATATACCATATTATAATGTAGAATAGTATAGTATAGTATAGTATAGTATAGCATAGCATAGGACAGTATCACATAGTATGCTATAGTATAGTATTTAATCGCATGGCATAGAACAGTATAGTGTAATATTATACTGTATGGCATAGAACAGTTTAGTATCGCATGGTGTAGAACAGTTTAGTATCGCATCGTATGGCGTAGAACAGCTTAGTATCGCATTGTATTGTATTGCGTAGAACAGTTTAGTATCATATTGTACAGTATGGCATAGAACAGTATAGTATTGTATAGTATAGTATAGTATAGTATAGTATAGTATAGTATAGTATGGCAGAGATAGTATAGTATTTTATTGTATGGCATAGAACCGTATAGTTTTGTATAGTGTAGTATGGCATAGAACAGTACAGTACAGTATAGTATAGTATAGTATGGCAGAGATAATATAGTATTGTATTGTATGGCATAGAACAGTATAGTTTTGTATAGTATAGTATGGCATAGAACAGTATAGTATAGTATAACATAGAACAGTACAGTATTATATAGTATGGAATATAACAGTTTAGTATCGTATCGTATGGAATATAACAGTTTAGTATCGTATCGTATGGCGTAGAACAGTTTAGTATCGTATCGTATGGCGTAGAACAGTTTAGTATCGTCTCGTATGGCGTAGAACAGTTTAGTATCGTATCGTATGGCGTAGAACAGTTTAGTATCGTATAGTATAGTTTAGTATAGTATAGTATAGAACAGTACGGTATTCTATAGTATGGCATAGAATAGTGTAGTAGGGTATTGTATGGCATAGAACATTAGAGTACAGTATAGTATAGTATAGTACAGTATAGTATAGTACAGTATAGTATAGTATGGCATAGTATAGTATCTGTATAGTAAATATAGCCAAAGACTAAGCAACTGTCAACACAAGCAGTCTCTCAGAACTAATTTCGGTTTCATATTAATCTGAACTAGATCACCCTTTAAAAATCAGCGTTCATGTAAAATCATATATAAACTTCAACTGTAGTCGAGATATACTGTACATGTTCACACCATACACGACACACGCACAATACCGACATCCCCTTTTTTTTATCCTAGACCATTTTACACGTCACAGGAAACAAAAAGTATATAGATATTATTCTTAGAGGACAAAACCAAAAGTTTCTATTGAACCAGCCGCACTGACTCACCGGTACGTGGCCCAGTTCACAGGTGAGCAGAGACACCGAACACCAAACCGAACCGAGGGAGGCAAGAGGAACACCCAAGAGCGTGCCGACGCAGGGCTCGAGCTAAGTGACGAACCAATCAGCGCGTTGCACGGGCGTGGCTAACAAAAAAGGCTCAGCTTCATTCAAAGTCACGTTTCCGCGTTCACCTCACGTGTGATGCAACAAATTGCCTGTGATCTACAGTGTCTAAACTGTTAAACTACAAAGAAAGCAGCGATTCAAGACAACCTAACCTCATGTTTGAAAAATATTATAAGACATATAACAATACCCAGAAGTTTTCACCAGTATTAGTCCATAAGCTCAGACAAGTGGTTCAAACCAGGAAATATTGATTTTATCATCCTATATGTTTCATACATCTATGCATTAGTAGCTACATTAATCTACCTGTTGGAGATCCTTGAAAAAGAAATTCACCCCGTTTCAGCCTCTTTGATAAAGTCGGAAGATGTCGCCCAACCCTTTCAGCCTTTATTTACAGGAAAACAAAAAGTGGGCGGTGAGAAAAAAAAAAAAAAGGTGACGACAACATGCGGGCTGTGTCTCCATCGGCACACAACCGCGTCAAGCACTAAATATAGACACAGGATACACGCTACTGCAGTAAAATATGATATTATTTCAGATTAATAAACTTAATAAACTTAGTCATACCATTCCAGAACAATATCTCGCTATATACGGATTAACCAATCAGATTGCTTGTGCATCTTCTACGTCATGTAAGTCACTGTAGTAATTGAACCTGGCGTGAAACATAAGATGGAAACACCTATTTTGTTTTGTTTGGTTTTGTTGTGGGCGGCACAAAGGCTGAGTGGTTAGCTTTGTTGCCTTGTGCCTTCAAGGTTCAGGTTCGATTGCCGCCTCAGGTCTGTGTGCATGTTCTCCCTGTATGTTGGGTTTCCTCCGGGTGCACCGGTTTCCTCCCACAGTCCAAAAACAGGAAAATTTGATGAGGCAAATTTTCATTACCAAATTGCCTGTAGTGTGTGTGTGTGTGTGCCCTGCAATGGTTTGGGACCCTGTCCAGGCTGAACTGTGCCCTAAGTCTCCTGGAAAAGGCTCCTGTTCTCCCGTGACCCTGTATACAAGATAAAGTGGTATAGACGATGAGAGAGTGTTTTTTTTTTTTTTATATATATATATGTATTGAAGAAGTTTCCCAGTGTCTCTTGTCAAAAAAGACAGCTTTGAAATTTGAAATAGAACTTGAAACATTAAGCATTAATCTAGTCCCAATTGTATTAAATAATTGTGTTATTTAATGATAATGTATTAAAATGAATGGGATTATGTTGAGTTAATGTTGTTGATGCTGCTGTTTTGTCCATGTGTCCCTTTAAATTGAAATTGAGACTTACCTGATTAAATAACAGAAATGACATGAAATGAATAATCTTTTTAAAGTTAGAAATGCAAAACAATGCTGACAACCTTTAAAAAGTTTACACATCCTTTGCAATGGGTCATCAGTATTGAGCAAATAACATATGTTTGCAATGTTTTAAAGTTCTAAGATCTGGGTGACAGGCCTGATGGACAGAGATGATAAGAACAGACTGTCAGATGTAGAGACAGATTAGCCCAGAGTGTTAACAAATTGACAGCACACTCCTTCATGTGCACTGGAAAGCTTCTTTCCTTCCTTTTCAGCCTGAATATTTTGTGTAATTAATATTGTTCTTATAGCACTGTTAATGAAATCAATATACACTGGGTTATCAATTAAGCGTTTCATTTAAGGTGATTCAAGAGGAAGCTTGTGTTCTTTATTGATTGAATAATATATTTCTTTATTGCTTGGTTTATATAATGGCCAATGCAAAAAAAAAAAAAAGTTTGAAAAAAAGTTTTCATTTACTAACTATTTCATTTCCATAAGTTGGAAACAACAAATTTGCCAACACTTGTTATAAGGATTATAAATGATCCATGTGCAGCCCATCCCTGGATGCCAGCTTTGCTTCAGGAAAAGCACAAAAACAGTACACACAAACAGAGAGTAAGGTTTCACACATCTGCATAGTCAGTATTTACATAAACATGCAACATGTAAATACACCTTCACAGTTTTATAATAAAATGTATGCACTATAATTTGTGAAAAAATTCAGCACATTTAGTTTAGCTTTTAATAAAAGCTTTTTCTTTCTTTCTTTCTTTCTTTCTTTCTTTCTTTCTTTCCTTTCTTTCTTTTTTTAATAATAGGAAAGTACTGAAAGTAATGCAAAAGTGGTCATAGTTTTTTTTTTTTTTGACATAGGCATTCAAATTGCACATGTTGGTAGAATAACACTTAACCTATACATAGGTAACAAAGTAGTCTCTATCACAAGAGATGCATTTGTGCTGTCATTGAACCCTACTTTCAAATCCTCTTTAAATATCCTCTTGGCTCGCTTAAAAATGCAACTAACAAAATCTTCCTCACAGCACCAAGTACTATTCAGTTCCAAAGTAGGTTTAAGGTCAAACAGGAAAAGTAACATGATGCAACTCGGCTTATTTAAGGGTTTGGCTAGTTTCGCTTCCTTTGACATAATTAACGGCAAGATCTGACATTATTGCATTTAAAGAACTAACAAAGCAACATAGGTTAGAATGACAGGTGTAGAATACTGAAAATGCTTTTACATCTAATTTAACATTTTTAAAATGTTATTGCCATTTTACCTTTTCTATGTTTATCAAAAACATGTGACAAGTAAAACTTGTTTTTTTATTATAACAAAGACATACTGTAGGCTACTTTATTTGCCTTTATTCATGAAATGTCTCCATCTTTTGGTTGGAAAAGGTTTGTCCATTTAATTTACAGTACATGTTCATGCTGATTAAATGATCTTTTGCAATGCTTTTGCATTTGTACTCTGTAATGCAATTTCTGTTTTTGCATACATTTATTTAGTTTCAGAAAAGACATACCACAATGGTAACCAAATTAGTTAAATAACAACACCTTGCAAATGAAACTATCCGGGATTCTTCCACATTTAGATTTGCATGTGGTCTGTCTATCTATGTGTATGTAAAGCAGGCCACTTAAATGGGATGTTCTCTTCTTAATCCTTTATTTTGTATATGTGTGTGTGTGTGTGTGTGTGTCTGGTGCGTGTGCGTGTGCATATCCCCATAAATCAAATAAAAGCAACTAGTAGTATCTGCTTATCCACATGTTCTACATGCTTTCAGTCCTGTCAAAAAGGAGCAATAAAATGTATGCTGACAGCAGCTTGAACTTAAGAGGCCTGCAGCCCAATCTGAAACTCTCATGTGGTTCACCCAACCCTTTAATCACATATCTGATCAATGCACAGAACCCTCAGAAAGCATTTATGGTTAACTATTTATTTTATATTTCATAAAGAGAACAGTCCAATGTTCATTGGCCTACGGAAATGCAGTTTTATAATAATCCATCAACATATGTGTACTGTGTAGAGCAAAAAAAGTAATTAAATAAGTGCAAACTGTAAATGTTCGGACTGTTTTACACTGGACAGTTGAAAAAAATCTTAATAAAGCTTCTCTATTCACAGCTTTCCATTTGCCATTATTATGATTATGAATTATGATTTCTAGGTAATTATGACATATAGGATAAACTCTGGTTTAAAGTATAAATATATAAATATAATTTTATTTAATATAAATAAAAATAATGTGGTATTTATACCCAATAAATAAAACAAAGATATAGGGTATAAATACCACATTATTTTTTTCTATAAAACTTTTCCTAAATATTATGAACATAATGTAAATATTTCTTCAAAATTATTTAATAGTAATTTCAAACTAAATTACCAAAATGAAGATTTAAAACTATATAGTTTTAAATCATTTTTTTTCAATTACCAACATTTTGGTAATTTAAAATGAATAACTATATATATTCATTGATCGTAAACTAGAGGTTACCCCCAGCTCCGCCCACGTACATCCGCCTAATGATGATGTCATAATTAAATCAAGATTATATTATTACCTCACAGTATGACATAAAAGTTGATGATTTTGCTGTGTACTGTTATATTTGTTGAGGAACACCTGTTACACGTAAGTGACGCACACATCAGCCACAAACACTGGTAGCAGGCCAAACAATATTTCTATTTCTATGAAGTGACCACCTGCCTAATATTGAGTCGGACCAACCCTTTTGCCACCAAGACTGTAATGATCTATATGTCACTTTTCTAATAGAACCAGCATTAACCCTTTCCTCAATTTGAGAAGCTTTTCTCTGAGTGCTCTCGTGGCCCACCTGCAGTACCAATATGGCCCACCAGGGGGGGTGTCAGTTTAAAAAAATCACACAATCACCACTCTAAAGCATATAATGACCCATTGGGCACACAGAAAAACCCTTATGTGATTTGGATATGGTCTCTGAAACTCACAATTGCTTCTACAAATTAAAATTGAATTACTGAGGCCTGAAGTTGTCCCTAGTCCTAAAGAGGTCTTGGGGGTTTGAGCTCTAGCACTGCTCAGCTGCCACTATCGAACCCTTGAGCAAGGCACTTAACCCTGTGAAAAAAAAACAATTTTACTGTGCTGTAAGATTAAATCTGATTAATAATCGAATCTTAATACAGCTGACTACAATGACTGTTAATGTATAATTGTAACTTAGATATTCTGTTAAGACAGTCAGATGACATTTTTGTAAGTGTGTGTGTGTGTGTGTGTGTGTGTGTGAGAGAGAGAGAGAGAGAGATTCACATGACATTCCCATCTGAGTTCAAGTGGGAAGTGTTCAGTGAGTAGGGACTATGGGCAGAGCAGAGGATAAAAGAGGAGGGAAGAAAGTTTCTCAAGCTGCTGCTCCTCCCAGCCAACAAGATCCTCCTTTCTAGCTTCAGCAGGCTGAAGTGAACACATACACACACATACACATGAAGCGAGAGTCAGAGATTAGGGGCTGGCTGACAAAATCAGGATATGACATCATTCTAAGGAAGACAAGCCAAACAACTTTTCTCTCTGCTTTTCAGGTCTTGTTTGTTTTAAGACTGGTCAGGTTTTCAGATAAGCTCCTGAGATAAACACTCTCTGGACTACGCTGTAATCCATGTCCTCTGGCTTCTAACTGGAGGCAGAGAATTTCTCCTTTCCCATAGATCCCCACAGCATTCCAAGCATTCAGGACGGGACTTGAGCCAGGTACTGTAGGGAAGATCCTTTTTTTATTGCCCCCTTTCTTTTTTAATCCTATACATAATCTCAGACCATATTTCTTGCATTTGATTGCACTTCATGAGATGTTTGAAGTTTTCAGTTTGTTCTCTTTCCATAATATATGTGTTCTATGAGTATCTATAGGCTTAAAAGTCTTGCTGGACTAGGTAATGGCATTTAAGTTCCTGAGAATGTGTATATTCTTTATATATAAATATAAGAATGATATGGAACTAGATGTAGTTGTAAATATTGTAGTGTAGATTTTTACATACTATAGACATCACATGCTCATCTATCTATATATTTCTCCAGGTTGTGATGAAGATAGATCCGTATTGGTAAATTAAATTATATGAGTAAGATGTATAGTAAGATAAGAAATGCTGCAACAGTTATATTATATGGTTCAGATTACACTCCTGCCTTGCTGATGATGTAACAAAAAAGGTATTTTCCACATCAATGCTTCAGCTAAATGGAGTCTTTAGAATTTTTATAAAGGTTTACCCTATAATCAAGTATAACCATACAATTACATTCCTTTATGATAGTTTATGACTTTTGAGCTGATTTGCTTCAAAAAGTTTTTAAGCTGTAGTTATGGAAAAATGTTTCAATCGATTATTTAGCTCATAGTAAATGCTGCTCTCTGGATGCAAAAAAAGACCAAGCATTTAATTCCAGTCACCAAATATATTTGTGGCTCTGAGTAAATCATAAATCTCCCAGTGTATGTGACTGGCTAGTTGCAGTCCCTGTGATGTGAAGCATGCTCCGCATTGTGCCAAAAGGGAAGGTTAATTCCAGGGCTCAAATGAATGTGCTCAGTTGATAGAGCTATAAAGGACAAAAATCTAGAGTGGACCGACAGCCAGAAGTCAAAAGACAGGAAAAGAAAAAGAGTAAGCATAGGAGAGAAACAAAATTTGTGTATGTACACGTGTTGGGGGTCTTTTTTATTGAAAATGCAACATTTTATTTTATTTCTGATCAAAAGAACAAAATGAACTAAATGACTCAAAAAAAGATTCCTTCATTTTGATGAACGAGATTCAAAGAACCGAGTCACTAAAATGATTCAAATTTCCCATCAATAGTATAAATACTATGGGAGGATGGAGAAAATTCTAAAAGGTTTCTGAAAAACATTATAAGTTTTACATCAATCACTGCAAAAAGTGATATTTTAACAAGTGAAAAGAACTTGAATCTAGTCAAATTTATCTAAAACTACTTAATATAACATTAAAACAAATTAAATATAATATTACTGAGCCTATTTCTAGGTAAGATTTACTAATTTGTGTAAACCTTAAGTTCTTGTTCCACTGGCAGATAATTTTGCTTCATTCAAGAAATAAATAGCAAAATGATCCACCAATCCATTTATGTTTACAAAAATTTGTAAATCTTATTGAATAGTCTTATAGTTGGTTTGTTGAATGTATTTTAACATTAAGAATTTTTAGATATATTTGACAAGATTAAATGTACTGTACTTTAATTTCACTAAGATATCACTTTCTCAATGTTCTAGAAAGTACTTTTTAAATTCTTCTAGAAAATTCTCTACTTAGCACTTATTCTGAAATCTGGAATGTTCTGGAAAAAAGGGGAATATTTAAACATGTCATTACCCAGGTTGCAAAAGTAGACCTTTGTAGGCCACAGCGCAACTCACAAAACAAAATCTATATAAAAAAAAAAGCCAACCTTTATTCTGTGAAACATCACTTAATTGTAAACTTGTAGACTCTGAGAATTGATAATATTGACATACCAGCAAGTGAAAATAACTTGTCTGTATTCAAATGGATCTCACTCACTCACTCACCATCTACTCCGCTTTATCCTGTATTCAGGGTCGCGGGGACCTGGAGCCTATCCCAGGAGGCTAAGGGCACAAGGCAGGGTACACCCTGGACCATCACAGGGCATACACACACACTCATTCACACTCTACAGGCAATTTTTTAAACACCAATTAGCCTAACCTGCATATCTTTGGACTGTGGGAGGAAACTGGAGTACCTGGAGGAAACCCACCAAGCACGGGAAGAACATGCAAACTCCATGCACACAGAGACGGGAATTGAGCCTGGTCGGGAATTGAACCCGGACCCTGGAGGTGCAAGGCGACAGTGCTAACCAGTACATCTCCGTATCGCTCAAATGGATCTACTATTTCTTATTATAGGATGACAATAAACCAACTCTAAAATTACAAAGCCTATTCGTAGACAAATTTAGTTATTTTTAAGATTTTAATATTATTTTGGCAGCTAATTTTGTTCTTTCCATTTGCGCTAGAAAAAATGTACACTAGGAAGAGGCTTTATAATCTTATATTTTGTTTACTGTAATCTTTATAGTATGGACCCCCTCTGGTGACATTTGGGGGAAAAAAATATTCTGTGACCGCGACTTACTAAGGCATGAATGAGATACTATGTTGTAGCCAAGACTTACAAACGCATGGGGACAAATTAGTATAATGCATGGCCATGAGATACTATGTTGTGGCCATGACTTATGCTCATGTGATGATGAGATCATTCATGTCCCAGATGTGACAGGATGATTGTTGTTTTGCTTTGAGTTATGCTGTGTGTGTAAATGAAAGTTAACCATTCATCTATACTAAAGGTTATAAACAAAATCGATAAAAATTTGTCAGAAGATTACAAGAGGCTAAATGCAGCGATATTGCAAGTTGTTGTTATACCACACCATATATCAACTGGCCATGCATTCAAGATATTTTCACTTGCTGAGATTATTTCACTGGCTAGGGTAATTTTTGTAGTGTGTAAAAAAAAAAAGCCCAACATACTAATTTTATGCATATTTTTATTCTTTTTACAAGCACCTGCATCATTTGATGATACAGGAGACATCATCTCATCTGTCCTGACATTTCTGCTGGAGATTCTACTATCAGCCCAAGCTGTAGAAGCATGGCTCTGTGCCTTGGCCAAGTGTTCAGCAAAGACAAGACGTTCAGGCCTCGGAAGCGTTTCGAGCCTGGCACGCAGAGGTTCGAGCTGTATAAGAGAGCCCAGGCATCGCTGAAGTCAGGGTTGGACCTCAGGAAGGTGGTTCAGCTGCCTGAGGGGGAGAGCATTAATGACTGGATTGCTGTGCATGTAGTAGATTTCTTTAACCGCATCAACCTGATTTATGGAACTGTTAGCGAATTCTGCTCAGAGAGAAGCTGCCCCGTTATGTCTGGAGGTCCTCGCTATGAATACAGATGGCAAGATGGAGACCATTACAAGAAGCCCACCAAACTCCCAGCCCTCCAGTATATGAACCTGCTGATGGACTGGATTGAATCGCTCATCAACAATGAGAATATCTTCCCTACACGCATAGGTGTGTTCACAATGATCTTTGATTTTGTGTTATTTAAAAAGAGGAGACCTAAAAAAACTGTGGTAGCTCCTAAATGTGCGGGATCACTGATTCAACAAATGTTAATCTTCAAACTTCTAAAAAGTTGCTGTTTGACAGATAGCTGGACAGCTGTGGGGAAACACAATATTATTATTCCAAGTGATTAACACAGGTATTGCAACAGGCACTAACAGAGGCACATTAGGGTAGGGTACAGTATTTATCTTTCACTCAATTCAGTGAAGGAGGCAGGATGGATAATGAAGGGGGTGCCAGGGTGATGGAAGAGTTGAAAAGATTTTGTATCATGCCAGAAAGTTGGAATTAGATCTAATAGATTTCTACAACAGTAATATGTTAGCGTAAATAATGTGTGTTTGTCACACCTAAATGATGCAGATTCTCAAACATATTTCAATACTACGCAAAGATAACCCAATTAAATACAAAATACAGTTTTTAAATTGATTTCTTTTATTAAAGGAAAAAAGCTGTCCAAACTTGCTTGGCCCTATGTAAAAATGTAACTGTCTCCTAAACCTAATAAGAACAACAACAATTGCAATCAAGCGTTTGTAATAACTGCCAATAAATCTTTCACATCGTTGTGAAGGTATTTTGGCCCACTCTTCTTTGCAGAATTGTTTTAGTTCAATCACACTGGAGGTTTATCCTGTTTAAGGCCATGCCACAATCGGATTTAAGTCTGGACTTTGACATTCTTCTTCACAAATTTCTGGTAGATCATTAAATTCATGGGTCCATCGATTATGTCAAGTTGTCCAGGTACTGAAGCTGCAAAGCAGCCCAGACCACCAAGCTACCACCACTATGTTTGACTGTTGGTCTAATGATCTTTTCATGAAATGCTGTTTTAGTTTTATGCCAGATGTAATGGGATGCACACCTTCCAACAAGTTCAACTGTTGTCTACAAAATAGTCCACAAAATGTTTCTCCAAAAGTCTTGGGGATAATCAAGATGTTTTTTGGCAAATGTGAGAAGATCCTTTGTGTTCGTTTTGGACAGCAGTGGCTTTTACCTTGGAACTCTCTCATGGATTCCCTTTTTTGCCCAGTCTCTTTCTTATTGTTGAATCATGAACACTTACTTTAACTGAGGCAAGTGAGGCCTGCAGTTCTTTAGATGTTGTTCTGGGTTCTTTTATCAGCTCCTGGATGAGTCATCGTTGTGCTCTGGAGTCATTTTTGTAGGCCGATCACTCCTGGAAAGGTTTACCACTGTTCCATGTTTTCTCCATCTGTGGATAATGGATCTTATTGTGGTTCGCTGGAGTCTCAAAGCCTTAAAAGGGCTTTGTAACCTTTTCCAGACTTATATGACATATATCAATTAATTTGTTTCTCATGTTCCCACATTTCTTTAAATCATGTTGCTTTTGTAGATCTATTAGTGTTTTTTGCTTTGTCAGACAGGTACTATTTAAATAATTTCTTGATTCCACAGGTCTGGCAGTAATCAGGCCTGAGTGTGGCAAGTGGAATTTAACTTAGCATTCCAAAAATTACAGTTGAGTAGGGGCAATTACTTTTTCAGATAGGGCCAGATAAATTTGGACAACTTTTTACTCTTAATCAATGAAATCATCATTTAAAAACTGCATTTGAAAATTTAATAAGTTAAATTCAATCATTTAAGTGTGACAAAAATCAGGAAGGGGCAGATACTTTTTCACAGCATTGTAAACAGAAGAGTCTCTTCTGTAAGGTAAGTTGCGATGTCAAAAAAAAGATTCATAGTAATACAAGGGGTGTTCAAATCAAATAGGACTTTTGATTGTGCAGAAGTACAGAATACAAAAACTACCTTTATTTCTGTATACAATCCTGTGCTAGACTACAGACAACTTACTTCATGTCTGAAACGCTGGCCTCCCAGGAACTCCTTTAATGCCCCAAACATTTAAAAAATAGCTTGGAGCGAGGTCAGGGCTGTACAGAGGATGTGTCAATAACTCCCAGCCGAGGTCCTGTAATGTGTGTAACCTTGATCTATGATATTAGCTTTGGCACTATGTTGTTGAAATCAACAGCTGTTACAAGGTTCATCTGATAATTTAAGTTCGATAGCTTTTTTACCTAATGTTCTTCGACACTATGTTGATATTATTGCTGCCCCATGAATCTATATAGTTTTATGAGCATGTATATTTATAATTTAAATATGGCCTGAAAATGACAGACACTGTACTAGTCAGAAGTCTCAAATAGGTGTATTTAAGATTCATCTTGTGTAAACCGTTTAGACTAACCCTTATCCACATCAAAGTTCCTGAAAGCAAAGAAGATCAAGGTGCTTCAGGATTGGCCAGTTAACCAGACATGAACATTATTGAGCATGTCTGGGGTAAGATGAAGGAGGAGGCATTGAAGATGAAACCAACGAATCCTGATTTACTCTGGGAGTCCTGCAAGAACGCTTTCTTTGCCATTCCAGATCACTTTATTAATAAGTTATTTGAGTCATTGCTGAGACGTATGGATGCAGTCCTCCAAGCTCATGGGAGTCATACACAATATTAATTCTTTTTCCACTGCCCTATGACTTTATGTTCTGTACTGTACATTATTTCTGTTAAGTGACAAGACTTTTATCTAAGCAAAGTCTGACCTTTCTGTCCTAATTAAATAATTAAAAATCACAGCATGATTAGATTTTCTTTTGATAAAATAAGCGTAATCCAGAGGGCTTTGCCTTTCATATAAGGCACTTCTGATTCCAAATAATCAACTAGAAGTCAAGTTATCATTTGTTGTTCCTACAACTTAGATAGGCGACAAGACTTTTGTCGGGGTGTGTACACATTTTAATTAAGCGTCTGAAATGACCTCAGTTCATAAAGATTTTTCTCCTTTTCAGGGGTTCCTTTTCCCAAGAACTTCCAGCAGGTCTGTAAAAAGATACTAAGCCGGCTGTTCCGTGTGTTCGTGCACGTTTACATTCATCACTTTGACAGCATCTGTAACATGGGAGCTGAAGCTCATGTCAACACCTGCTACAAACACTACTACTACTTCATCTCCGAGTTTAGTCTCATCGAGCACTCCGAACTGGAGCCACTGGTGAGAAGGACATGTATCTTTTTATTTCATTTTTTTCTTTTTTTAAAATTAAAGATCAATTACAATACAGGCAGTCGATGACTAAATAACTGAAAATTCCTTACAAGCCAAGTTCATGTCTTTTCTTGTCTAACAGAGAGCCATGACAGAGCGGATTTGTAACTGAAGCAGGTGGGCGGTGAAGTAACCCCTAAAAGCTGACTGCCAACGTTCATACATCAATGGTCCAAACATCTTGTGGTTTTAAAA
>JAOTRS010000004.1:21505832-21523317 GCA_028565755.1 Dinotopterus cunningtoni
CTCTTTGTATGTTGCCTGTGAGTGAATAACGAGGAGTCGTGAGCCGTGCTGCTTCCTGTAAAGGATTGTTCTACTAAATGAGCCTTGGTAGAGCTGTAGCAGACTTGATTTTCCAAAAAAATGTGTTTTTATGGTTAAAATATGCTGTATGAGCCAATTTCATTATATTACATACATTGGACTGCAAAAGAACCTTAAAGTATATGGGATTATAATAGTTGCCAATTTTGTCAGTTTTTTTTTTTATTCACTTTATATGTGAAAGATTTAAAAAATTTGTCTTCATGCATCATATGTACATGTCTGAGACTCGAAAAGACTGAATGTTGTCCTTTTTACCCCTGGGATCTGTGCTGGGGCATGTTACATGTTAAACACTCAGAGCAGCTTGTTCTGTCTAATGCAAATACCATTACCAAACCTCTGACTGTGGCACGTCTCTTGCTTGTATTGTAGATTTTATGTGGATGCGTCCTGTTCTTGTATTGTTTTATTTATATATAATTTTACAACCACATATAAATGATATCATTATTATAAGGCTGAGCAACCAAACAAACTCTTTGCCTGATCTTTCTGTCCTAAAATGAGCTTTATTGCATCTTTAATAGTACCACTCATTTAAATCATAATTTATTTTCCAGCTATTAGACTTGTAGAAGTCACTGTACATAGAAAGAGAGCATGTGAGTATCGAATAAATTTAAGTATCCATATATAAGAAAGACAGGAGCTGAAATGTCTGGAAAAAAAGGAATTTGTGATTTTGTATTTTTATTGTGTACTGTATAAAGTATTTTAGAAAGATCTTGCATGAGTTTTTCTTATTTGTGCTTTCTGATAAATAAATATGTTTTCTATTATTATTTTCCCATGTTTTATTATAAAAGTACCATATTTATTAAATGTAAATACAAACCAAACTTTAATTAATTCATTTATTCATTACAACTTTATCCTAAACCTAATCCAAGAATACTGTACCTTTCCCAATAGCTTGAGGCAGAAACACATCGGATGGGGACATAAATAAAAAAAAGTACTTAAATTCTGTTCTTAATAGTTTTAAAAAGTTAAAAGGTAAAGTCCCTGTTTTTGGGTCTGATTCAGTTTACTGATCAAATACATAAAACAAATACATAACAATTTTTGTATGTTTTTCACTTTAATGTTTCAGATCATCAAACAAATTTAAATATTAGTCAAAGATAACACAAGTAAACACATGCAGTTTTTAAACGAAGGTTTTTAAACTACATAGCCCTGTTTGAAAAAGTGTTTGCCCTCTAAACCTAATAACTGGTTGGGTCACCCTTTGCAGCAGCAACTGCAATCACGCGTTTTTGATAACTTGCAATGAGTTTGTTACAGCGCTGCGGAGGAATTTTGGCCCGCTCATCTTAGCAGAATTGTTGTGATTCAGCCACATTGGAGGGTTTTTAAGCATGAACTGCCTTTCTAAGGTCATGCCACAGCATCTCAATTGGCTTCAGGTCAGGACTTTGACTAGGCCACTCCAAAGTCTTCATTTTGTTTTTCTTCAGCTCTTTATTCAAAAGTGGACTTATTGGTGTGCTTTGGATCATTGTCCTGCTGCAGAACCCAAGTTCACTTAAGCTTAAGGTCACAAACAGGTGGCCGGACATTCTCCTTCAGGATATTTTGGTACACAGCAGGATTCATGTTTCCATTCATCACAGCAAGTCTTCCAGGTCCTGAAGCAGCAAAACAGCCCCAGACCATCACACTACCACCACCATATTTTACTGTTGGTATGATGTTCTTTTTCTGAAATGCGGTGTTACTTTTACACCACACATAATGGGACACACCTTCCAAAAAGTGTCCAACTTTTGTCTCATCAGTCTACAGCGGATTTTCCCAAAAGTCTTGGGGATCATCAAGATGTTTTCTGGCAAAACTGAGACGAGCCGTTTGTTCTTTTGCTCAGCAATGGTTTTCATCTTGGAACTCTGCCATGCAAGCCATTTTTGCCCCAGTCTCTTTCTTATGGTGGAGTCATGAACACTCACCTTAACTGAGGTAAGTGAGGCCTGCAGTTCTTTGGATGTTGTTGTGGGGTCTTTTGTGACCTCTTAGGGTAATTTTGGTCGACCGGCCACTCCAGGGAATGTTCTCCACTGTTCTGTGTTTTTGCCATTTGTCGATAATGGCTCTCACTGTGGTTTGCTGCAGTCCCAAAGCTTTAGAGATGGCTTTATAACCTTTTCCAGAATGATAGATCTCAATTATTTTTTTTTCTCATTTGGTTTTGATTTTCTTTGGATCTTGGCAAGATGTCTAGCTTTTGAGGATCTTTTGGTCTACTTCACTTCGTCAGGCAGGTCCTATTTAAGTGATTTCTTGATTGCGAACAGGTGTGGCAGTAATCAGGCCTGGGTGTGGCTGGAGAAATTAAACTCTGGTGTGATAAACCAGAGTTAAGTTATGTTTTAACAGGGGAGACAAGCGCTTTTTAACCCAGGGCTATGTAGTTTTAGATTTTGTTTTCCCTTAATAATAAAAACCTTCATTGAAAAACTGCATAATGTGCTTACTTGTGTTATCTTTGACTAATATTTAAATTTGCTTGATGATCTGAAACATTGTGTGACAAACATGCAATAAAATAAGAAATCAGTAAGGAGGCAAACACGTTTTCACACCACTGTACATACGGCATTTATAAAAGAGTAGAAGAGAAAATAATTATATTGGGTTGATAAATGAACATTTGATGCACTAGATGAACCCAAGATGGTTGTGTCCATTCATTCATGTTGCATATTGCTCTGCTTGTGTTGGGTCACAAAGGAACTCAAAGCTGGGGGTACCAACCTATCATAGGGAACAGCCACACACACACACTCACACTCCTAATATGCATGTCTTTGACTGTAGGAGGAAATAGGAATTCCTTGAGGAAACATACGGGCGGGAATCAAAACCCTTGATTAGTTTTATGCTTAGCCCTGAATATTTTCACCTTGAAGTAGGAGTGTTTCATAGCTAAGCATCAGACAGACTTACAGAGCAGAACTTTTACTTGCAGTCTGGAGGGGGAAAGGAATTATGCAATTGAGTTGGAAGATGTGTGCGTCGCCAAGAAAACATTCTGGTTATTTAAAAACTATCTAGCCTTCTGGGCAATTTCAAAATTAAAAATCGAGGATAACTGGCTGGTCAGGTTAGAGTTCTGTAGTTCCCTGAGTTGATTTCAGTTAAAATAGGCTTTGCTGGCATGATTAAAATAAGAAACAGTACTGCCAAAGGGCGTAGGCTAATTTTTGCAGTAAATGAAAAAAATAGCAGTAACAGTAGATTTAACAATATAGAGATAAGAAAGAAAGCATCTGTTTAGGGACAGAAAAAGGAAATTACATATTGCAATGGATAGTCTGTGCCATCTTGGTATAAGCAGAGTGCAATCTCTCTCTCTCTCTCTCTCTCTCTCTCTCTCTCTCGTTTGTGCGTGTGTGCAACACAATATAGTGGTGGCCAAAAGTATTATGACAACATTTGTCATTTATTATTGTTGTTCCTGCGGAGAAAACAGCTGATGTCATTAATTAGTTCTAGCCCATCTGGCTGAAGTTAATGAATGGAACAAATATGTGGCAGGACTTTTACTTTCTGAAGCCAGGGAGTCCACTTCTGCACAAAAATGGCTAAAACTACGGAATTCTCAAACGAACCGTGAACTTCAGTGGAAAATTTCTGTACATGGTCGTCAGGAAGCAATCAAGCAGGCATGGATTGAACGAATGCCACCAGAGTACTGCAGACATCTTTCTGACTCTATGTCCAGTCGGATACAACTGGATTTGAAGAACAAAGGACTTTGTACTTAATGTTGATTGTTGTATAGCAAAGTTCATTGCATTAAGTAACAAACTATTATTTTGATGGCCATTATTTTAGAAATGATCATTAAAACATTGAAATTTAATTCAATTTAATTCAGGTTTATTTATATAGCTCTTTTAACAATGGTCAGGGTCGCAAAGCAGCTTTACAGAATAAAAAATATATATGGAAATAAGTTTGAAAAGAGTGAGGAAATATGTATAAATCATATTTATCAGTTTGTCACTGATGAGCAAGGTGAGGGCGCCGGTCGCAAGTAAAGACCAGGATGACTCAGACAGGTCCGGAGGGCAGAAAGGGTCTGGATCACTGCAACTCAGGAGTGGCATGTGTAGCTCGACAGAGAGGGAGAGAAAAAAGTTAGCCATAAGTCTCATAACGTATAAGGTGCATGTATATTTAGTGCAGAGTGCAAGCAGGGACTCCAGCATAACTAAAAGGGAGAGCCAGAAGGAAACACAGACATGAGGGCTCACCATCAACAAACCTGAGGAATCGATGAGAGTCACTTTCCACCACTGTATTAATTTATTATAAAAGGAGATATAGGGCTGCTAACCTTTTTAAAAAAGCTTGAATTGAGATTCTGAAAATGAGTGCATTGGTTTAGAATGTACACACACATGACTCCCTTATTGCACATGCCCAGCTATTTTGTGTAACACTAAATAAACACCTTACCTGGCATGCCTCAGAGTCTGTATATTTTAATGTTGCAGCGTTAAAGTGAAACAACAGATGCAAGTGACTGGATATTATTCCAGTTGATACAACTAATATTTAAATCAAACATTAAATAGGGCCTACCTTACCCCTAAGCCAAATCATCTACAGTACATGCTCTCCCACAGCTTCACGTACTGTAGGGCAGCAGGGGTGTTGTACAGAACTCTGGGCCCTATACATAAGCATTCTTATTGGGGCCCCTTCCTTTCTTGATGTATATCTCTCACTTTTCCTTCCTGACTTAAACAGGTCCTCCCGTCATTGGGGCCCTGCATGATCAGTAGCAATCCCCACCTCCTTTGTCTTTGAGCTGTTCCCTTTCAGGGGTCGCCACAGCGAAGCATTAACCTCCATCTAACCCTATCCTCTGCTTTCTCTTCTCTCACACCAACTAACTTCATGTCCTCTCTCACTACATCCATAAATCTCCTCTTTGGTCTTCCTCTAGACCTCCTGCCTGGCAGTTCCACCTCAGCATCTCTTCTCTAAACATGTCCAAACCACCTCAATCTGGCCTCTCTGACTTAATTTCCAAAAAAATCTAATCTAATTTAATCTAATCCAATCTAATCAGTAGCAGTCTCCACCAACCCACTATTACCCCCCCGGATGGCAGTAAAATAATTTACACACAGGACAGAGAAAATTACAATATTTGCATTGTGTTTAATTAACAATGAATGCTTTATTGGAATGACAAATATGAACTTTCATATTGTCACAAATAAAAACAGACATAAACACATAAAAAACATACAAAAAATACATTCATTCAACTGTGCAGTCAAAAATGAAGTGATGAAAACTACTTTTAGTCATTCATCCTCTATACCGCTTATCTTGTGAACATGGTTGTGGGGGCCTGAAGTCTAACCCGGGAGACTTAGGGCACGAGGTGGGGTACACCCTGGACAGGGTGCCAATCCATTACAGGGCACACACGCACACACACACACACACACACACTTCAGGCAATTTAGGAGCGCCAATCAACCGTTAGTTTCAACTGGATTACGCCGGGGGCCTGGCGCTTATCCCAGAACACTTAGGACATGAGATGTGGTAAATACTGGACCAGGTGCCAATCCATCGCAGGGCACACACATAAATGTTTAATCACACACTATGGGCAATTTTGGAACGGCAGTTAGCCTAATGCTGAAAGCTGGAGGTGCGAGACCACAGTGCTAATCACTAAGCTACCGTAATGCCCTTTCACAGGCAAATGTTTTGATGAGTAATTGTGTGATGAGTCTCATGCTCAGTACATGAGAATTGGGAGTTCTAGTAGCTATAACCTCCCTAACCTACTAATGCAGAAATTGAAAGCCCCAGGCAAACTTGATTTGATCTTTTTGTTAGAATCTTTGATTTGTTAAAATCATTTGAATCAATACCTAGAAGCACCTCTTCCCTTGACCTTGGAGATGCAAGGCCACAGTGCTGACCACTACACCACCGTCTTTCTAGCCTTTTTGAACTTTACCTTTTTTGAGTTGCCCCTTAAAACCCAAGTGGCACAGATCTGTGTCAGCAACACAGCATAGGTCAATGATGATTTAAAATAAATATATGTGCTTATGGAAATCTTGCAAGTGTGTGTTAAGTTAACGGGAAGGTTTCAGACATCAATCAGCACATTTGGGTTTTTGAGTATGTCAGGTAGAAAGAAATTTTTGTTTACTTTCACATTTTTAAAGTAATGAAAACATTCTTTCAACCTGACGTATTCAAAAACCCAAATGCACAGTTTGATGTCTGAATACGGGTTTGATATTGTTTGATATGCTTTTGGACTCTCACAATGAGCATATTATTGTTAATATTTTTGTCATAAAACAACTGAAAACAACCAGAAGAACAAGTGTGTGTATCTGTGCTATTTTTTTTGCCTGTGTGATTGCCCATTTAAATGTTTACTTGGCTCAGTCATATTTGTATAGTTGTTTAAAATGAAATAAAATTCAGCTCATCATATTGCCCAAGTTGTGCTAAAAAAAAGGATATGTCACTCTATACTGTTCAATGCTGAGCCCTATATATGTTTATTTCAAGAAAAAAAACAGCAAAATGGCTAAAATGCTCTCAGTTTTAACCACATTAGCCGTGGTGTGAACAAGTGCTCAAGAACTCATACATTTCTAACATATATTTAAAAAAAAAAACAGAACTGAGTGCACTTTTTAGTCCACATATGCAGTGGCCACTAAAAGCACTGAACTCTCATATACACCCAGTTCCTCTTTGGTGGTAGAAAAAAAGATCAAAAAGATTTGCGTCACTGGGGTGAGACCTCTGTCCGTTTGCGTCAGCACGCTCCTACCGCAGCAGACCAATGAAAGGCAGGGTACGTGCGTGGTGGGCGTGACCTGATGGTGTTGTGTTTCCTCCTGGTCTCGCGCGCTTATCGGGGAGACCGACGCAGATAGAGTTATTTGGGAGCAGATTCCAGGTTTGGATTTATGTTGTGTTTAATAGCGTTTATGTCTTTGTATGTGTTCCCTATGTTAATGGTATGGGCTTGTTGTCCATATACTGCGTGTTTTTTATAACAGCATTCGCTATCTAACGTTAACTATTTGCACCAGTCTGTAATTCCTATTTAGCAAACAGAAATTAGAGGCACACTTCCTGGTCTAATATGAAGATGTAACGTTAGAAGAATAGATTAGGTTACTGGTATATTATCATTTTTGCTATGTTTATGATGAAATAGTTTACTGTACTGTAGTTTTCTGCTAAAATTGCAAGCTGTCGTGACAGATCGTTACATAACCTATGAGCCATCCACTAATTCATGTACGCTGTCGTGGCAGGAGTTTCCCTCTGTCTGTCTTTCTCTTATATAAACCCGCTGACTGAAATGTTCAAACATGTTCGCTATGCGGCTTGTATTTCCTTTAGGCACATGTCACGTGACCCGGACATGCGCTATCAATTCGTTGATTGGCAGGTAAATAAAGCGCGAGCTATGGCGCGAGCGACTGACTTCAGCTAGCGTTTCTTATCGGCGACTGTCACGTGACCTGCGAGCGCGTTCCTGACCTGCCCAATCAGCCGGTTTATTCCAGTTTTAAATCTATACAAGGCCGTTCAGTAAAAAAAGATAACCATGACTAAAATACTCCCCTAACTTTGCTTAGGTTTTGCCTGATCCTTAGTTAGAACTCGCCCTTTTAATGGTATCTTTACCTTTCATACATTGGAGGACCCTAACCCAGTCTCAGAAAAAAAGAAATTGTCTGTCTGTCTGTATGCCTGGCCAGCCAGATTTGTCACAGCATCACACAAAATTGACTGGACAGAATTTCACAAAATTTTGGCAGTACTTAGGTATTTGCCTGAAGTTACACCTGCGCCAAATAAAATCAAAATGTTTAGTAGAAGTAAGGTTATAAGCAGTTATGTGCCAGATTACAAACTGGAAGTTTTGACAGCATACTGTCAAACTGTGGGCACATGTTAAATCGACTGCTGGACAGAATTTAATGGACAGTTTTGCAGTACTTAGATATCTGCCTGAAGTTTAACCTGCAACATAAGTGAAATCAAAAAGTTGTTTAAAAGCGATGTTATGAACAGTTATGTACCGGATTTAATAATCTCCTTATTATCTACTTATCGTCTAATAAGCTACTTGCACAATGTAAACCAACACCTGCGCCAATAGATATTAATTAGAAAAGCTAAACTGAATATTTGTTCTGGGATAAGTATATATTTTCACCACTGAAATAACAGCGTGGAAGTGGTATAAGTGAATTGTAATGCGCTCTGTAATGAGTTGTTTTAAGACCGTTTTTAAAACGTAAGCTTTATCCTCTCATGGTTCCTCTCTTGGTTTCTGCCTCTTGTCGTCTCTGGGCGGTTTTTTTTTCTTTTTTTTTTTTTTGCCAATATCACAAGTGACTTGCTTGTTTCAAAGCTGCTTTGGTACAATCAGTAGTGCGTGTGTGCAAACCTTTTAAGCAATAAAATCTTGACTAAAACTCACAAATGCCAGCTTATTCCCTGGCACCTAATGCTCTCTTATACAAAATCACAGTTACATAAGACATGGGTAAGACAACTTATAATATATACTAATATTGAAACTTTACAGACCTGTTCGTTGTTTATTTAATTCACTGATATGAGGAAGTTACTGTTTTTGTTTGCAGCTTGCAGATATGGTGAGGAAGAGTGAGCACTCAGATCTGCAGACGCTTCATGGCACGCGTCAGGTAATTTTAATCTGACAGCAAGAACACGACATGTTTTTTTTTTTTTTAATCTTTAGTCTTGCTATACCTAAGTCTCCAAGTCAAATAATATTCTCCTATGGCAGTCATGGGCTGTAGAAATTAGTGAAACACAATACAACTCAGAAAGGATGTACAGCATTTGGAAATTATTAAGAATACTTCACTTGTTCAATTAGTGCTGCTAAAATTGACTTATTAATTATTCTCATTTATTAATCTCATTGGGTGTACAAAATGCTCCGTAGTTGTAAAGCATTACGTTATTACACAGCTGAGAAAGTGAAATACCACCTCTGTGTTAGTATTCAGACCATTTGCTCTTACACTTGAAGTTGAGCTCAGGCTTTTCACATTCACACTGATTGTCCTTGAAATGTTTCAGGTTAAATTTCTAGGGCAATTACAAAGCTTTGTGGATGTTTTTTGTGTACATTTTTAGATGTTTCCAAATATATATATATATATAATATCATTGAATCCATTCTTCTTTAGTAATACTGTAATATAACCTGTATGTATACTGTAATATACATAGACAGTCGGAATATTTTCTCCATTCACAACATGGGTGACTTCTTATTGTATAACTCACCTTATTACAGTTATTTTATTTGGGTAGTTGGGCCTTTCTGAGCGTAATGTCAGGAGGCTGGTCTCATACGCAGTTGTTTAGATAGTGTTATAAACCTTGCTTTACTTATGATAAGAGGTCAGATTTAATTTTAGAGATTGTACTTCTGACACTATTTATGTCCATGATGCTTGTTGAAGTCTCGTGAATGTTTTCGCTATGTGTTTTGGCTGCAATAAGATAAAACGTTCCAGTCATTCTAGGTCACTGTTTGGATTTCCTGTAAATGTCACTCACACTGTGTCCTCTTTTCACTTACCTGGCAAGCTGCCTCAGTGGAAGCACTCATAAAGTAGACTCTGTAATTACACAACCCTCTGTCTATATTTATCCGCAAGTAAGATCAATGCCAAATTCTCATCGGAAATATTTAAGATTGGTCAAGATGGTCACAACAAGCAGCAGGAACGAAAGGCAGGGGAGGACAAATTACAAAAGTGTTAACTCGCCTACCAGGCAAGTGAATGTTGCAGTGTGGCGTCCTGTCTTTTTGGTTGCCTATAAATCTAAAGTAATCCCAAAACATAATGCACTACACAACTATGTACATATAGTGCTTTTATTCTCATAAGTCTCGGAGTCTCTAAAGTCAGACACTGTTTCACCATGAAATATACGACCCAACTAATGCACAATGCGTCTAGATTAGTGCTGCACAATTAATCATGCTATGGACCTGTGCAATTAATTAACCACAAGGTTTTTTTCAGGGCATATATACTGTACATAGCCAGGAATTTGCTTGGTTTGTCAATACTTTTAATATTTGTTTGTTTTTTTAAACATCATCTTAATGAGTTGATTTGCACCAATATTTGCTGTAGCTTCGAAAAATATGGTTGAATACAAAATGCTTCATTTATAGTGACATATTTCAGTTTCGAAATGCAATTGCAATATGTGTTATAATAATTGCAATGTGATTTTTACTATTAAATTATACAGTGAGTTTAGATTGTGGAACAAATTGTGGGCCATTTGCTTTATTGCAACATACTGATATATAATAAGTTGAGGCTAAAATTACAGATAATTTATTATTATTTTTATTATTATACTGCAAAACTTTACTGTTTAAAGCCGGTCATACAGATTGAGGAATTGGGCCATGAAGTTTTCTATCGGATAACATCGACATTTCGCTGTAGAAGGTCAGGCAGAAAAAACGTGATTTCAATCACAGCTGTGACAAAATTTTTTGGAGGACTCAAACCAGACTTTACATCCTGTAAAAACAAAACTTTAACAAAACAAAACTGTTTTCGAAGATCGGACTCTTACAGTTTTCAAGATAAACTGTTCAAAATCAGTAGAATGGTTTTCTGTTCAAGTCAATTGGGAACATGAGCATCAACAATGTTCTGCTCTCAGCCTCATGGCAACAGAGTATAGCCACACCCCCAAACTCACACAATCATTTGACACAGAGTTGATGCGCATATCCTAACAATTAGTTGAGATTTGGAGTCCGTGTAATGATGCGTGAATCACCACACAAAGAAATCGCGATTCAATACTGAATCGATTTTTTTTTATTTTATTTTTTCCCCAGTCTAATTTATGTATGATTCTCTGTTCTTTAGGCGGCCAGTAACTCTTTGGCGTCGGCACCATCAGATAGTGATGCGGCACTTCCTCCTCTTTCCTTATGCGCTGCTCAGAACTCTTCAGGTACAGTTGGGGAAAAAAAGGACTTAATTATTCAGAAATACCAGCCAGACTGCATTTTAACTGCCTTCTTCATTGTGTGTGACAGCAGTGACAGAGAGCAGTCAGCCAGTGGACATCAATGACGCAGGGATGCGAAGGAAGAAGAAGCGCAGGACTCGGGCATTAGACAGCTCTATAGGAACATTTAAAGGTAATTCCTCCAGACTAGCCATGTGCACGTACTGCAGTTGCATCATGGGGAGTTTTGTGGTATGAGGTAGCTGCATTGTGTTTAAGTATCTTGTTGCCTAAAAAGCATTAAAAAAGAAGAGCACAGAGGAATCAGAAATATATCTCATTTACATGAAAGCATGGAAAACTAACATGATGTTTTTGCATGTTGTCATATCAGATCAGGAAGGTTATTTTAATTAACAGTTTTTTTTTTTTGTATTGCAGATCTGTACAGGCTCACTGATGAGGTGCTGGGGCAGGGGGCATACGCCAAAGTACAAGGCTGCGTGAACCTGCACAACGGCAAGGAGTACGCTGTAAAGGTGAGACCTTTAAAATAATAAATAATTCTTTTAAAATATACATTTTTAATGCACTATTGTGTTGTGTCACAGACACACGTTAATGTTAATGTTAATAATCTGTCACCGCGTATGGACGCAGATAATCGAGAAGATTGCCGGTCACAGTCGAAGCAGGGTGTTTCGAGAAGTCGAGACATTATATCAGTGCCAAGGAAATAAGTAAGCATTTAAGTATTGTCGCAGATCTAATAATAGCCAACCATTTAAGTGTTGTGTGAAGAAAGCGACACGCTTGTTAAAGCTCTTTGCTTTTCCCAACAGGAACATTCTCGAGCTCATTGAGTTTTTTGAGGATGACAGCTGCTTTTATTTGGTGTTTGAGAAGCTCTGTGGAGGTACACGTCTATGACTAGATTATTTTAAAAAGTAGAGCTGATTCTGCAGAATGATTACTTATTTCATATTTATCAATATTTATCTGCTTTTCCTGTTAGGCTCCATTTTAACACACATCCAAAGGAGGAAGCACTTTGATGAAAGGGAAGCCAGTCGTGTTGTAAAGGATATTTCTCAAGCACTGCACTTCTTGCACACTAAAGGTAGTAGTTCCTCATTTAGTAGTTAATCATTTAATAAAATCATCTGTTTAACGCAGTACTGTACACCAGGGCTGAAAGTGAGTCATGACATTTTAGAAAGTGTATTATTCAAATAAGTTGTGCCAGGAGTACACTACGCTACAAATGTTTGTATGGGATAAACCATGAAAGGTGGAAGAGAAACTGATTTTTCTTTAAAGCAAACAAACTGGTTTAGTGTATTTAGTTTGTTTTTATAACTAATTTTTGTATACAGATGTTTTACATGTCTCACAATAGTCAATAGTACAAATTAAGCCAAGTGGATTATTACATTATATACTCATTTCAAGAAGACTGTGTTCTAGTGCCTAACTAATGCACTATTTGAGGTTTGGAATTCAGTACTTCTCCAGTAAGTGTCGTCTGTTAGAAATACTGTAGTTACTACAGTAACTGTAATATTACTTTTAGGATCCACATCTGATATGTACTATATAAAGGTTCAGGATCACTTTTTTGTTTTTGTTCAGTGATTTATTTTCTACATTCTACAACAATCCAGGGGATTTCAAAACTATGAAATAATACATCGAATTAGGTAATTATGAAACAACAACAAGAACAGTTAGTTGTTATTTTAAGACATGAAGGTCAGCTTTTTATATAGTTGTTTGTATAGTTCTTGCAAGAACAGTATTGTCAAGTGCATTTGCAAAACCCATCAAGCATTATGATGAAACTGATTCTCATGAAGACCTTCCCAGGAAAGCACGACCAAAACATACCTCTGCTGCAGAGAAAAATAAAAATTAACTCTAAAAATTTAGAGTTAACAGCCTCAGAAATCACCAATTAACAAACAGCACCTCAGTTTAGAGCCGTTATGAAGGATTTACAGATCAAGAGTAGCAAAAACATCTCAATATCAACTGTTCCGAGAAGATTAGTGCATATTTTGGACGCCTTCAGCATTGCTTTACAGTGTAGAAAGAAATAAAAATCAGGAACGACCATGGAGTTAGAAAGTGATCCCAAACTTTTGAAAAAACGTATACCATAAATGCTCCTTTCTTCTAGAAGTAACACAAGACTCATAAAGTTAAAATAATGAAGACTGGTTTAGTGTTGTATTAGGTATATAAAGCCTTTTTTGCTTATAATTTTTCATATAAAAAATTCCGTCTTCTGCCATAATTCTGTTTTATAGGAATTGCTCATCGGGATCTGAAACCGGAAAATATCCTGTGCGAATATGTTGACAAGGTATTTAATGATTCTACACTCTTAACAAAGGTTTTTGATGAAATTAAATTCAAGAAATTTTTTTTTTTAACAAAAACAAAGTATTAACAATGGTAAAACTTGCAGTCTTTTATGTTGGTCTGTTCTTTGAGAGTCACAAACAGCCAGAATCAAATTCCTTGTCTATGTGTCAACATCCTTGGCAAATCAAAATCCGATTCTGGTACTGATTTACTCCTTCAACCTACCACTGAATAACTTAAACACTCTTCAGTTAATACGCTCACACAGTGTGTTTAAAGATATAGAATATCATGGAAAAGTTATTTTTTTGGTCATTTAATTAATAACGTGAAACTCGTATATTTTAGATGTATTAAATATTTCAAGACTTTTTTTTGTTTTAAATATCGATGATTACGTCTTGCAGCTCATGAAAATAAAAAAATCCACCCACTCAAATTATTCATACAGCAAAAATAGTGTGCATCTCCACAATTAAAAGAGCATACAAACGGAAAGGAGGCAATTTTCTGCCAAATAAAATATATTTACTGTTAATTATAACAATCAAATATGTAAAAGTATATGGCTTTCCCAGGAAGCACAATATTATGTTCCTCATTTTAAAAACAAAACAGAAGATTAAGTGGAGAAAGTGTGGAAAAAGAATCAGATGAGGAGTTTGATCTACAGAGTCCGCTGAACAATTTTGGGATTCTCACACTAGCAGAGCAAAAGTAGTGTATTTATTGATGTGCTTCAGATGTGAGGCTTTCCGAAAAAGCTACGTTCACAGGTCCTGGTATCAGAACTCAGTACCAACAAGTACTTTAAATGGAAATTCTTGCAATCTGTCTGACAAAAAGTGATATCAGGATATTACTTAGTTGGACATTTCTGTGTTGTAAATGTTTTGATTGATCTTAGGAAACATTCAAATATGTTGACACTGGATTTTTTATTTTCATGAGCTGTAGGCAAAATAATTCTGTCACGAAAGAGTTGGTGGTCTTTTAGTGTCAGTTAGGGTGTGTCTTACACAACGTTTTGGTTCGCTTGTATCAAGTCCTGGTTTGCTTAGCATTCACACTGGCATCTTCAACATCAGAACCAAAACCCACAACAAAAGACATGAGGATTATATAAGGTGGTATCTTTAGCAGCTGAAAACAATTGTTGTCACAAATACAGAGTCGTCCAGTGAAAGTCCTCAAGTACTTGATTATTATATAACACTCCTAAAGCAGACTTGGTTTGTTCACATATCTTTGGCTCGTGGTGCGTTCACATTTCAATCAAACCGCACCAGAGTTTGTTTGGAAGCTGACCTTTTTTAAGAGGTATCGTTTTGCTTGCTTGGTGTCCACCAAGATTCAGATGCCAGCATTCACACTTGTTCAAGTGAACCTCACTAACCGAACAAGTGCACCAGAGTTTTAATCAAACCATTTTAAACGAAGCAAACATGTCAAGTGTGAACACGGTCTTAGTCACATTAGTCAATACTTATACAGTCACTCAATCACTTTTTAAAGAAATTTCAGCAACTCGCTGTTGTGAAAATGCTTTTTCTGTATATTCATTACTTTCAATTCCGATGAAATCATTTTCAGTTCCAGGTTGTAAAATCTATAAAAATACAGGGGTGTGGTTGTGGCCAGTAGTTATGCAAGGCGCTATATAAAATATTATATATTCACCCAATGACCGATTTAAAAGCCTCAGTATTTCTACCGCATTCAAGATCAGGAGACTCGCATGACTTGTTGTGGATGCAATATCTCGGCTTGTGTTTGTAGGTGTCTCCTGTAAAGATCTGTGATTTTGACTTGGGAAGTGGTGTGAAGTTGAACAGTGCCTGTACCCCCATAACTACACCGGAGCTTACTACACCAGTAAGCACACATTTGAAACACATTTGTTCTGTCCTTTTGTCCTTTTACCTCATTTAAAAATAGTGCTCTTATTTTTTCTCCCCACCCTTTAGTGTGGATCGGCTGAGTACATGGCTCCGGAGGTGGTGGAAGTATTTACAGACGAGGCGTCGTTCTACGATAAACGCTGTGATCTTTGGAGCCTCGGGGTGATCCTGTACATTCTGCTCAGCGGCAGTCCACCGTTCACTGGCCACTGTGGAAGTAACTGTGGCTGGGAGCAAGGGGAAACCTGCCGCGCATGCCAGGTAAGATCCAGCGTGTAAGGGAATCTATGTCAAACATGTCGCTACATGCATGCATTCACTCTGTTGTAATTTTTAGTTACATATGCACAGGCTTGCCCTGACTAAGGTACCCTGGTACAACAGGAAGTGTAGCCCTTAAATTCTTCCCGCACATTGCCACTCTTTTCGGGTAAAAAAACAACCAAAGGCTCTTGTGAGCTGATGTGTAATTATATTTTTGTATATAAATGATGTAATGTCAGCTCATTTTTTAATTCCCTGAAATTTGTGATCAATCAAAGAAAAGGAACATATTAGGACAAATGTGAAAGATCTTTTCATGTGAAGGCTTTTGGCTTTAAAGCTAAAATCTTTTCCCTCTATCAGCTCTGCTTGGACGACTTCTGGCTCAGTTACAATCTGTATCATTGTTTCCCCTAGATTTTTAGCAAGAGGATGATGGAGGTTTTGCATGCATGCACTAAACTTTTTGCTGTTGATTTTCCCAATGACATTGGGAGGTTTCACAACAGGAATAAGGGCGAATATGTATTGCGCTCTGTGTGTACTATAGAATAGTGCTGATTTGGAGAGGAGATTTGGAATAGTGCAGATTTTTAATGATTGTATTTTGAGCATCACTTATAATATTATATGCCAGAGATAGACATTTCTGTTCTAATAACTTACACAAATAAAATAGCAGTTTTTGAATGGCTTATGTATTATGTAAAACTGAGCACCTTAAACAAAATGTTTCTTCCCCTGAACACACATTCAGTTGTCTATCCCAACAAAAAGGAAGTGCCACCTTGTGGCCTTATTTGGTATTACTGTGTAGCCACATTATTTAACTTCTTATTGTTACGGTATATTGGACGGAATTAGATCAAGAACGAAAGAAAGACAAGTGAGCTTGCCATGTACACATGGCAGCGGGGGGGGGTTGGGTCTTGTTGGCAGGCGGCTCACCATGAGTGTACTATTATAAGTGAAACACTGTATACAATCTAATAAACATCATACAGGACATACTGAGAGAATTCTTGATGAATTATTTCTGATCTCATACGCTTGCAGTGTTTTTTTGTCAGATTTTAAAGCTTTATGTTAATGGTAATGATAATGGAGTTAATGCTGCTAGTGTCATTTTTTTTGTTTTGTTTGGATTTTGGTTTTTGTTGGGGCTGCAATATGTAAGTGTCTGACAGACTTAAACTGGACAAGGTTATTAAGTGGGACGGATCTGTGCTAGGCATGGAGCTTGACTCTGTTGAGGATGTGGCTAAGAGGTGGATTCTGTCCAAAACACAATCTTGAACAATCCTTCTCACCCGCTATACAGTGTACTCGCAGACCAGAGGAGCAAATTTAGCCAGAGACTGATTACTACTAAAGTTTTCTACAGAGCGCCACAAGAGATCTTTTCTCCCAGTGGCCATAAAATTATACATCTCTTCTCTGTAACGTTTACACTATGTGGGTAGTAACTGTCTGGAATGATTCAATATTACTTTAATACAGTACAGCACTTGTTCCCATGGTCATTTACGAGTGCGATCGGGCCTTACCACTCGTCAAGTGCAGTATTGATAACAGTATTATTTGTGCAGTGCCTTTTCCTGTTTCTATTTCAAGTGCAATAGAGGT
This sequence comes from Dinotopterus cunningtoni, assembly GCA_028565755.1. NCBI lineage: Eukaryota > Metazoa > Chordata > Actinopteri > Siluriformes > Clariidae > Dinotopterus > Dinotopterus cunningtoni. The sequence continues at coordinate 21,523,127 of JAOTRS010000004.1, forward strand.
GTATTGAGTCATGACTCATGTGCTGCGTCTTACTTTAGTGCAATACGGTATTTACTGTGTTCAGTCATTAGTTTATTTTATTTTTTTATGTTATTTATCTCTTTCCTTTCCCTCTTGTCTAATTTATCACTTTTTTTTTTAAAACAAAGGTAAGCAACTGTAACCAAGACAAAGCAATTCCTCTTTGGGAA
>JAOTRS010000004.1:21524091-21539328 GCA_028565755.1 Dinotopterus cunningtoni
GATTGAAATGGATCCAGAATATTATTTTCATTAAGAAATGACTGAAGTTGATGATAAACAACCTTTTCAAGTAGCTTAGAAAGAAATGGGAGCTTTGAGATCGGTCTATAATTCGTCGGGTCATTAAAGTCCAAACCTGTTTTTTTTAAAAGCGGTTGGACGATTGCATGTTTAAAAACTGTGGGTACTTGACCAGACGTGAGTGAACTGTTAATTATCTGTAAAATGGAAGGACCGAGACAATTAAAAGCTTCCTTTATAAGACGGGGAGGCATTGAATCATGGAGATAAGAGGAGGATTTTAATTCAGATAGTAATTTCCTTAAATACTGAACAGTGATTGGAGAAAATTCAACAAATTTAGCAGTGGGTGCTGGAGTGACTACTACCAGAGCATCAACTGAACATACCTGAGTCCGAATGTTAGTTATTTTTCTAACAAAATAATTAAGGAAAAAAAATCACTATTTAAGTGCGATATATTACTGGAAACATTTTCAGGGGGACTTATTAAAGTACTTAATGTATTAAATAAAACTCTCGGTTGATGGTTGTATTTAACAATTAAACCAGAAAATAATTTTTCTCGTGCTGTTTTCACAGCATCTTGAAATTTGACTAGTGATTCTTTCAAAATTTGATAAGAAACTTGCAATCTGTCCTTCCTCCATTTTCTTTCAGCTCTCCTACATGCCTGTCTGAGAATTCTTGTCGTATCATCGAGCCACGGCTGAGATTTCGTTTTAGGTCGGATTCTTTTCAAAGGCGCTATAGAATCTAAAATAGTACTGCAAGTAAAATTAAAGTTACAAACTAGTTCATCTAGAGCAGAGAATATTTTCGCGGATGAAGAAGAAAATGCCTCTGTAAACCGTGTTACTGTATTATTGTTTATCAACCGTGCATAACGCGGAGAAGGGCGACAAATATTATCTGCGTCCTGCACATGCAAATTAAACACAATGGTCATATGATCAGAAATACCATTATTACATGTCTGGATATTCTCAATATCTAGGCCGTAAGCTAAAACCAAGTCCAACATATGACCACGCTCATGGGTCGGCCCAGAAACATACTGCTTCAAATTAAACGAATCTATTAGATTAATAAACTCCGCCACTAACGGCTGATCGGGGCAGCAGATATGTATGTTAAAGTCCCTAACAACTAAAACTCTGTCCCAATGTAAAGCAATCATAGTGAGAAACTCAGAGAACTCCTGTATAAAATTAGTGTTCGGTTTCGGCGGCCGGTATACCACGCAGCAAAGAACAGCTTTCCCAATATTGATCTTGAAGGTCTGCAGTTCAAAACTACTATAAGATGCCGCCAGTAACAACCGGCAGCTCCAACTGTTTTTAAAAACAGTGGCTAAGCCACCTCCTCTCCCGGACAACCTTGGAGAATTAAAACAGCTACAATCCTTAGGGGTCAGTTCATTTAGAACACCAGTCTGATCAACATTCACCCATGTCTCACAAAGAAATAAAAAATACAGTCTACTAGATTTAAAATAGTCATTTAAAATAAAAGATTTGTTCGAAATAGACCTTGCATTGATCAGCGCCATCCTCAGAACTTGAACGGGGGTTTGAAAAGCGGACGATGATTGATTTAGTGGTATCAGCACCTCCCGGTTCACACCACGATACTCGTCCAGCATGTCCCGTTGCTGCCCCCATCTGGGTGCCGGGCCCAGCACCACCCAGGCAAGGGGACCAGGCACGTCGTTCTAAAAGTGGGAGCTAGGTGGATGAGACCCGTGGCGGCTCCACTCCCAGTTAAAACCCAGCTTTACTAGCCACCTTCGTCGTACCTGTAGGCCGGAACGGCAGCCGCGTCTCCTCTGCCTCTTTCGCTTCCTAGGGGGCAAAGGCGCATAAATCACAGCGTTGCGACTTGCCCGATCATGGTCTCCAGTATTTCCTGCATATCTGAAATCCGCCGGATTGAATACATACGGAGACCGTATGTGGAACGCTCACCACGGTTTAGTATGCATGGAACTAACCCGATTCGTATCAATCGATACATGAACACTGGTGATGCACAATGTTGCACTTTAGTCCTTTAAATACGTTTAAATATTACTAAGCCTTTAATTTTACATCACCGCTAAGCTTGTTTCGGCTTTGATACTTAGCTCAATTATATCATTACTAAGTATTTACCATTTTTAACAATTAAGCAGAGAAATGCACTCAGATTACTTCCTATTAAATATACTGTATATACGCTCACTATGTATAGCATAGCATCACGCTGTGCTGTCTTCAGTATTTCATGATTTGAAAAACATGATGGCAGTTTGTTCCATGTGGAAACTTTTCTTAACTTACTCTTTTGGTGGTTTTGGGATTTACCTGATTTAAAGATCATTTAAAAATGATGTGGTTTAAGTATGCATAAACATGATTTTTTTTCTATGTCAAGCACCACAATTGTAAGAAAGCATGTTATGCTTATGGAATGTATGATTTTTCCTTCAATTTCCAAGTTGTACAAACATTTCAAAAGTCTTCACACTATCTTACTAGCTTGTTCTTGTGGGACTGAGAGTGTTTGTATGTGTGTCTTTGTGTGCAGAACAGCCTGTTCAAGCGAATCCAGGAAGGAAAATATGAGTTTGGGGAACGGGATTGGTCTCACATCTCAGACGGCGCCAAAGACTTGATCTCCCGCCTGCTAGTTCGAGACGCCATGCTGAGGCTGAGTGCGGCGCAGGTCTTACAGCATCCGTGGGTTCAGGGGGTAAAACTGCTTCTCCTTTTCTTCCTCCACTTTTACTTTGATGAATTGTCATGTTGTTCGTGTGTTAAACCTTTACGTGGTTTTCTTAATAGAACGCTCCGGAAGTAGGTCTTCCAACTCCACATGTCTTACAAAGGTATACAGGTTCATTCTTATTTCTTTCTGGAAAATTTCTAATAAAAAAAGGTATATTTTGTACATACAGCGTCACTTTTAATAACACAATTATATGTAACGCCACTAGGAACTGCAGCACTAAGGACCTGACTCAGTTTGCGGCGGAGGCTATGGCCTTTAACAGGCAGCTGTCACAGCAGGATCAGCAGGATGACGAGCAGGAGGATAACGCCGCCATCCTGTGCTCCATGAGGCTCTCGCCCCCCTCCAACTCCAGACTGGCGAGACGCAGAGCGCAGGCCAGCGCCCTCCGCAGCACCAGCCAATACCTGAACACTACTTAGGTTCCAGAGTGACCTCTCACACGGATGTTTTGTGCGAGAGCTGCGCTCAGTCCCGCTCATCATCACACAGCGTATCAGTGTAAACACATATCACACATACTGTAGTGTTCTCCATAAGGCCATTAAGAGATTATGCACTGCATCAGAGCTACAGTACAAGAGGTGCACATTCTGGAAAAATGCATACTTTGAATTAGGATTGGTGTCCTAATTCATTATGGACCACATACTTAATGTTTAGCAAACTGGGAGATGTTTCTCAATTTTTTATTATTTATTACAGATTTTTGTTTTTATTTAAGGGTGGGAGCATCTACGTTCAGCATTTACTTAAGAGTTGAAATCTCCCACTTTTACGTATTCATGGAGATTATTTTACTTTACGCACTTGGTATTTTTAAACATTTGTAATTTCTTTTGTGATTTTTGCAGAGAATGGTACTGTAAAGGCATTTAAGATTTTTTATTTTATTGTTTTTATTAGAAATACCGTTGAGGTGATAGATAGGCTTATATTTATATGGATATTGTATTGATATTATGTTTTTACAGTACAGTACCTCAGATCCAATTTGCACACTTTGTCCTGCACAGGGCTCAGCCATGTTACAGATCATGCACTCTGTACAATACAGCAAGGCCAGTGATTTTTTCCCCCCACTTGTATTGTCAATGATGTCTATAATGTCTTAGGTTTCATAGGTTTCTCTCATCTTTGTATGTCTTGTTCTGCCCATTTGCCTCTTTTCATGTTTTTTTTATATTAATTTTATTTTTAATGTTCTGAAATAGAAAATGCACTTCTTAATGAAAGGAACTCTGTGTCTTTATTTTAAAAATGATTCCACAGCATCACAACTGTTGAAGTGTCTTTTACATTTTAAAATTAACAATCAAAACTAACGCAGATATATTTTTGCTTTATAGCTACCTCTCTTCTTGGTGTTTATACAAGGTGTATATGGAGTTGTTCAAGTCAAACTGGGACTTTTAATTGTGCAAAATAACAAAATACACTTGTGAGAGTTTATTTCTCTATATAATCCCTTCCAATTCAAGTGCACTTTTCACAGGGCTTCACTAGGGCTTGGATACCATCAAGGTAGAAAGTTTTCTCGGTACGCCGCAGCCATGGTCGGACTCCCTGCTTCCTACGTCTAAAACACTGAATCCCAGGAGCTCCTTTAATGGCCCAAACATGTGGGAATGGCTTAGAGCGAGGTCAGGACTTTAATGTGGGATTTGGCAATAACTCCCAGCCGTGTTCCTCTGAGTGTGAATGGTATTATCCGTCAATTTTCAAGGATCAGAAGGCATTTATTATGGCCTTCTTTAAAACACCATTCAAATGGTACAATTGTTTCATCATCATATGGTGCTTGAAGTCTTCTGTAAACCTCAACTGATTTTATGTCTTCATTCACAAGAAATGTCATCAGTTTTTCATATTTTGAAGTTTTATTCTTTGTACAACTTTTCATATAATGACTTGATTCGATCAGTTTAAACAACTGTTTCTTTTCCCAGACAATAAACCACCTTCAAATAACTTTGAAAGACATTTGTGAGGTAGCATTGCCATCTTACAGCTCCAGTCTCCTGAGTTCGAATCTGAGCTCAGGTTACTCTCTATGTGGAGTTTGTGTGTTTTCTTTTGTCTTTTTGATGTCCTCCTCCTCTTCTACTAGGTGTCAATGAGTTAACGTAACATAAACTTCCCTTCTTGCACCCAGTGTTCTTAGGCTTGACTTTGAACCTGTTTATGACCCAGACCAATATAATACAGTATATTGCATGATTTTCTGTAAATAACAAAGGCGCCACCTTGTGACCGTGTGACCCACGCACTTGTTCTCAGGCAGTTTATGTCAGTCTGTTCCTGCACGTAGACATGGCTACATGAGTAACCTTTTGGTCTACATCTCGTGTTTTGGACCTCTGGGATGGGTTCCTTGGGAACTAGTGGAGACTGTGAAGGTTCATAACAGGCCTGGAACAGTAATTTACCCTTGAGATGAGGGTGATCAGCACTCATGAATACTGCTGATAGGTTGATTTATTAAGGATCTCATATCAATCGATGTGGTATTCCTTGGTCTAGCCAACATGTAAGGGAAAACCCTCCCCTTTCCATGGAAATCCTAGACTCTGTGAACATTTCTGTCTCAGATATGGCCAAAAGTATGTGGACACGTGTCCATGCCAGATATGCTTGTTGACCATCCCATTTTAACTGCTAACAATCTTCTGCTCTCCACTAGATTTAGGGCTGTTGCTTGGTGATTTGTGCCTTAAAGCCATAAAAACATTAATGAGGCTAGGCATTGTCATCAAGCGCGAAGGCCTGGTGCAATTTGTGTTCTAGTACATATTTAAGTTGTTTAGTTGGGTTGAGGTCAGGGCTCTGTACGGGATACTCAATTGTTCTGTTCCTACCTTGACAAGCCAAGTCTTCATGGAGCTCGCTTTGTGCACTGGGGTCTTGCTGATACATACAAAAAATTTTTTGACCATTGTGCGCCTCCAACTTTGTGGTCAGAGCCTGGAGAAGAACCACTTTTTGTCCCAAAATAGTATATCTGAAAGTGGCACACCTCTTGGTACCACACATGAGGCAGGCATAGTGTGTTGAATGGCACTTACAAAATGTCACCTGAATTCAAGTTCACCTGTGCAGTCACCCTTACCACAAGTTCTTCCTTGAGATGGCAGGAGCCATTTGTGCCATACTGATCTATTCAACTAAGAAAACGCTAAAAGTAATGGCCAGAAGTTTAACAACTGGTTGAACCATGATTTGTTTGTCCAGCCAGGATAGGCCTATCACCACACCAACACTAGTTATTCCTGATGCTCCTACCAGGTTCACACACATCACCAATGGTTCATTCTGGGAGTATAGACAGGAGACACATTAAAGGGGAAGAATAACAATGTGTCTCAAGATTCTGTTCATAAACACTATCTTTTGAAAAGATATTTGATCTGATTTATGACTTTTACAGTGAGTTGATCACATTGAAGCAATGGTCAAGAAAGCTAACAGGAAGTTGCACTTTTTTGAGGAGGCTGAGAAGGGTTGGTGTGCCTACAACAGATTTGGTGACCATCAATGTTGGTTTTATTTGCCCCACTCTAGAATATGCAAATCCTGCTTGGCATGGAAGTTTTCGCGAGTCCAAAAACAAGCTTTGCCGGGTCATTATTGCTGGGGCATATCCTAGTTACAAACAAAGCCCTTTCACTGCCAACCTTCCAGGAGAGAAGAAACCAATTTTTTGAAGAGATTTTGTCCACAACCAAGAGTTGGTTGCACCTTCTGCACTCAAGCATTTAACCAAACAACACGCCCAATTGCAGACGCCCCAAGCCAGAATCGAGAGACATATAGATTGTTCCCCATCCCATTTATGACTGCATAGATTTAGACTTCACATATTTCGTCTTAGACATATATAGCTTGTTTAAATGCTGCTATATGAGTATTGAGCAAACTTGAACTTGATTTATATACTGTACTCAGCAACCCATTTAACTTTTTGAATGTGAACATTTCCATCCTGGAAAAGTACTGGAAAATCAGTTTCAATATGTTTGTATTGATTTACAGTGAGTCTTCCATCTAAGGGGACAAGTGGACTTTAATTATTCCAGTAAACCACACCCTTACTGTGTAACAGAGACATTAGTTTGTCAGCCGTCTCTAGACAGACGACTACAGACTACAGCTCAGTTTTCTTATTATACAATACTGTCTTGACCCACCGCTTATGTCTTCATCCTTTGCTTTGCTTCCAAGGAGCCAGACTTTCTTGTATTTTCAAATGTAGTTTTAAGGAATAGTTCTCCAGGCTTCCTGAAGGACTTTTTCGTCTCATTTTCATTCCAGTCTCCGTACCTGATCATTTTCAGAGGAAGGCTTTTATTTGTTAAGACACACAGTGATCTATGAATCATTCAAGAATAAAAATGCATCTAACTTAAGGCATGAACCAGTGAGAAACAGGTGCAGATGATGACAGATGATCAGGCCGGTGATTAGTACACTGCTGATGCTGAATGCTGAGTGGTTGGAACAGATGAGAGGGGAAATGAGGTCGCTGCTGAGGTTGTTACACAAACAACCAATTTTTAAATTGTATCTTTAGGCGCTTTGCAGCCTGTTGCAGTACAACATTTGTTCCCAATGTTTTTAATCAATATAACTTAATTTAATATAAATAAATGAGGGTTAGCTCAAAACTTTTGCACAGTGACCAAGTTTAATTAGCGATGCTTAAACCTGCTTAGATCATGTGTACACATTCTCATTAACATATACTACTTTGTGACTATTTTGTTGTACTCATGATACCCCCCCACCCCCAAAAACATGAAACCTAATAAATGAAGGGAAAAAATGAAATAATCTTTATTATTATTATTATTTCTTTTCTTTATCATTCATTTAATTCTAATTGTGTTTTCAACACACTTTGACAAAGACACATAATTAAGACATCAATATGTGACGGAGAGTATTAAAGTCCACACAACGTAATGAAAACAAGTTTGGCGCCTCTTTAGTCTGGAGTACAGATGGTTGTGGGCGTGGGCCGAGGCGTCCTCAGCCGGATCTTACTCTATAAATTGGCTGGAAGAGAACTCGGCGCTCACTTAGCTGGAACACAGCTGGACGACTCACTGTGCTGCTGCTGTTGCTGCTGTTTCTGAGCAACTTGATGCACTTTTATGCGTAAAATTATTGCTATAAAGACAGATCATCTACGTTCTCAAGCTGGGAATATACTGTAAAGCTTGTAGCTCTTTTGGTAAGTCTGATATCTTTTCCAAACTCGAAAGACATACTGTTATAAAAATGTGTTGCATAATTAATATGATGTTGGATGTAATCGTTCAATGGGCATGTGATCGTGTTGGAATTGGCATGAAGTTAGAAACAACTGCAACAAACATTTCAAGAACACAAAAAAAATGCAATGATCGATAACCATGTCAAACTTTAAATCTTGAGCTATATGTTCAAATCCATTGTATTATCCAATACAGTTGTTTCACCCTCATGTATGTTTTACAAACACTATAAAATGCCAACAGATTTGCCTATTCCTTATCTATTTCCTTATCTTCGGCAGTGTGTGCACAGTGAAATAAATACACGTCCATAGAGAAGTTCAAGTCAGATTACTGGTTAATATCTGACACAGACAAAGCCAGTCCAAAAGACCTTTTCACCAACATACCAAGCAATAAAGTTATATGGCATAGTAATTTGAGCCATTTACAAAGCAACTCATCATTTGCAGTCATCTGGACCTGGCTGCACTAATTGAATTGCCCCTCCCGGGATTTTCCTCTGAAACCACACACACACACACACACACACACACACACACACACACACACACACACACACACACACACACAGCCGGACGGATATTTGCACAATAGCAAATCTTATTCCACTCACCAGCTGCATTCATTAACCATCACTGTCTGTCTGTATCGCTCCCTTTTCATGTCTTACCAGGGGAAGTACTGAGAAAGTGAAAGGACCCTTCAAGGAGGATGATTTGCTCTGATCACGACTCACATCTAGCTGTGGTGCAGAGAAAGCGTCTGCACAGCCACCCATCCCCGGCTCTATGTTGCGCTTGTGGACTTTGCATCATGCTGGCTGGGATCAACATCACTCTCGTGGGTGCTTTCGGCTTTGCTAAGATGCTGCCCGCAAACAACGCCCCCATCATCATAGGCCCCCTCCTCCTGCTGGTGGCGCTGTCATTTTTTGGAGTGTGTTGCATGTTTAGTCGGCAGACTTCTGCCCGGTCTTCTCACTCCAACACAAGTCCGGATCACTGGGGCTTAATGAGGATGAGGATGGGTGGAACTGGATTTGAGATGGAGACCAGCGAGCAAATGCTACAGGACACCACAGCCATTCAGCTCAGCCCGACCAACTCCCTATGCTCCTCCCATCACTCTAGTCCATCTCACCTACCCGCTCTCATGCTTCAACCGTCAGAGATTGGTAGCCAGCAAAATGAAAGTCATTCCTCCTGTCACTTGTCACCAAAAAAAGATGATACGATACCATTTACCTCTTATACTGAGACAGATACATAACATCGGCTCATCTGCGATATTGAATCTTCTGGGGAAATCCGTGACACCATCCTTAACAGCTTAACATGATAAAACTGCTTCCACTTGGCATGTCAGGGCAGTCCCAGTGTGGACCGTGGGAACGAAAGCTCATTCGTTCCTCTGACACTGTGGAAGAGAAGGAAGAGAAGCCTTCTACCTCATCCTGTTGATTCTCAGACGTTTGTATCTAGATAAATGTTCTTATTCAGGTTTGCCGTATGATCATCTTTCTGTCTATCCCTCGTTTCGTTCCAAGGTGTCTATCTAAACTGATTGTTGTTAAAAATGTGATGTGGAGACATAAATAATTCTTAGGAAGCTGAAATATATAGGTTACTTTGTGTTGAAAATTACGCCTATTTTAGTCATTATTTCACCTCTTTTATTCAAATTCGAATTTTATTTGTCACATACACAACCGCACAGTGAAAGGCTTGTATGACTTTCCATCACCTAATACAGAAGGATTTCACTGCAATAAAAAAAAATTGCACTAGAGAGTACAATCTACAGAGATTGAGAGAATTTTCAATAGATATTAAATCAAAATTAAAGATTTAGTCTGGAATATATCTGGAAATTTGCAAAAGTTTATCATCACTGCCTAATCCTGTATTCAGGGTCGCGGGGGCCTGGACCCTATCCCAGGAGGCTTAGGGCACAAGGCGGGGTACACCCTGGGCGCCAATCCATCACAGGGCACACACACTACAGGCAATTTGGGAACACCAATTAATTAACCTAACCTACATGTCTTTGGACTGTGGGAGGAAACCCACCAAGCACGGGGAGAACATGCAAACTCCATGCACATACAGACGGGAATCGAACCCGGACCCTGGAGGTGCAAGGCGACAGTGCTAACCACTACACCACCGTGCCGCCATTTGCAAAAGTTATGAAATAAAATAGAATTTAAATAGAAATATGTAAATTACATAGGATTTACAGGATGTACAAAATTAAATTGTAAACTGTAAAATATAAAAAAAAATAAAAGTATAGAAGTGTAAAAATATAGTGTGAGTATGACAGCAGCTGTATGACTGAAACATGAAGCATGAAATGAAATGATGTGTGAGTGTCCATGTTCCAAAGTGCAAGTTAGTTCTCATTTTGTGTGCAAACGTGCAATGAAGTGAGTAATGTACTAGTAACCTGTAATGTGTACACCTCAATCTAAACAATGAGGCTGCATATTGTAAACAGACAAGAAAGCAAATTATGATACAAAACCCAAAGAAGAGAACAGGGCAAAGAAAACATTGATAAGATCCTTACAAAGTATTTAAAGAGTCAGTTATGAGGTGCTAACAGTGACAGTGCTAACCACGGTGGTGTAGTGGTTAGCACTGTCACTTTGCACCTCCATGGTCCGGGTTCGATTCCCAGCCTCAGGGTGCATGGAGTTTGCATGTTCTCCCCGTGCTTGGTGGGTTTTCTCTGGGTCCTCCGGTTTCCTCCCACAAACCAAAGGCATGTAGATTAGACTAATTGGCGTTACCGAATCACCTATAGTGTGTGAATGAGCATGTGAGTGTGTGTGTGTGTGTATGTGTATGTGTGTGCCCTGCAATGGATTGGCTTGGCATTTCATCCAGGGTGTACCCTGCCTTGAGCTTGGGATAGTCTCCAGGCCCCCCGCGACCCTGTATACAGGATAAAGCAGTATATATGATACGATGAATGGGTAAGTAGGGAGAATTATCGAGAAAAACAAATATGAATGATACATTTTGTCTTAATATCTCAAGCACTGATGCTCATGCGACACTACGTAGGAACTTAAGTTACACGCAAACACGTGTCATTTAAATGAGCTGCAAGACACGATTGACTGCAGTTGTGTCTCAGGTATGTCTGCTTTAATCAAATGTAAAATCACCCAGGAGAATCAAAGCCTTGTTCATCTGAACTTTATCTTCTTCATACCAGTTTCTACAGCAAACAACTTTAGGAGAGAGTTATTGGATGATTGAGATCATTTCGGGATAATCTTTTATAGGTCCAAATGTAAAGCATTAAAGGGAGGTCATAAGTGAGAAAACAGATATTTGCAAGCATTAAGCATTTGAAGGTTAAAGGTTATGCTCACGGACGCAACAGTGGCATCTCAGTGTTTCCGGGATTTGAACCCAAAATTGCCTGATAATGCTTTGGTATCTGAGCAACACTGATCCTGCTGACTATTATATAAATATATTTGTTGTTTTAATAATGTTGTATTTCTATAGACTTTAAACATTGTGCATATTTAAAAATGCCTTTTTTTTTTGGCTTATTTGCCAAGCTGATTAAGGCTGTTACACTAGGGGCGTTCAAGTCAAACTGGGACTTGTAATGAAATTTATCACGAATGAAGGCATAAAACTGATCACAGTATGGTGACGAGACTCTTAATTCAAGTCACAATCCTTCACAATAGATGAAAGATTGTGTGCTAGTGCATTAAACATTACTGCTGCCCGCTGTGGGGAAATATGCATATACATCAACAGAGTAAACACACCATATTTTAAAAGACATGAGAGATAAGCTGGCTTTCATTAGATCTAAACCATTATTATAAAAAAAGAAAAATCCTGTCTTATCATTTAGGTGCCAGTGCATCCAGGACAAACATTCAAACAGTGCAGCTGATGTCATCAACTCTGCAGTCATGTTTGCACAGGGTCCCAGCAGCAGCACCATCTGTGCATTACAGCTCAATTACAGCTGTCACAAAGCAGAGCAAATCAGCCTCTAACGTCTGAAAACACATCAGGACCTGCACACGGCATTCCCTTTGCTAATTCAATTATTACAGTGTTTAAATACTGTAATTATTATTTAAAAAAACGTGAAACACTGTTTAGAGCTTCTGAATAATGCTTTTACACATTGATGAGGAAAGTTTGCTACAGGGAAAGGTGTGTAAATATGTTATAGAGAGTTATTGGACATTAATCTATTTATTAATTTGTAATGTGTACTGCAGGATTTGAGATTTGATCCAAAACCTACAGAGGGCTAATTTCCTGTTGTGTAATAGTAATAGATCAAATCATAGTTGTAGCATCATCAAATCAGCTACACAGTGTAGTGTATATGATCTTGCATCATTTATATATTAAATTATTTAATGCTTTCTCTTGTACAAGCATGCAACAGTTCTCTAAAGTTACTGTATATGCGTACACAAAATATTCATATTTATGCACAGACAAATCCACTGAGTATGTCTGTCTGCAAAACTGTACTACATACAAAATCCTTGCCTTTCTATAGTTGTAAGTACAGTAAAATACAAACATGTCTGTAGTTATATTCAGTCTCGGTTGAGAAATAATCTTTGTGTTATCTTTCACTAGTGTATGATCTCGTGCATTGGGCTATTTGGAAAGAGCACATTTCCAGGAATTGAATATTGTTTTTTCCTTGAAAGCTCTCATCGTGCTATCAGATATCCATCAGACATTTGCATCAACTATTGGGGAAACTGGAATGACAACTAATATTCATTTTTTATCTCTGTGTACTTTTAACAACAATGTAATAATGCACTTAATGTACAATTTCAAAATTATGAAATAACACGTATGGCATTAGGTAATTAAGTAACAACAAAAACAACAACAACAACAACAACAACAGCAACAGTCATTTGTTAAGACATAAAGGTCAGCTGTTTTGGAATAGTTCTTGCAAGAACAGTATTGTCAAGTGCGTTTACAAAACCCATCAAGCATTATGATGAAACTGGCTCTCATGAAGACCATCCCAGGAAAACAAGACCAAAACTTACCTCTCTAAAACTTATATCTCAATATCTCACCTGTTCAGATGAGATTATTGCGTATTTTGGATTGCATATTTTCAGCATTGTTTTATAATGTAGAAAGAAATAAAAAATCAGGAAAGATCAAGGAATTAGAAGGTGTGCCCAAACTTTTGCCTGGGAGTGTAGTTTACACTGATCAGCCATAACATTAAAATCATTAACATTAAAACCAGCTAGGTTTTGAGTTGTGCAGCTCTGTTCCCTCCGGGGGTGTGTGACCACTAGACCTTAGGGACCTTTGGTGTTTGGCACCCGAACACGAATCGTTTGGATACTGTGAGACGAGACACACCTCACAGTATCGTTTGGGTACTATGAGGTGTGGGGTGGGGCCCCCATGGATCGGGCTTTTTTGTCTGCCACATTCTATGGCTGCTCAGATGGATTGGGATCTGGGTTTGGAGATTGAAGAGTTTGGAGGCTGGGTCAACTACCTTGAATTCTTTGAATGCTGGGCCCCATATGAGGCAGGCTGTGATGCACTGGATGTTCTGATACCTTTTGACTATGACCAGCATTTACTTATTTTCAGGAAGATGTGCTACATTGGCTTTTCTGTGGGATCAGACCCAGAAAAGCCTTTGGTCACTTTGGTCACTACAGGCATAGAGTTTTGGGTGCTTGTAATTCTGTCACCAGTTTACTGGTATATAACTGTTAATAAGTGTTACTTGGGTCAACTGCGGGGATGTTAGTGTTGTGGTATATTGTTGTATATGTCCTATGCTACTGTATCATTACGTGTTGTACTATGGTACTAAAGAAAAACTTACTTATCGTCTATACCGCTTGATCCTGTAAACGGGGTTGAGGGGGGCCTGGAGCCTATCCCAGGAGACTTAGGGCACGAGGAGGGGTACACTCTGGACAAGGTGCCAATTCACTGCAGAAAACATACATATACTCACACACTCCAGACAATTTGGGAACGCCAATCAGCCTAATTTGCATGTCTCACAGAAGAGAGGTCACCTGCTCATTCACCACCGCTGAGCCCCTGGATGAGGCTAACCTTGCCAAGTTGAAGATAGCACTCAATGGGTTCTTGTCAAAGGGAGAGACCATCAAGCTCGAGATCAAGTGTGATCATGATAATTACACTGTGATTGTCAGTATCAGTGATAAATACATGAATATGTCCACAAAATCAAAGATCCAGAAGCTCACCAAGCTGATCAGGGTTACTTAAGTCCTGTGGACTGACCAGAACCAGTCAAATGCAGACGAAAACAAATGAGCTCCTGTCCCACTTACAAGTGACTGAACTGTTGTCATATTGCATTGATAAGAAATAATCTGTAACATAAAATAATAATAATCTGCATGTCTTTGGACTGTGGAAGGAATCCCATCAAGAGCGGGGAGAACATGCAAACTCAATGCAAACAGAGACGGGAATCGAACCTGGACTCAGGAGGTGCAAGGTGATAGTGCTAACCTCTAAGCCACTGTGCCACCTCCTGAAGAAACATTTCATTTCAATATATACATGTTAGTATAGAGGAACAACAATAAAACCTAAATAACATCATCTTGAAAACATAAATAAACAGAAATTGAATAGTTATTACTTCTAGCTTAACAGTAATGAACTTTTTGTGGTTTAAATTAGAGTCAATATGCTTGTCTGTAATTACATAAAGTATAGATAGAATATTCGAATATTCCAAGGGTCTGATGTGTTTCGCTAAGGTCATTCGCCATTACAGGTAAAACAAAGCCACAGACACATGTGCAAAATCTATTTTAGTGATGCAATTACTAAAATATTTAAAGTTAGGTTTTGTAGCTTGTACTGGTTTTGAGCAATGAAAAGCTACTGAAGTAAAATACTGGCATCTATAGGCGTTAGACATGTATTTCATCCAAATCAGATGGACCTTAATGTCCAGCATATCAATCATTAAACTCTCAGACATTAGACAAGTGTCCAAACTGAAGTTTATTTATTATTCTTCAGTAACTGCTTTATTTACATTTACATTTACATTCAGGCATTTGGCAGACGCTCTTATCCAGAGCGACTTACAAAAAGTGCTTTAAAGTTTACATCAT
>JAOTRS010000004.1:21539428-21554380 GCA_028565755.1 Dinotopterus cunningtoni
TAAGAGATGAGATCTGCATCAAGTTGCGATTTCTTCCATCTTCTCTCTGCAGTTCTTAATTCTCTCCTGTTGTTGCGCAGTACATCAGATAGCCAAGGAGCAGGACAAGACGCCTTCCTTGGTTTAGATGACAGCGGGCAAAGGAGATCTATGGATGAGGAGCTGGTGAAAATTCCAGTAGAAACTGAGCCAATCCCCAATAACACTGGTGGACACATGGAGAAAAACCAGATCCAATAGGGAGCTTTTAACACATTCATACACCCATTAACACCTTGGAGAAATTCAGAATAAACTGTTCAATGCCGTGCTTTGTGAGACCAGAAGAAACCCGCTGGGACGCATGGAGACAAACAAAGCTGTAATTCAGAATAAGTTTAACAGATGATGCAAACTTACGGGTTTACCCTGCCTCGTGTCCCAAGTCTCCTGGGATAGGCTCCAGGCCCCCCGTGACTCTAAATACATTATTATACAGCAGTATATACAGTACAATGAGAGAGTGATATAAATCTCATACTGGTGAGTAAGTGTCTTAGGGCATAGATTCATATATTATTAACCACAAAAGTAGGGGTGACAAATAGGGTGGCGAATGCCATTCTCTGTCAGGTAACTCTTCAGTGAAAACTAAAGAAATGTTTGATTATTTGGATTAAGGGAGTAAAGTGTGAATGTTTCATTTCCTGTTTATGATAAGGAATCCAAAATAAGCTGCATCCGGTGTGTAATATTCATCCTCTACTTCTTGGACAGCTGTGCATACTTGTAATAAGTTATACTTGACATATTGAGGATGGTGTTATTCTGATTATTTTATTTATAGCTTATATATTTAAGTTTAATAGATTACCAAAAGATTTAATGTAGCCGGTTAACTATTCTCAACCATTTCTGGCTCAGCATCACAAATCATTTACTTATATGGTTAAAAAATACAGCAGTGAGCAGGCAAACATTCTAATACCCAAAAAGCAATAAAATGTTAGAACAGAGATTGATAACATTACATATACTAAGCATGTAATTAGAAATGGGCGTGGCTTAGTGGTTAACAGTCACCTTGCACCTCCAGCCTCCAGGTTTGATTCCTGCCTTGTGTCTGCATTGAGTTTGCATGTTCTCCACGTGCTTAGTGAGTTTTCATCAGGGTACTTCGATTTTCCTTCCACTAATTGTTATTTCCAAGTTACCCGTAAAGTGTGAGTGAATGAGTGTGTGCATGCTTGTGCCCTTCTATGAATTGGCATCCTGAGTCCCCTCAGATACGCTCCCGGCCAGCTGTGACCCTGTACAGGATAACCGGTATAGAGAGAGTGAAAGCATACAACTTATAGACAGTTATATTATGGTCATAAACAAACATATTGACTATAGGACTATACAGTATTTACTCCAGGGTTGAGGAATCAGGCATTCCTCCCACGGGTCTGTGTGTGTGGAGTTTGCATGTTCTCTCCGTGCTTGGTGGGTTTTTTACCAGGTACTCTGGTATCCTCTCCCAGTCCAAAGACATTCAGATTAGGCTCACTGACGTTCCCAAATTGCCTGTGGTGCATATGAGTGACCTGATAGATTAGAACCCTGTTTAAGGTGCACCCTGCCTCGTTTCAGAAGCCTCCTGGGATAGGCTCCAGGCTTCCTGCGTACCTGTTCAGGACAAGCAGTTTAGAAAATAAATGAAGAATGAATGAATGAATGAACAGCATATTGGCTTAAAGTATTGTTAATGATAATGATAATGATAATGAATCCTGGTTGAACCACAGGCCGAACAGGCCGAACAGGTAAATTTATTGATTAACCATTATTAAATTAATCAAGGAATATTTGAAAATGTCCTTATTGTTGTATTACAGTACTTTATTAATGATTACTTGTCTAAGATGTATCCACCAGAGTAGCAGTAGATCATGGCCTATCCTGGCAACACTCAGGAGTACTGACTAAATGGGAAGCCAGTCAATTGCAAGGCTACATGAGCACACATTCACACACCCATTGACACCTAGAGAAAATTTAGCATATTCATTCCTTCTGCAAACATGTTCTTTTTTAAGAGGTGGGGAAAACGTAAGAAATTGGAAAAAATACTCACAAACACGGCTGTGCACCAGGCTGACTGGGAGAATTAATTTTCATTTATAGTTTACACAAGCCGAGGCATTGGTGTCTTAGTGGTAGGTTTCTCATCTGCCACGCAACCTACCACCAACCTACAAATTCCCACCTAATGCCCAAAGCCCAGCCACTGGATGCAGAGCCGGCCCCAAGCCCGGATAAAATGGGAGGGTTGTGCCAAGTTGTGTGCAGATCAGATGGTCTGCTGTGACCGAAAGACCAACAACGACTTTACACAAGCCCTGAGCTATTATACACACCTCCCTATCATTTGTGCCATCTCTGTTCAATGGAATCAGATTAAGGGAAGTAGATGCTTGTTTACATGTACTCAAGTTTATGCAGAATAAGAGTCATGTATTTGCTAATAAAGTCATATTGTATCTCTCTAACTAAATGTTTGCCGGTGATCTGGCAGACTCATTGTACTGTACATGGAGCCACAAAGAATCCAACAGATTAAAATAGACACACACTAATAATGCAGGTTTCCCATTGACTCCTGTATGCCATAGCTGCCCTTCAGAAAAGGACGCATGCGCACTGCGTAGGGGACGCCACCGCCATGCTCGGTGGCGCATGCGCACTCTGGACACATTCCAGTTGTATATAAACCGAGCGGAGCCGCCGTCCCATTCCACCTTCAGCCATTTTGACAATGTTGGGAGCTGTGGGACGCTGCTGCACAGGGGCTTTGCAGGCTCTCAAGCCCGGGGTTACCCCCCTGAAGGCTTTTACCGGAGCTCCAGCGGCGCTGTATACTCGTAAGCAACGCGCTCTTTTGGTGTCTTTTGAGCATTTTTGTGTCGCTCTGCGTTTTTGTTAAATCAATGGCGCCGCCATGACAGCGCGGTCGGCAGCATGTGAGCAGGCCGCACTCTTTCACCTCGTCATTATATAAGATTAGATTCATTTATTAGGAAATGAGTGTGCACCAGTTTATTTAACGACAATGATGCGTTTTGTAATCACGAAACAAACTGGGAAGTAGCATGAATGGTGATCGACTTGAAACGGTAATGACCTTTATGTGTCATGAAGGAAGGCTAAGTCAGCTTAGCTAGCTATCCAGATGCTAATGTGGCAGGTTAGCAAAGTGGACTGAAGAGTGACACGATTTAAAGAACGAGTTGTCGGTGTTATTTGTATGTAAACAAAATTAATCTGGGGTTTTGTTTATTTATTTGACGTTAATATAGTAAATCAAAAGCTAGGCGTTACCGTAATGTTCTAACCGGCACCACAAGCTAGTTAGCTCCTGTAGCTAATGTTTTGACCTCGAGTCACGGAAAAGCAGGACTGAAGCCACATCATTAAAGTTTTACATTGAGCAAACTTTGCATGTGAAACCTTGTTTAACCTTTGCTTTGTCTACATTCACTTCTGATTCATATTTAATAAAACAAAATGGTCGTGATTAGGGTTTCACTCAGTTTTTCTCCCTTTTCCATACTTCAGGCAGGGATTATGTCGCTCCGGCTGCTGCTGCCGCCGCCGCCAGCGGTCGCATCGTGGCGGTCATCGGCGCCGTCGTGGACGTGCAGTTCGACGAAGGTCTGCCTCCGATCCTCAACGCCCTGGAGGTAGCCGGTCGTGATTCTAGGCTCGTCCTGGAGGTCGCTCAGCACCTGGGTAAGTGCTCCAGAGAGACTAGATAATCAGCAGAGCTGGCAGGATTCGACTCTTGGCTTCTAAAGTTTCTTTTAGTTTGCAAAAAAATGAAGCAGGATGAAGTTGACTGAGATGTAGAGATGGACCACTATGAGTTTATTAGTTCAGCTTAGTGTCATTTTCTCCTTTTTTCCCCCCACATGTCACAATTGTGATTTGCTTCTTTTGATCCATTAATATTAATGTTTACATGTATTGCTGTTTACTTTTTATTTCCCCAGCAATTTTAAGATGATTGCACATGCATAGTGAACATTCTTAATCATGCTTTCTCGGTTTTGTGCGAACAATACCCTTCTGTAAGTTAGCAGCAGATGTACTCTGCTTATATTCTAATTAATGTGCTTTGTTAAAGCAAATTTTGCATCTGTATGACCCAAACTTAATTGATTGTCTACTTGTTGCACAGCTTGTCATTTTGAGGTTATTTGGAGTATTTAGAGGAGAACTTTGGGCTGTTATCTTCAAATACTATATCTACATACACAGCAATCATTGTTTCTATTAAAGTGTTTGGTATGTTCTGTGAATTTTTTTATATATATATATATATATATATTAAAAAAAACTCATTCTTAAAGACATGGACTAAGTCCACTGGGGTTGAATGTGGGTAAAATCTTGACCCCTGTTCTTAACACTGCATATAACCTAATGTCCTTCAACCCAAGTATGGTTCTGATAGAATGACTTTGACAAAACCAGAATGCACTGGAGGAAGACTGCTGATAACAGCTTTTATAAGTAAAATTTAAAGTTGTATGTGCATTATTGGTCATAATTGGTGCAAGGTCAAGTTTATGATCGTGAGGTGTTTAGCAAAGTTTTAATAGCTAGTTAAGGATTTGAGGGGTGTGAAGTTATAAATTTATTTTTTTTTCCCCCAACAGGAGAGAATACCGTGCGTACCATCGCTATGGACGGTACCGAGGGTCTGGTGCGTGGTCAGAAGGTTTTGGATACTGGTGCCCCGATCAGAATCCCTGTGGGACCGGAGACTCTGGGCAGGATCATGAATGTCATTGGGGAGCCCATTGACGAGCGAGGACCAATCACCACAAAAACGTAAGGCAGAATGTGTTGCAGCATGAAATTTGTTTATTTTAAGAGTTTTGTTCTGTTGTTGGGCAGAAGTGTTTAAAGTGTGGTGTTTTTAGGACTGCTGCAATCCATGCTGAGGCCCCAGAGTTTACAGACATGAGTGTGGAACAGGAGATTTTGGTCACAGGAATCAAAGTGGTCGACCTTCTGGCTCCCTACGCCAAGGGTGGAAAGATCGGTATGATTTGGATTCCTTCAGAGCTTGATTAGTTTTAATTTTTTATTAAATACCTAATTATTTCATGTTTGTTTAAACTGTAAATTGTTTAGTTACATTTCTTAGCTTATTGTGAATTTGCTTCAAAATTTTGACCTAAAATCTGTCTGCAAATTGTTTCTTTGTGTAGGTCTGTTTGGTGGTGCTGGTGTAGGAAAGACTGTATTGATTATGGAGCTGATCAACAACGTGGCTAAAGCCCATGGTGGTTACTCTGTGTTTGCTGGTGTGGGGGAGAGGACCCGTGAAGGAAACGATCTGTACCATGAAATGATTGAGTCTGGTGTCATCAACCTGAAGGATACCACCTCCAAGGTAATTCAGGATTATTCAGTTTTTCTCTGCGTTTATTTCAGGGCAGCTGGAACTTTAAAGCAGAAATGGATGAGCATAACAATGTTTTCTGCCTCCAGGTCGCTCTGGTGTACGGACAGATGAACGAGCCCCCAGGCGCCCGTGCCCGTGTGGCCCTGACTGGTCTTACCGTTGCCGAATATTTCCGTGATCAGGAGGGACAGGATGTGCTGCTCTTCATCGACAACATCTTCCGCTTCACCCAGGCTGGATCAGAGGTACGGTCCTGATTGATGACTGGCTGACTACTTTAATGTGTAATTTTGGCAGGTGTTTATGTCTCTTTTTTTTTTCCTTTTTTTTTCTCAGGTGTCTGCTTTGCTGGGTCGTATCCCCTCTGCTGTGGGTTATCAGCCAACCTTGGCTACCGACATGGGTACCATGCAGGAGAGAATCACCACCACAAAGAAAGGCTCCATCACATCTGTACAGGTTTGTACCTGGATTTAAAAGCAAGTTCATTACTTGTTAGATTTGAATACATTTTCATTAAAGTTGAACTTATTTTTTTTGTTGTTCAGGCCATTTATGTGCCTGCTGATGACTTGACTGACCCTGCCCCTGCCACCACTTTTGCCCACTTGGATGCCACCACCGTGTTGTCCCGTGCCATTGCTGAGCTGGGTATCTACCCTGCCGTGGACCCTCTGGATTCCACTTCCCGTATCATGGACCCCAACATTGTGGGAGCTGAGCACTACGATGTGGCCCGTGGAGTACAGAAGATCCTTCAGGTATATGTGGCATGTGTAGTACAACTCGCATCATCATTCTGATGGGTCATTTTTTTAACATTAGTGATTTTGCTTGTCTTTGCAGGACTACAAGTCTCTACAGGATATCATTGCTATCCTGGGTATGGATGAGTTGTCTGAGGAGGATAAGCTGACTGTAGCTCGTGCCCGTAAGATCCAGAGATTCCTGTCCCAGCCTTTCCAGGTGGCTGAGGTCTTCACTGGACACTTGGGCAAGCTGGTGCCCCTTAAGGATACCATCAAAGGATTCAAGAGCATTCTTGGAGGTTTGTGCTTTTATTTTCTTTTCTTTCCCAGGTCTGTTCCATTTTGTTTAAACAGCTAACACAAGTCTGTTGAATGAATATAAAGTGTCTCCAGTGCAATTATACTGAAGCACCTTTATCTTGTACAGGAGAGTATGATGCATTGCCTGAGCAGGCATTCTACATGGTGGGTCCCATCGAAGAGGTGGTCCAGAAGGCAGAGAAGCTGGCCGAGGAGCATTCGTAAAAAAAAAAAGGTGTCGGGCAGGATTTAAAAAATAAAATAAAATTGCAGAGGGAGGAGAAGAGCACTTGGTTTGTAAAGTCACATTCAACAATTGTACCTGTATTGTCAGTCAGTTTGAAATTATATTTAATGTTTCCAATAACAAAGATGGAAATAAATCTGTCTTACCATGAACTGTCTGGGTTTTTTTTTTTTTTTTTTTTTTTTTGTACATGGAAACAGGCTTTGAACCAAAACTTGTTAAAAACTAAGACTACTGTAGCACAGGACTAACTAAAAGCAGTGGTTGGTCATGCGATGCAGGAGCTACAAAATTGAAGGAATAAGATGCATGGACTAGATGTAAAAATAAATAAACCCAGAACTGGAGTGGTTTAAAATTGTTTATTGAATGAAATGGTTTTTCATGATCTTTAATTCTTTGTGATGAGCTCAGATTGGGCAAAATGAACACTTGATGCAAAATTGCTGTGCCCTTAGTATTTAAGGTTGATCTGTGTGGGACTGAACATGAATCTTTGATTCTTAAACCTGAGGCTTATGACCCAGTAAGCACCATAAAGGTCCCTCACACCAATTTGCACTTGCAGGGCAGCTAAAATATTCCGGTTCTTGGGCTGTCTTTGATAAGTCTCTGAGGCTTGGGGGGATTGAGAGTGGCCAAATGAATCTGCTCTGAAGTGTATGTAGTGGCTTGTCACTCCTGTTGCACCTAAATGAGCACTGGTGTCTGCCTTTGTATAGTAAATGTTACCTGCACCATATTATAAATTCCCCTGTAACCAGAGAGGCCCCCTTGAGATTGTCAGGGAACATGCCTAAATAAAGATGTGAACCGGGCCCAAGAATTCTACACCACGAAGCAGAACAAGTCCATGAGTGAGATGAAGAGTTTGGGTCACACTGTTGAATTCCTGTAAAGACCCATTTTAAAACTTTTAAAGGGTGAGTCTATTAGGAATCTACTTACAATTCTGTAAATTGGCAAGACTTATGATTGGAGAAGTGCATTGCTGATTGAGACACATCCTAGAGGATCTGTATAAAGTGAAGTGGGGTAAATACTTGCAATTTCTTTTTTCCCCCTTATAAAGAAATTGCTATGTTTTTTACTAGGGTATAAATCAAATGATAGCCTGGAGCTGAGAGTGGACATGTGGAAGAAGGTGAATGAGTTTGCAAACCACTAGTTGTCACTCTTGTCAAGGGTCTATGGTGGTATCATATACTGGTAGTGTGTAAGCAGAAGAGAACAGGCCAGTATTGTGGCGGTAGCTTTTTGCTCTTGTACATTATACATATTTTGCTGACAAAGTATTTTATGGTTTTTAAATGATCCCAATAAACTTTTCACTTTTAGATAAGGGTAAAAAATGTGCACATGTTTTAAGCAATGCACACTTGAGCAGTAAAGTTTCAGGAACTTTTATTTCTACAGGTCAGTGCTTGACCGAAACCTGATCTTGCTGCATCATTCACGTTGTGCTGTTTTAAAAAGAATAAGCTGCAAGTTACAACAAAAAGCTTATGGTAGAGTATTATTGTGGTGAAAATGCTGGAGTACAGTGGTGGACAAAAGTCTTTAGACAACATATCCTTATTGTATTATACTGTACATAGTTCTCCCTGTGCACAAAATACCATGTCACTAATGCTGGCCTATCTGGCTAAAGAATTGTTTCTAATTAGAATCGGCTGGTTTAGTTAATGGATGGAATAAATATGTGACAATGACATTTACTTTCTGAAGTCTGCTAAAGCCTGGGTGTCCACCAAAAAATGCTTAAAACTTCATAATTCTCAAGAGAATTATGAACTTCTGTGGCAACTTTCTGTACATGATCATCAGGAAGCAATCAAGCAGGCATGGATTGAGCGAGCGTCACCAGAGTCCTGCAGTCGTCTTTCGGACTCAACGCCCAGCCAGATGCAGAAGGTTTTGAGGGATAAATGACTTCATACTAAATATTGATTGTAGTACAGTATAGCAATATCATTGTACAGTATCTACACTGAATTTCACTTTTGTCTCAATACCTTTCAGCCACCACCATACATTTCTACTTACTGTGTTTATTATGGAAAACTTAATTTGAAATTTAGTCCTTTGAGGAAAAAAAGCTTATATGCAATGCTAATATGTATCTCCACCAGATCAAAATAGGTCCACTAGGTCAACCGTCTGTGAAACATGCTCACATGAGCAGACGAATGATTTCTGTACCCCAAATTTCAAAGTCATAAAAGGAGTAAATCAGGATATTTTGTCTGTAGTACAAAAGAAAAGCTTCAATCACAACTATTGTGAGAATTTTCCAGTTTTATTTAAAGTGATATCACTATATGATACATCTCTTATACAGTATGTTCAATGAAATGGTAAAACTGATTCCTATAGGCTCATTAGTAAGCATTCTAGGCAGGGGCAGACAAATCATTTCATTAGCAATGTCTTCTTTTCCCATGTTTTTTCCTCAGTGTTTTGTGTTCCCAGAAACCACACTAGACAATAACATAACACATTATGAGCTAATGTATTATAGGGTTAGGGTTGTGGGTTGGGATACACCATTGCTCAATAATACTTTGGAAACATCAATCTACATATGATGGATGTCTTTTGCCTGAAATAACTTTTTCCTGCTTGGGTTTTTCCCCACATACCCCTGTTATACCTTCTAACACCAGATCCTGAGTTGCATCACTGCAAACAGATCTACATATCAAATGAAGATTCATTCTTCCTCCTAAGAAGTTATGTTTGTTTTTATTTTTCTGGATGTATAAATCCCCGGGGCCCCGACTACTCATTTGTCCATCCCTCCTAGAGCGCAAAACTAAATGAACATCTAAATACTTTATTTTTCAAATAACGGACTTTGCTTTAGTTCACAGCATCAGTCTAATCCACCGCTTTGGCAGGTTTGACAGAGTCTTTAAGAAAAAAGTAGTCAGAAATGAAGGAGGGGCAATAAGAGATTGGCAGCCAGAAAAATTTCGCATCCCAGCCAGGGGAGTAACGCGTGCGAGGACGCACGGCTGACACGGCATGCTCCATGCAGCTCACAACCTTCATCAAGTCACCATCTGCCATCTTCGATATCTTCTCTTTCATCAATGCTTCCACTAGACAGCAGAGAAAAGCGAAATGTGAATGTTAACCATGCATGGAGCTATTAAATTCCTGAACTTATTCCAGTACCTTTGCTCATAAAATTGTCTCCATAGTCATCTTTTGTTTCCTTTGGCAATCTTTCCCAAAGAATTTTAGTATTCTTGATTATCAGATCACCATCTGTTACAGTGGTCTTGAAGAAACCTGGCTCAATACACAGGACTTTTACGCCGAATGATTTCATACCTATCCTGCATCACAGAAACAATCAGGAAATAGTTTATATTAAGGCTGAGAAAAATACTAGTGCCACGCTGGCGTTACCTGAGGCTGTCGTTAAATGATTCCACACCATATTTGGACACACAGTAGGGTCCTCCCATTGGACTGACCCTCCCGAACACGCTGGCGACGTTAACCACACGTCCCCTGGCTTTCTTGATGAGAGGAAGGACGCTCAGGGTCACACCGATGACTCCTTCCAAGTTGACAGCCAGCATGACTTTATAGTCTTCCAGAGTCAACCAGTCGCAGGGAGCCGAGGGGACAGAGATCCCCGCATTATTGACCACCGCCCACAGACCTGCCACATACGGGAACATTGAACTCTTACAAGAATTTCCTCATTTTCTTCATATTTTTCCTAGTGTTTGCAACAGAGTGTCTACAGATCATCTGACGCCTGATGACAAATGTGTTGCAAGACATAATGTTCAGAATGTAAGACAACAGATTCAGTATGCTATGTATGTGCTTTGTCCCAAGACAAGCCTCTGTTGGTGTTTTGATGCTGGCACTGAAGAATTCTGTCTAACAAATCCAAATTATTTCCCTTATTAGGTAAATCAACTCGCTTTAGATCTGCTGACTGTGATGGCCATATTACACACTTCAAATAATTTCCACACTTAACAAACCATCAAACCATTCAATGATGAATCTTTTAAGCGAGCTCACCCATCATGACAGAAATGTTTTCAATCTAGAATAAATGTGATCAGAAAAACTTCATACTGAATTGCAGTCATTCTTCCCTCTAGGGGAGCAGTGGACCCAAAATCATACATTCTTTCAAGCTTTATTCCGCTTATCCTGTGAAACTCCATGCGCACGGACCCGAGGCGGGACGCGTACCCTCGACACTCAAAACATCATGTTTTTTTCTGTAGTTTGTTGCACATTTGTATATACTTTGCCAAAGCATGAACATTTGACCAAATGCCTTAGGTCACTCTGAGGAAAAGTCAAGATGTTACTTATCTTTATCTAATTAAGCATTTGTGGAACATACAGAACATATAGTATGTCCACTGATCAGCCATAATATTAAAACCACTCACAGGTTTAATAACTCATTAACACTAATTTTCTCATTACAGTGGCAGCAAGTGAACTGTCCGTTCTTGAAATTGATGTGTTCCAAGCAAGAAAAATGGGGAAGTGTAAGGGCCAAATTGTGACGACTAGACGACTGAATTGGAGCATCTCCAAAATAGCCGATCTTTTGGGATGTTCTCAGGAAGCCAAAAGAAGACCAAGTTTTATACAGTAGGTGCACAAGGCTAGCCCGTCTGGTTTGATCCCTCAGTAGAGTTAATATAGCACTGATTGTTTTGGAGCCTACACAATAATAGCCAAGTGGTTTTAATATTTTGGCTGATTTTTCTACAGTATATTAAACTCAATGTGGAAACTTAACAAACAGCTCCATATTTTTTTCTGTACTTTGCCCACCTTTCTGTCCCACTAGCTGCTTGATAAATGCCGCGACCTTGTCAATAGATTCCTGCTTCGTGACATCCAGATGGACTGTTGACATTCTGCTTGAGCACGACTTTTTCAGCTCCTCTTCGCCCTTCTCTGTAAAGCATGCTGCCACCACACAGAATCCGCACTTGTCCAGATGGCGTGCTAGGAGGTTCCCGAAGCCGGTGTCACAGCCAGTGATGTAAACGTACTTGCTCCCTCTGTCCGGAACTCTCTCCAGCTCACGGAACCAGCGCACCACGTAATACAGGACCACCAAAGCCAATACGTACATCCACATGGCTGCAAAGAACGGAGCATGGTTAACATGGTTATGTCATCAGACATTGCGTAACATCGTGAAACAATGTGTGCAAGTTGCATATTAATGAAATCAACATAATCAATAATATGTCGCACAAAAAAGTATTCATGAAAGTCGTTTAAGTCAAACCAGGACTTTCCTGATGTGTGATGAGACTCTTTGCCTCAGTAAAACATTTGAATGGTACAAACATTTTAAAGAAGGCCGTACGTCCGTAACTGACGATCCTGGCTGAGGTGGCTCGCAGCACACTGCAGTCGCTGCCGTGAACATTTAGTGAGTGGAACATGTGATGCTTAAACATTTCGTTGAATAACTTGCATAAGAGACGCCTCTGTCACTTGCACATTACAGGACCTTGTCTGGGAGTTATTGCCACATTCACCATACCGTTCTGACACCGTTTCTAGTCATTTCCACATGTCTGGGCCATTAAAAGAGTTCCTGCAAGCGTTTCAAACATTTACATTCACATTTAGGCAGACGCTCTTATCCAGAGTGGCTTACAAAAGTGCTTTGTAGTTTCCATCATTGGTTAGATCCTTACACTGGGTTACTAGTTTACTAAGTACTATCAGTCAAACACTGTTGGGAAGTTTATTTTTTTTATATGTCCTACGTTGTCATTTAAAGATTGCCAGAGACTCAACTGTACAGACATTTAGATGAAGTTCATTTCACCTCTTAGGTTCCAGAACAGAAAAGATGCACATCTTCCTCGACCCCTGAGAGATGGTGGGACCAGCCGAGTAAACTGAGAAAACTTTGTACCTTAATGGTATCTAAGCACTAGTGAAATGCTGTAATAAGTGCATTAGTGTACCAGCAGATTATATAGAAAAATAAAGGCCGTTTTTACTCTCATAACTTTTTTGTTTTATTCTGCACAATTAAAAGTCCTGGTTTGACTAAATATAACGGAGTAAGCTGCTAAAGCATAATTACAACTGTTTCAAGTTTAAAGTATATAACTGAGACATACTGAGATTGAAGTTTGTATTTTGAGCGTACCAGTTGATCATAATCAGCACAAATCACAATTGTGGTGTAATCATTAAACGTTTATGAAATTGTGGTTGTTACTGGCAAACAATTGCAACAATCTGTTCCATTTATTTGCAGGTCTGAGCTCAACAGATATTAACTCTTAAACCTTATAACTTGATGAGATGTCACCTTATTAACTTTCTAATTTTTCAGATTCTTTTTTCCGTTTGTTGACTTTTCCTAGAGTGACTCCGGATATTTATGATGTTATGAAGTTTATGATGAATGACAGGTTGTTTCTTCATGCAGTAAAACTGGGGTTTATAATCCAATCAACCTGCTGTATTTTTAGTGCCTCATTGTTACGCTTGGGTCCAGAGGAGTGTCCAGAACGTTAAGACTACACAGGACTACAATGTATGAAAAAGAGTAGAGACCTCCAGTAGGAAGAGGCCCATTATCTCGGTCTGGTTATTACAGGATGTAGTCCAATTCCACTTGCTTAAGGTAAAGATATCATTAACTGCGAATGGAGAAAAGGTCATAGAATTTAACACCTAATCCCTTAAACATACACTTAAACCCTGGTTCATACTTCTTGTGTTATACAGATGGAGATTATCAGGTATAATCCATAATCAGGTACAACTCGTATATCGTGATTTCGACACAACAATTTCAACACAATTACCTAAGCTGTTAATGCTCAACCGGTTTACCCGTTCTTCTCTTTCTGCTGAACGAAATGTTTTTTGCACTTGAACAATCATTGACATGGTCACTTTGCCTTTTATGCCACCCATTCTAATGCACCATTTTAATATAACTACATGTCTGCACAAAATACTAAGTTTTATAATTTCCCTTGGACATTTTGAACTGCCCTTCTGTATATTTTATCCCTTTTATTTGTATTTGCACATTTTAATCTTATGCTTATTCCCTGTACATTTTGTTCTTACATTTGCAAACTTCAATTAAAATTTCACTTGTGATTGAATTTAATTTAACTTACCCATAACTTACTTATTTTATTTTTCTGAACATTGGCGGTCGAGTAAGTATTTCACCACACGCTGTACTATGTATGGTATGTGATAAATAAAATTTAAATCAGAATCTAAGAGCATCAAGCAACAACAACAACAACAAAATCCCTAAAATAGACTGCAAATACAATCACCATAGACAGCAGAACTTGAACCACTTTTGTGGTCGAGAATAATAATTTCCATACTAGTGTGAAATACAGGACTTGGGTGCATTTCATTTGAATAGGATATAATCTATAGAGTGTCCCAAAAAGTGTCAGAAATCAAAAAACGTCTTAAAAGTGTCCCCATACAAATGACAAAAAGTCTTAAAAAGTGACTCCATATAGATGGAAATGAATGAAATGAAGCATTTACATGCACAACACTAGATTTCTTAATCATGAGAGTGCTAGATGTCACTTATTTAGAGAAGTTTGTAAATATATAGAATCTATAATATATTTTCTAAAAGGTATTAACTCTAGCTGTGTATGAAGACTTTGGGGACACCCTGTGGATATGTAGACTGGACTGTAAAGTTTATTTTACAAATCTATTACAAACAACAACAACTGATTATTAAAGAAACATGTTTATAATTGTATTATCACTCAATCATGTAACACTGATTAAAGTAATCTGCAGCTCTATTACTTTTGTTTTTATTCCAAACTTTTTTGTTATAAATTCATTAACACACAGCCACGTACCTGTTTCCTCTTCAGACGCCAAGTGATCTGAATTTACACCCGAGCGGAGCAACGTGCGGTCAGACAGAAAGGTGGGCGGAGCCAAGCTGCCACAGCCAATCAGCGCGGAGATTTTCTTCCCTGATGGAAGATGAATATTCCTGGACTTGTGAATTGTGAAAGCCTGGTTCTGGGAGCACGAGGAATCATTTTCACACATGAACTCAATAAATTTAATAAAATCTTAGACTGTTTGACTTCCAAAAAGACTGTTTTTTTTTGCCAGGCAGTGTATTTTCATTCTGTAGTGTTTTTTAAAAGATGAACTAGCCTAGTTTTTATTTT